>CM076575.1:1805288426-1805732296 GCA_034641835.2 Pinus albicaulis
GCGGCTAAGAGGGTGGTTACACTCAAACGCCTAAAATTGTTGTGGAAAATGTTGTGTATAATTCATCACAACAATTTTAATATCTGCCAACGAAAATCGACGTCTTAAAATTCTCTCAATGAAAATTAAATAGTAAAATGTTGACTTCCTTGGAAACCTTAATTTACTGGAAATGGAAACAACTAAGTTTTAAATATTGAAATGTTGACCTCCTTAGAAACCCTAATTTACTGGAAATGGAAACAACTAAGTTAAGCTTAAAGAAATAGGTATACGAAATCAATGACAAAATAATTTGCAGTAATGTTGGTTGAATCAGTGCACTTTAAATGTTGAAGCATGGATATCGGTTTATGCAAATTATGGGTATGGAAACATCCAACTAAAAGTTAATCTATTAAATGATTGAAAAAAGAAGAAGAGCCAGTTTATTATATAAATAGAATTATCTCCACTCCGTTGGAATTTTTTCAAAAGGATTAAAAATCTTATAGCAAAAAGTGTAAAGTGATTTTGTTTTATCCTTATATATGTAAGACAAAAAAAAATCGTATTTATTATATCTTATTGAAACAGACTTTTAATTAAAAATAATTCTATTAAAATTATAAACTATAATTTATTTATTCCGAAGAAGAAGAAAGACTCAATAATTAAAACTTATTTATTCCAAAGAAAAAGAAAGACTCAATAATTAAAAATAATTCTATTGAAGTTACAAATTATGACTTATTTTATTCCAAAGAAGAAGAAAGACCAAAAGCATCATTGCACTTTATATATCCTTAATCCTTTTAAATCTAGAGGGAACACATATATATCAATACTTTTGAGCAATTTTCATCTTATTAAATAGATATTCATAGTTTAAAAAGCCTTTAATTAAAATAAGTCAGAATTAATTCCATAGAAAAATAAATCAAAACTAATAAACAACATATCAATAATGATAAGAAGAATATAACCTTCCGTGAATTGTGCAAAAGATAAGATAATCTACATCCAATCTTCAATATTTGATTATCACTCTGAAAACATCAATGGCTTATCTAATTTACAACCTCGAAACAAAGAACATTTTCCTTTGACTTGCTAATGTTGTGTGTGAGAATGAGAATGAATTGTGAAAAAATCACTGAACAGACACATTTAATTAGACTGCACAAATTAACTGAATATGCCAAATTTTCTAACCATTACAAAAAATTATAACACACATTACAAATTAATAAAAATCATTTGATATTTAATATTTATGGTTTGAGAATCCTACTTGACATTTATCACCATTTCTAGTAGATGAGGAGTTGTTATCCAACTATTTTATTTATTAAAACTTACTCTTTCTTTTTCTCTCTCTACATTAAAATGTTTATATATATAATCTTTTTTTATTGATTATTTTTTTATTAATATATTTTGCTAACGAATTATTTTTTATTAATATTTTTTTGATGTTACCTATTACATATTGAAAGAATTACAATATGTTTTTATAAATTTATATGAGATGGATTTTAAAGGGTTTTAAAAAAATTATTGATTGACTTGAAATATTACAATACTTTTTTTTGTAAATGAAGGAATAGGATCTACATTTGTTATCAACATTTTAGAAGATTTTACAATGTCGATTCATAAGATTGGTTTCAAATGTTGCACAAAAACAATTTTGGCATGGGAGAATGTTCTAAGATGTGTAAAAATTTAACAATATTATCTATATTTTTACATAATTTGAGTAATCATGATAAATGTCAAAACATTATAAAAAATGTTAAAATTTTAAATAGCCAATATACAAACATTATTATTTTTAGACATGAAAAATGTTAAAATTTTAAATAGCCAACATACACACATCATTATTAGATAATGGATGCTCAATGGTTACTTATAAAAGCATTGTTTTAACATGCTTTAACTTGGCCAATAACTAATCTTAAAAAAGAGGTGGATAATGCATCATATATGGGGCATTGTAAGATGGGAGACCATCACTATATTTATAAATTTGATAAACATCTTGTGAGATTGAAGGTAGAAAACAAAGGTGATATTTAATTTAAAAGTTTAATTAAATAAAATAAAATAATATTTAATTTTCAAAAAAATATTAATTAAAAAAAATCATTTAATATAATATTTTAATTTAAAAATAAATTTTCAAATTAATATGTACATACATATCATCAAAGTGTATTTATTGTATCTAGCTTAATTTTAAAACTATATAATTTATATTTATCAAATTTATTAGAGGATATAAGTCTTATTTATTTTATTTATTTTAGGTGTGATTATTGGTTTGAGAAATTTATTTGTATTAATTAGGAGCTGATTAGATGTAATTGGTTTGAGAGATTTGTTCGTCCATGATTTATCTATCTTGAGATAGCTTATATGTATTTATATGTGTAATTTAATTAATTGGTGTAGTGTTCTAGGTTGTGTACAATGTTCTCTACTTTCCCAACTTAAATATATTATAGCTATTCAATTTAAATTATATTCATCTTAATTTGAAATTTGGATTTTAAATTTTTTTTTGTCTTTAGTGATATTAATAATTAATTATTTAAGATTATTTTTTATGACTATAATTTTTTGTCCATTCAAAAATAATAATAATACATATTTTTTATAATCATAAACTCCAGTTGAATTGAAATACTTGAATATTTTTTCCAAAAAATATTCAAAATAATAACATCATTTAAAATAACAACAAAAAAAATTTACAATCTTATTTTAAGAATTTGTAACCACAAATTTTTGGTGTGTGTGTATAATTTTTATTTATACTTGTTTTTCCTAATACTTTGATTTAAAAAACCTTTGGTATAACACATAATTTAGAGCGTTAATGTGGAGAAGCTTATAATTTAGAGCGTTGATCTGAAAAAACTTATAATTTAGAGTGTCAATGTGAAAAATCTTAAATTTTACAGTGTTAATGCGTTCGAGGATAGATTTTATGTCTTCCAAAACATCAAATATCATTCTATCCATACCCAATTTGTCTTCAAATTGGTTTATTATTTGTCAAAAATTCAAACACAAAAATGATAAAGGTTATTTTCATAAACCTACTGCATAGACCAATGTTTATTGGAGTATAAAACTCATATTTAAATTCTCGACCCAATCACATAATTGAATCTTCAACAAAGCTGCCAAACATCATTATTCGCTCCCATTATGAATCATAAGCATGATCTGCATGTTTATGTACACATCATACCATAGAAATCACTATGATTTGCTTATTAACACATATAATAGAAGCCATAAGCAAAAGAAAAAACCCTGCAATCGTATTTGAAGACGACTATACCTATATCATTAGGGGCGACAAACCCTCCCTCCCTAAATATATGGCGTATGATAGTTTTCCATTGGAGGGATCATTCAACCTCATTGTAATGATAATACATAGTCATTGCATTAAATACCACACCCTCGAGAATTGATTGCATGGACTAACCAACACCTTGGGAATATGGGATTGACCTCCCACTGAAGGTGTTGTTACCAACTTGGAAGTTTACTAATGCTTGTGGGTTTTTGTGTGGTGGAAAATATTTGTTGGTTTTGGTGTAGTGAAAAATATTTAGTGGTGGGGATGCCTTTGTTGGTGGCTCATTGTAGACCAATATGAAACCTGGTGTTATGCCATAAGAAGATTGGGGAAATTAGAAAGAAATGTAAGTAGTATTATTCACATGTTCTTCTTAGATTTGACATTGTTGAATGTCTCTAGAGAAGATAATACAATGAAAGGGAGGGAAAATCTAGGGAGCCCATACCAATCAATGTCCTTGGTAAGCACATTGTTTCTATGAAAGAAGTTGTTTCATATTAGGATGTAAGATTATGATTTTGTGACAAAGCATCTGAATGCTTCCAATACTTTGGTGAATAAACTTATTCCTGATGATAATGTTAATATTAAGTTGGAGGAATAAGATTAGTGAATTACCATGTTATGTTCTCTACTAGATTCTTCGAATAATTTGGTTGTAGCAATAGGTTGTACAAATCATAAGGGTAAATTAATTTTGGAGTTGTAATACCATCCTTGTTATTAAAGGAAATGAGAAGAAAATGCATGGGAGAGCATAGTGCAAATTCCACAATCATAACGGGTTGCTCCAAATAAAGAAGATATAAGCTTCCGAGAGGAAGATCTATGTCTAGAGGCACATCTGAATCTCTAGGGGATACTTAGAAATTATGTTGTAAACGTAATAAATTGAGATATTTTAAGAAGAATTGTAGATAAAAATGTGTTGAGAGGTAAAGGGACCAATCTTATTACTTCTATGGAAAGGAAATCCTTCTCAAAATAAGGAGGGGATATGTATTTAGCTTTTACAAGTAAAAATTGAAAAAGTAAGGTATGGTTCATCAAATTAGGTTCCTCGTTTTATACAACTCCTCGTAGGGATTGATTTTGTGAGTATGAAAGGTGTGATGATGATTTCTTTGTGACAACACCCCGTATACAACACCTATAGTAAGAGGTGCTCACTATGGAAACCTAATCTTCAAAGTACCATTATAAAAATGGGGTATAAAAACTTCGACTTTTCCATACTTCTTTAAACTTAGAATGACCATCAACATTGCGTTTGTCTCATCAATACAAATCTGGTGATATAAAAATTTTCCTCAATCAGACCTCTAGATTGAGATATATCGCCTCTTAAGGAATAAGCCCTCCCACACCATCTAACTGATGTGTGGTAATTCGTCATTGGCCCACGTGGAAGTTAGGTTCTTGAACTATCCAAGGTCATCCTTATCTACAACACACACTTACACTTTTGTCTAGGCCTGACCCCTGACCCACCCAACACTCTCTCTTATCACACCGTCTGACACTTCCAAGGTCTCTGAGGTAGGATGACTTGTCAGGTGGGACTTCCTTCCCACCAATGCCCATCTACACCAGTGTGGGTGATCCGGATTTATGCGGGAACGCAATAGAATACACATATAACCATAAATACAAATATGTAGTGGAAATAACACTTCATTTCATTAATATCAAAGAACTAAAATTTGCTTATAGACAGAATGGAAATAAACTATCTAGGGCATTGGTAACTTATCTTTGAGAAGAGATGTGGTGGCTACAGGCCTATGGACTGTGTTACCATGAGGCTCGAGGGCCTATTTATTATTTAGAAATAATGGAAAACCCTAAAGATCCAAAACTCTAACCCTAGGAGATGAAGCGCCAAAACTATGGGACCTGTTTGGGTAAATTGGTGTTTCAACTTCCCGGGGACGTAACTTTGGCATACGTTCTTTGTTTGACGCGTACCATACCTCGTTAGAAAGATCTATCTGAGGACTACAACTTTGATCTAGGCAATGTCAGTCCATGGGTCCCATGTTGCTCCGAGTTTTCCCAAAAAACGTCATTTAGGGCCTCAAAACGGCTCCGGAAGTTCAAGACCCGAAAAACTGCTAAAAATAGTAAGTTGTGCTGAAACTGAAAAACTGAAAGAGACAACAGTGGGTCCCCAAGTGGAATAGGCGGGTGGCCATCAATATCCACCTGGATCATTACTCCCCCCTTACGAAGCAATGGTCCCCATTGCATTGAGTTCCTCCATGAGATGAGAAAACTTCTGTTGAACTTGGTCCCTGGTGAACCACTTGCCTTGGTGCAGGAGTTGGCCAGATTTGACAACCCGATACAGTTGGATCTTTTGTTGGAGAGTGTTCTTGATTTGCATATCCATGATACAATCTGTGGTGGCCTGTTCCATGCAGTCTGGGTTTAACTCTGTTGGTGTGAGTTGTTCTGCAATGTCAGAGGTGTCCAGTAGAGGTGGAAAGTAGGGACGAAGGTGGTCCACATTGAATACCGGGTGCAGATCAAGGAATGGTGGAATACTGAGCTCGAAGGCATTTTTCTCTACAGCCTTGGTGATGGTGTACGGGCCATATCGGAGTAGGTGAAGCTTGCGGTGGGGTCCAGTGAGGTGCTCCTTCTGCAAATGTACCCACACTTTGTCGCCCACCTGGAAGTTGTGTGGCACTAGATTTTGATCATGTAATTGCTTGTACTTAGCATTGGCTCTGTCCAATATGTCATGAACCTGTTGGCGGATGTGTTGAATGAGCTCGATGAAGTTGTTCGCTTTGTCAGCTTTAGACTGGACATGAGCCGAATTGGTTTGAGTAGCCACAAATGGCATGGCTACGTCAATGGGACATAGTGGCTAGAATCCCAAGCCCACATGAAAGGGGCTGTGTTGGTTGAGCTGTAGAGAGCCCGTTTATAACTGTGTTGTGCATGGATGTTTTGAATTGTACATGTATAGAATGTGTATAATCATCCTGTTGACGACCTCTGTCTGGCCATAAGTTTGGGGATGGAAATTTGTGGACTTGGTGAGCTTGGTGTCTAGCATTAACCAGAGGTTGGACCAAAATGTGTTGAGGAACCTGCTATCCTGATCTAATATGATATATTGTGGGATCCCAAAGTGCACCCACACTCATTCAAAGAAGAGTTTAGTAGTGGCTTATGCTGTGATATTCTTCTTGCAGGCCGCCATAATGGCCATCTTCAAGAATATGTCGACAACCATGAAAACACAGTCATTTCCATGCTTAGTAGAAGGAAGGCCTGACATGTAATCCATGGATATGGATTCCCAAGGTCAACTAGGGGTAGGTAGCAGAGTATATAGGCCTTTCTTCTTGATGGTCGGTTTGGAAATGGTGTAAGCAGTACGGGATCTGATCTACTTCCCGACATCTTGTCGAAGGTTCGGCCAATAGAAATACTTCTGCAGTACTTCCATTGTTTTCTCGACCCTGAAATTCCCAGCGACTCGACTGTAGTGTTCTTCCCATATCATCTTGGCACGCTCGCTTGAAGGAACACAAAGGTGTCCCAGGTGACATAACAATGCATCTTGGAGGTGAAAATTTGGAACTTGCATAGCCCCCAATAGTGTCTTGTATGTGTGGCCGAATTTTGGATCACTCTTATAGAGAAGCGAACAATCAGAAGTCTTCTGCCCACAAGAGTTGAGAAGGGTGGTTAGCGCCACGATCGGTGGTTGGCTGAGGTAGTCTGCAACATTATTGGTGCTACCCTTCTTGTACTTGATGTTCAAATGAAACTATTGCAGATTTGTGGACCACTTCTGATGGTGATCATTCTGCAACTTCCCTTGTGTATGTATGAACTGCAGGGGCCGGTGGTCTGTGTGGATGATTGTTTCCTTCCCCAAAATGTAATGCTTCCATTATCGACAAGCTTGCACAATGGAGTACATTTCTTTGTCATAAGTGGGATACTTGCGAACTGTGTCAGACAATGTCTCACTGTGAAATGCCACTGGATGTCCCTGTTGAGTAAGAACTGCCCCAATAGCATAGTCATAGGCATCTGTCTCGATCTCAAATGGCTGTTGCAAGTCTGGTAAAGTGAGCACTGGGGCAGAACAGAGGCGGTTTTTCAGTTCTGTGAACGCCTTCTGTTGAGGTTCTGACCAAAAAAATTTTGCTCTCGCTCCTCCCTTGGTGACTTGACTCAAGGGCCAAGTGATATGAGAGAATCCCAACATGAACCTCCGATAGAAATTAGCAAGACCCAGAAAGCTGCGAAGCTCTGTTATAGTGGTTGGGGCTGGCCAATCCCGAATGACTTGGATCTTGGCTGGATCCACATGCACCCCCCTTTCATCAATTATGTATCCCAGATATTGAACCTGGGTCATGCCAAAAGTGCACTTCTCCAAATTGGCACACAACTTGTGTTGCCGCAGTGTTTGGAGGACTTGTCGGATGTGGTGAAGGTGCTCTTCCCAAGTCTGGCTGAAGATCAGAATGTCATCCAAGTACACCACTACAAATGAGTTGGTAAATGGCCGCAAGATGTCATCCATCATCCTCATGAAGGTGGCGGGAGCATTCGTCAACCCGAAAGGAATGACCAGCCATTCGAAAAGGCCTTCCTTGGCTTTGAAGGCAGTCTTCCACACATCGGAGGGTTCAATTGGTACCTGGTGATACCCAGACTTCAGTTCGATCTTGCTGAAATATTTTTCGCCTTTGAGTTGGTCCAGAAGGTCATCAATCTCTCGGGATCGGGTACCTATTCTCGACAAAGGATCTTTTCGTCGCCTCAATAAGTCAACACAGAGTCTCCATGTCCCATCCTTATTTCAGACCAACACGATTGGGCTCCCCACGCAGGCGATGAACTTGGTCGGATGACCCTGGCGTAAGCTCCTGAATCGCCTCTTGATTTCATCGTTCTCTAGAAAAAAGTGTCACCAATCACCCACTCTTTTTAGTGATGCACATGTGAACGATCAATGGGGTGCTTAACCTGACATTGCAGAGAAAGCCTTATGGGTGAGTTGAAGATGTCCTCGTACTACTCCACAACCTTGTCCATTTGTTGTTGTCATGCATAGGAGCCCTGTGTGGAGGTCGTGGCCATAGTCTTCTTCTTTCCCTGAGGACGGATCATCAGGAAAACAAATTTCCTGGTTTGTGAAATGAGCTTACTGCATTTTTTTGTAGTAACCAAAGAGATAGCGGCAGGCAGTGGTACCTCTGGTATCCTGTACAGCTTATTTCCCAAAGTAACAATAACAGTGCGAGGTCAAGACTCACACACAGCATGCCGCTTCCACAAGTATGGTTGGCCTAATAATATATCAGAAACGTCAAGAGGAGAAATATCACATAATACCTGATCCGTGAAGGGCTTGATGTTGTAAGGAAGGCGGCACTGCTGGCTAACACGGAGATCCCGTCCTTGGTGAAGCCACCCGATGGTGTATGGTTGTGGGTGTGTTGTGGTCGGAAAGCCCAACTACTTCATGGCGTCTACTGAAATGAGGTTATTTTGGCTCCCATTGTCAACAATGAACTGTAGTGGGGAACCCTTTACCCACATCTGGGAGTTGAAGAGACGCTCCTCCTCCTCTGGATCTTCCAGTTCCTCCTTCTGGATCTTCGCAGTGGCAACAGTGGTGTTGGGATCTGCATCAATAATTTGTTTCCCTTTTTCATTCCCCCTGTCAGGTTCTAATTCATATTTGGAGCATGCATGTGATTCAGAAGCCCTCATCTTGGCCACCAACGACTGCTTGGCCCAACACTCACTTATGGAGCTCTTATGGAACGCACAGTGAAAAGCATCCCCTAACCAACATGGATGTAATTCTACCCTACGTATATACAGTCGTAGATGGTCTTTCACGGTACCAAGAATACGACCCTGGCCAATTCAAACAGTCATTCGTCCTAGGGTCATTCCTAGGAGATCCTCCCATTATCCCCAAGGTATCGCCGAATGCCATAGGGGCCCCGGTGTGCTTGATGTCCACATCAAGCACCGAGGTTAGCTAGGACACAGACTCAAGTAGTAACGACACTGAGGCATCAGCCACAACATCCTCTCTAGCCTACGCCACCTCCCAAACCCCTTTCCTCTACCCCCCAGCTGGCTTCGTCTCCTAGCAGGTTTTGGCAACACAAGTGTTACCCAACATATCATTGGCATTCCTAGTTTGGTACCTCGTTCCCCCTTCCAGAACAGGAGCCACCAACGTTACTACCATTGGGTTAAATCCCCTCAGTCCCGAGGATCCCCAACCTACCCAAGAAACGGTCAAAACCGCCCCGCAAGGGAAGTTCCCATTGCGAAACCGGTTATCATGACCAAGAAAAGTGCAAAAAGAGGAAAGAAAGCAGTGACCCCCACCATACAAAGGGATTCATCATCCTGCACTATATGTGATGTCATAGGACACCTACCCACATATGTCTGGAGTTGGATGAGTTAAAACCACTCCTTGGCTTCGAAGCAGACATATCGACGCTGCGTTCTCGCAAAAAGGAACTTGCTACAAAAAGTAAAGGCAAACCACTGCGTACCAATCACGCATGCACCCTCTGTGACACCTATGGGCACTATAGCCACCATTGTCTAGAAATACCATGATATAGGGACACCTTACACGCGATCGAGCGATTCTATCAAGAGGATCCCTCCATCCAGTTTATCAATGAGGAGCTGTGTACCATCCTATACTTACAAGAGGAACATAGATTCGTAGAAAGACCCCCAGTAATGCCCATTATATGTTGTATGCCATGCGATGAACGTGGCCACTACCTCGAAGAGTGTGCAACATTGGAGCTCATTCACATATGGTATCCAATCAAAAGGGTTTACTACGTGGGGCTACGGGAAGCGCAATTCACATGCCCGTTATGCACCGACAATCACCTTTTGGAGGATTTTCACTACATACCTCGCTTTTGGCTAGCCCTTACTAGCCTCCGCTCAGCCATAGTTTGACTTTCCCAAGAAGATGATATGGATGCCGAGTCCACAGGCAGCTCCATGACCCAAGTAGAGGAGATGAGCGGGTCCATCATGTTCTTATTAGCCGAAGAATGGACTAGCAGGGAACCCCTAGTTACCCCCAAGGACACTTTGCAACAATAGATAGTGTGTACGTTATGCAAAAATACAGACCATATAGTCATCCATTTCCATGATTTAGCAGCCTTCCAGCGCTGGTTCCCCATCAGACCTCGAAATGAACCAGATGGAACCTTCATATCAAGGATATTTTTCCTGATATGTTAGGGTAATCATTACGAGCAATGTTGTACTTATGCCTCATAAATTCGTCCCACTATCGACATGATTAGTTCCATAGAGAAGAGACATGACGATCTCCGGGAATGGCATAAAAGATACATCACCAGCTCAACATCCCCACCACCGCAATGGTGTGTCAAGCTTGATAAGACCACACACCAACCACGTGTACCCCAGGAAAAGCCTAGGATAACATGTGGCCTATGTGATCTGAATGATCACTGAGTCAACCAATGCAGAGAACTCAAGCCCCTTGCAAACAACCTCTGCATAGTCTCTTCTGTCCCTCAGAAAATTCTCTCCAATCAAGAGAAGATCACACACACTTATTGCTGAATTTTCTCACACTTTCATCATACATTTAAGTATGTGCATCTCCCCAAGCTGAGAGTAGATCAAGTGGCGTTAAGTCTACCATCCACCAATAAGGAAGACAAGTCTAAAACAACGACGCGGAAATTGAATAAGAAGATGACCTCTTCTACAACCGACCCTTTCCAAGCGTCCACATCAGGGACAACGAGTAGCGTAGAATCTCACACTATCTACTCTGTCAGCACTGTGATACTGTGCACCGTTTGCACTGGTTAAGATCACGTGCTAGAGGTATGCTCGCTGATGAAAGCATTCAGGAAAATCTGTGATAAGAAAAAATTCCACCTATTGGAAATTGACTATCTTGGTGGGAGACCTAACTTTATGCCCAAACAGGACTCCATTACCGAGATCCTTACCCCACCGCATGCCAGTTACACAATTCACCACATACGACTTGTATCATCGCACGCACAAGACAAGATTCCAACTGCTCCCTCGTCCCAGGATTTCCACTTTCTTCCTATTGCAAAAACCAAGGTACCTTACGCTTTTGCATAGATTTCTGCAAGATCCCAAACTTGCACGCCGCCATCGAACTCCTTGATGACACCCAACCTTTGAAACAATTCCTAGTACAATTAGAGCTAGTTCACGAAAGTCAGCGACAATCGTTGCAACACAACGAGGGCCATAAGAAAAGGGTGAAAGCATCATTCGACCGCCACATCACCCCTCGCTCATTTACCAAGGGAGAGTTAGTCCTTCGCTATGATGTCGCAAAAGAGGCCTTAGGGATAGGAAAGTTCGAAACCTTGTGGAAAGGACCCTATATCATCAAACATTGCCTTCGACAGGGGGCATACATCTTGACGGAACCAGGCGGGACCTACCCCACTAACCCTGTCAACGGCCTTTACCTCAAGAAGTTTTACCCATAAGGGCCTCAACAACCCTTGTCCCCTAGAGTTAGAGTACATGAAAAAATGCACCCAATCACCAAAATATTTTTTGAACCGAAGACTTATATAAAAAAAAAAGTGCGCTCGAAGTGCCAGCATGGATCACCAACTTGAACTCTATTTTGGATTTGCTGATGGAGCATTGCGATGGTCTCAAAACTTAGCTGCAGCCGCCTGGGTCATCTACCACCCCGACTGATCACCACTATGTTCAAACGGCGTGTGCATCAGACCAACAACAAACAATCAGGCAGAATATGACACCGTCATCGGACTTATGTGTGAGGCCCTCCATTAGGGCATCTGCCATATGCATGTCTACCTTGATTCCCAGTTAGTAGTATTACAGTTGAAACAAACATTTGAGACTAGAGGCACACACCTGTTTATAAAATATTTATGTGCCAAAAGATTAAGGAAACAATTTGATTACATTACATTTTCACATGTATTAAGGAATCAAAACCAAGAATCTGATCACATAGCTAACAATATCCTAGACTGGAATGCATTGCGAATAAACCATCATACGTAAATATCCAAAAACATAGATATCCATAAGCATAACACAAAATATATAAACCAAAATAGATAGCACACCATGTAAAGCCGCAAAAAATACCTCTCATATATATATATATATAAAATATGTGTATCTGAGTACAAAAAATAGTGTCTCTGGCCCACTGGCTAGCCCAAAGATGCAAAAGTTCGTCAAAATAAAGGAAGCATCCTCATAACGGGTGCTTTCCCTTTGTACAAAACCACTCTAGGGGGGTGCCCTCTCAAGAGAAGCACTTGGACCGACCACTGCTCCTGGTGCCACCACCGGAGCTGCTGTCGCCAATGCGATTGCTACCCGGCGTAGAGTGGGCCGATAATCCCTCTCGCAGGCCATCACCATCTCTAACCAAACCTCCTTGAAGTCATCCATAAAGGCTCGAGCAGGCATCCCTTGGGTCAAGCGGTCCACTTGACCCCATAAGTCCTCTAGAGTGGCCACCTGAGCCACCAGTACTACGTTGCGTGCCTCAACCGCATATGCACGAGCTCGCTCGGCTGCCATCTCTGCTGCAGCCGAGCTGCTGCCTTCACCAGAAGGGCTAGCACCATCCCTGCCAGGTCCACCGGCCCCACCACCCAGATCACCTGCGCCACCTCCCCCTTGACCACCATAAGGTCGTAGCGGAGGATCATGACCCACCAATCGGGCCACTGGGCGACCTACTTCGCCAACGTTTGCACGAGTAACCAAAATAATGTTAGTGTCAATAACAAAACACATAAGTACATAAAAACTTGAATAAATGCAGAAAAATATAACACATACCTACAGGTCCCCAAACATAACCGAACGGGAGACGCATGTGTGGGTCACCCCGAAAGTCCATCCTCACATATGGGTATGGCAAGAACATCTGTGGGTTGGCCTCAAACCAGGCCTTTATCGTGTCATTCCAATAACGACCCACCATGCCACCACCGCCTCGCGGCATCACCGGAGCCCACCTCCTCATGCGCGGCTCTCGCGGCCCCCCAACAGGAATTTCCGCAACTAGCCTCAGCAGAACCACCCTCTCATACATAATGCTGCATAGGATGATAGTGTATGCAAATGACTTGGATCCACGTTGGACCCTGTTCAGTTGCGACACCATACCATCAAAACAAAAGTGGGCAAAATCGAAAAAATGCCTGCCCCTCAAATGGCGTAAAAATCCCACCTGCTGGCTCGATGCCCGATGTGGAGCAACCAACCCCTCCAGTCGCACAATAATAGCCAGAGCACACCACTCGGCCACATCTGTCACTGATGCAATATCGATGCACCCCTCAGTAAGAGGCACACCACCGCAATGCTTCCACCGAAATTTGTCTAAGTTCACTCTCCCAGTAGGGGGTGTATACCTTAGAGCCTCACCCTGAGGTAGTAACCCGGTCACAAAGTATATATCCGTCTCCAGATGGATAATTAAGTTCGTTCCCCTCAGTACGAACATATTGCGCCTCCTGCACCAATGCTGTATAATATAACTTAACAGTCTGTCCTGAGACCGAAGAAAATCATTCTCAGTAAAATTCAGAAGGCCCCATGCGGCCAACTGAAGAAGCGCCCCATCATTAGCAGCTAGAGCAGTCCGAATCTCGGGCCAATCCCACTCTCTCCACCCCAACCTGCCAAGCAACACAGGCACCCATCAGTACAGAGAAAAACATCAAAACAGAAAAAAAACCCAAGTTTTTCTATCACCCTGGCCTTTGTGTGGCTGTCTCTCAGATAGGCGCGCCCCTGCACATCTGTTTTCCTCACAAGCACGGCCTTGTGTGCAAAAAGGAGGGAACAACACACTCTCGTGTGCCTGTCCCTCAAAACTGTGCACAAGGAGGGCGCCTCTTTTCCTAGATCGTCCGCGCAATCTAGAGAAAAAGGTCCCTTTAAGGCCATACAAACCCAATTTGTATGGCCCCCGGCACCATAAAACTGAAAAAATTTAAATACAGGACGCCATGAATGTTACCTCGGCATGATATCGCTAATCCCTAGTACACGGGCTAACCGCAATGGCAAGAAAGGCTCTGCAATCACCTCTGATCTCCCAAAACTCAACAAGTACAAATGAATAGTATTAGGGCCATAATTCCATATTTATAACCCTTTTCCAGAACTTCGGAGGTCCATAATAGAAGATCATAAGGTCCATTCTACAAATAGTAAGTTGCACCATCATTAGTATGCCATGAGGAACGAAAGCGACGCCACACACGCGCTTTCCAGGAAAAATAATTTTTTAGCGCTGGCAGGTATGCACCCTCCCATCTTCCTTTCTAAAAGTTCATGTCTTTCAATAATATTTGATGAAAAGAATATGCTTTCACTTGAGGTAGTTGTTTTTGTAGGAAGAACCCGCAAACCGTTCACAACACCGTCCACTGAAAGTTCCAGATCAATGATGCTTTTGATTATATGGAGATAGAAGAAGAAAATATTAAAATGAGGATTTTTGCACAAAGTTTAGGAGGAGAGGCCAAAAAATGGTTCAAATCATTAACTCCTAATTCAATAAATGATCTTCCTTCCCTCTATCAAACTTTCATAAACAAGTGGGAAATCAAGAAAAACCCCCCTCCAAATCCTGTCTAAATATAACAATCTTAAAAGGAATGTAGGGGAGAGTGTGCAAGAATATTGCACTAGGTTTAACAGTGTGTACAATTCCCTCCCACCTCACATGAAACCTCCACAGGGCCTAGCACTAGTAAAATTCCCTAAAGGTTTTGACCCTGACATGACTTTCCAACTAAGAGAAAGAGTCTCTGAAACCTTAGAAGAAATGAAAAGGGCAGCTATTAGTGCAGAGGTTAAGTTAATTGAAAAGAGAGATATATTAAAATCAGAAAGGAGGGTAACCTACAAGGATGAAACCATGCCCTCAACCTCCTCTTCTGATACCAAAATAGACAACTTAATGAGAACTGTAGAGAGAATGATAGAAAAGATAAATTTGAATGAAATAACCCCTCCTAGGGAAAATGAAGCTAATACCTGGAACAAAAATAGACCTCAGAACTTCAGAAGAGACACTCCTCAAAACAAAACAAGGGAAAGGGATCAACAAATCAGACCTCCCTTTCAACAAAATTGTGTAGATGAAGATGAAGGAGAAATTATAGAACTTGAAGAAAGACATATAAATCTAATAGGTTCTGATAATGAAGAGGATGTTTTTCTCACTGAAGAAGAACAAGGTTTCTTCTCTTCAGATTAAACTGACACAAACTATGAAGAATCTGAAGACTACCGCTTGGGGTTTGAAAATTCCATCATGGAAATCCATAAGAAATATGATCTTAGGAGCAAAAAGTACCTAGATTCAACCAAGAAAGACCAAATAGAGGCTAATGTTCAGAAATTACCTGAAAACATCCCTAAGAAAATAGCAAAGAATGTCAACACCATGGCGAAGAAAGTTGAAACAAACAAAGGAAAAATCAGCCATCCAAACAAATACCTTAGCTGTCCTGGCACCTCCACCAATTACCCTGAGAAAACCATTTTGTCTAAAACTCCAAATCAAGATCAGCAGATTAAAAATGTGGAAAAGTCCATGGATGATAAGGCTGATGTGAATATTTCCAAAACACTGGTACCTTTCAGTTTTGAGGGAGAAATTTCAAAAATCAAGATAAATATGCCCCTCACTGAACTACTTACCCAACCAATGTATAGGTCCCAAATGTTGAAGGTACTAAACATAGGAAATGATGTTGACACTTCGCACTTGGCTGATGATACAACTGAGTTGTTGTTTGGACCCAAAATAGAGGGAAATTATCAAGAAGGAGCCATTCCCGCTTTCCATGTCAGCTTAAACATACATGAAAAAATCTTACATAATGCCATGCTCATGCCCAAAGTTGTGATGGAGAGGTTAGGCCTATAAATAACTAAACCTTACAAAGACCTGTACTCTTTCGATTCAAGTAGGGTCAAATGTTTCAGCCTGATTAAAGACCTTTGTGTCAATCTGGCGCAAGTCCCAACTAAGAATCTAGTCATGGACATAGTAGTGGCAGATATTCCTCCTAAGTATGGAATGCTTTTATCTAGATCTTAGGGATCCAAGCTTCAGGGCAACCTTCAACTAGATATGTCCTATGCTACCATCCCTTTTTTCAATCAGACAAAAATATTATACTGAGAGTCACATATGAAGTATATGGTTAGCAGTTAGGACATGCCAGATAATACTCCTCTTTATTATATTCACTCAGATCTTGATTTTTTTATCTTGTATAATGAGGAAGATACTAATGAACAGGTATGTGAAGTTGAAACACATCAAGTCACACTACAACAGCCAAACCAGTCTTTACATGAAGAACTCAATATTCAGAACTATGGCAGCCTTGAACAAACACATGATGACAAAACCCAACTTGAATTTCTACAAAATGAAGATGGAACCTCAAAACCAAGATTCAGTTTAGAATGTGAATCAAGTTGCTCAAACAGAGGTCAAAACTCAGAAACACAAATATTCCCTTTTACCAACCCCAAAGCACTAAAATGCCCTCACAGAACAATAAGCTTGGGAAACCTGAATCAAGGGAGTCTTATGATTTTACCTTATCTAGACACCTCATTATCAGAAAGTCTTGTCCCTCCAGAAAAGTTGTTGACTCTCACTGATGTTGCCATCCATTCTAAAGTTATGTCTGTTGAAACTGATATAGAGGGATACAATATAGGCAACCTAAGAAGGCCCAAACTGATTAAGTTATCCAAGGCCTTGCCATTACATACAAAACTGAAATACTTAGGTTGTGCAAAAAGTTTCAATATGCTCTTGTATATAGGAGTAAAAGCTCAAAACCTGATGATATAGACATTGTCCAAAAGAGGCCTTTCCCCAAGAAGAACTATGAAAATTTTGGGCAGATCCTAGCACTAACAAAGAAAGCCAAAGGAGGCAGACTGTGTATAGAATTTAGACACTTAGGAAAAGCTTCCATGGATCCAAGTACCCTTTTCCCAAGATATGTCATCCTATGCCAAGAATAGAAATTTCTAACAAAGTGACATTGATCGGTAGTGTTTTAGGTTTTCATGAGTTGATACCACATCAAATCAATCAACACAAAGACATTTTCAAAGTTCCCTAGAATGACTACATGCTTGACCAAATTTTTCCTAGAATAAGGGATGTTGAAGATACCTTAAAAGAGGCCATGTCACCTGTTACCAACTTCTCCACTATGAGATACAGCGATGATATTGTCATTTGTTTGAGAGCTGATCAAGAATGCCTTCTTCACCTAAACAATTTATTTCACAGAAACAAGGTTTGGAAACATAACTCCAAGAAGGTATATAAAAGGAAACTTGGCCTGTTCGAAAGTTTTTGGTAGGAATATTTCACCATGCCCTCAAATATAGAAAACCATGTTCCTTATCAACAAAATCTGAATGAAAGAAGGTTGTTAGATGACAGGCTAATCAAATACCATGGTTATTTAGAATTTTAGTTTGAAATTTTCACTCATTATACATATCGTTGTTTGATGAAAAGATATAGAGAGAAAAAATTGAAAAACATGGAAAATTGAAAAAGAGGGCAGATTGAAAAGAGGTAAAGCCCCATACCCAAAAAATAGAACAACTGAAAGTGTGTAAGATTAAATATCAATACTAGTGCATAAAGGAGTCTTGTTTCAGTCATCTAGCCTAATAATGGTTGAAACATGTTTTAAATTTATTATTGATAAGTTAGTGAAAGATGGATTGATCAAATTATTCAATCTTGACTTGTCAAAAGATAGATTAGGGAGAAAGATACTGGTTCCACATGATTAAAACAGAACCAAAGAGGAAAATAGGAATGAATAGCAAACAATGTATCCTAGACCTGATTTTTCTAGTCTCATTTTGTACAAAAATAACATTTGTGTGCAGCTTGTTTTTATGCCACAAACCCATGGTAAGTCAGATTGTCTAATCCTGATTTAGCCATGCTTTCAATTTCATGTTTATAGTTTAGTGAATGAATCCTTTCAAATATCTTAATATTGACAGTTGAGTAGTCCAGGTAGAGAATAAAGGAAGTTCATTAGCTTAATATGAACTCCTAGAAGAAATAAGTGTAGAAGTAGATAGTATGTTTTTCTTTCAAAAGAAAAAGATGTCAAGGTTGCTAGTCTAAATGCACCTAAAGAAGAAAAAATGATAGGAAAGTAGGTTGGGTAGGTAGAGATGAATTTGAGCCGATCATGCCTTTCAGATTTTTGAGATCATAGCTTCAAGAAATCATCAACAAGTGAAAAGAGGTAAAAATCTACCAAATGTATGAGGCACTGGTCTCCATAAAGCCAGAGATCTGAAGTTCTGGACACCTCCTGAAAATGAGCTACCCTCCCCAAGTGGAGCCACTGTTAGTCATCAATAATTTTTAGCCTTGTTGATGACTAAATTATTATCCCAAGATTTCTAAAAACAATGTTCATAGGTATTGTGAGTTCTAGAAATCTCACTTCCTTCATTATCCTTAAGATAATTTTTTACTAGTTCACCTTTTCATCTTGTCAAGCTTTGCCTACCAATCTCAGAAAACCCATTAGGATCCCATGTCACTCATCTTGTGTATATGTTATCATCTTTTCCCCAAATATTTTTTTTTTCTTTGCCTAAAAACCCCATATCTACCTAAGACCACCAATCAAACAAATTTGTTGTGCCTCCTAAAAAACTCCCAAACACAGATGGTCTCAAACTTTCTCTGTAGGCTCTTTAGATAAATCAAGTACATTGGATTTTGGATCTTCAACACATCAGTTTATCATAAAATCTATCTTACACTTGATGATCCCAAATTCTAGGTCTCAGTCCAAAAACCAAGTCCAAGAAAGCCTCCACTAGGTCACTTAGGGTTTCATGAGTCATAGGGTGGATTTGGTATCCTACAAATCTCTATTTTATATCTACAAGGAGATTGCATTCAAAGAAGAAAAGGACATGTGATCTTGTCCAAACTAATAAAAAAGGTCATTCAAGAAAGGCTCTTTGGTCTAAAGCACAAATCTTGTAAGGGGACAATTGCCCTTTTCTCACATTTTTGCAAGAGGATCAAATAGCCATCAACCTGACATAAGGTAAGGTAATGATAAAATCATCACAAGAAGCCCATTCATAGCAAGAATAAAGCAGCAAGCATATGTTTGATGAAAATCAGGGTTTTTGATTGTTTTGACCAAGTAGGAATCAGTACTAGGGTTACAAGGGCAAAGGCCACCTCAAGCTCCATCAGTGCACTATTAAAGTTCTTAGGACATGATTAATGAGTTTTGAGAAGTTTTTGAGAACTTAGAAGACAACACTAGTTACTTTTTTCTAAGCAACCCTAAAACCTAGGAGTTTGGGAAAGTTGAAAAATTGCTCAAAAGGTGATAACAGAACCTCCTTCATAACAATCATAGGGTTTCAAAGGTTTCAAGTTGCCCTCTAGGGTTTGGCAAAGAGGCATTAACTCCACATCATCAAGGGTTGAAAGGGTAAAGAGTATTGGTACAAAAAGTATGAGGTTTCAAAGGGTAAAATCTGAGAACTAAAGGGATCAAAAGAGATAGACCTAAACACCAATACCCCACTTTACCACAGGTGCAAAAAGGGCCAGAAATATCAGTTCCAGGTTTGACCTCTCAAAGGTACAGTCAGAGGCTTTTTCAGATGGTCCAAGGAGGCAAGCATGAGAGAATATTTTTCCCAAAGAAGCAATTATGAAAAACATAGGTTCATTATTGATAAAATGAGCTGTCTAACTCCAAAAGAGACAATGATCAAAGGAAAAAAAAGTAGCTGGCCTAAGAGTAGTAAAGCCTCCAAAAGTTTCCTTATCAGAGGCTTATTCTGCAAAAGATGGCTAAGCATGAATGGCACTTTTACAAGACTGTCAAAGGTGTTTCCCTACATAAAGAATGATAAGGTCAAAGCAAGAATGTTTAAATAATGGTGGCACATCTAAAAAAGACCAAGCTGCTGTTGATGCTTGCTGCTAGGGTTTTTCTCCCACCAAGAGGTTTCTCCTCACTACTTCACAGAAAAACAGGACAAAATGTAAATCAAAGGAAAAATATGTCAAATTGATCATAAGTTTGTTGTGCATAAGTGTTAAAAATCATGAAAGGGTTTCATTTTTCCAAATATAGATAAGAGGCACAATTTTAGCTTCTTCAGAAAGTTTTCCAGTCCAAGGAGTGACATCAGAATGCTTCATCAAGGCAAAAGAGATATATTTTTAACTCTACCACCTACAGGACCAAAAAGAGACAAAAGCACAGTGAAAAAGGTAAGAAGGAAATAAAAATTAGGAAAGTGGGTTTTATGCTCATAAATTTATTTCTCAAAATACTATAAAGCCTCCTTTCCCTTTCCCTCAACCTCATTTGTCATTACAAAGAATAAGAAAACCGTTGAAAGAAGTTTTAAGGGTTTCTGTGCAAAACTGTCAAAAATTTCAGGCACTACACACCGAGGCTGGCGCTACGCACCTGGCCATCGGCGCTACGCACAAAGGAGGCAGCAGTAGTGTTATTTAACACTACACTGCGCACCGGGTAGGTGGCGCTACACACCTAAGCGGGCGCTACGCATAGGCCCAGAACGACATGACTGCCCACAATTTCACCCAGCGTTGCACTTTGACAGGCCTGACAGGCCCATTTCTGGCCTGAATCAACCAAGCGCTGTGCAGAGACTCTGAAAGGCCCGACTCGACCTGAACGTGTAGTCCGGAAGACACTACACACCTGGGAAGGCGCTATGCACCTGGGTAGGCGCTACACACAGACAACCCTTGGTCCAAATTGCTCAAGAGGGTAAAAAATTCAAGCTTTTTGCCTCCAAATCTCCTGCAATTAGTCAAGCAAGGTTGCTGGATCTTTTCCTTACCTTCCAAGCAGTCTTTTTCATAAACATGGAGGACATTTAAAGCCTAATGTGACCAAACTCTAGTCTCTATAAAAATCAAATATTGACCTCCTAGGGAAGGGTTTGAAATTTTGAGAGTTGTCATAGGGGTAAAGATACTTAGTGCAAACAAAACTCCTCCTAAAACTCTGAATTTTTCCTAGACATACTTCATTTGGCCATCATTTGCAAAAAAAATTTCCTCACATCATTCATTTGCCCTCCCTACACCTAAGAGCCCTCATTAAGCAACAAACCAATTTGTTCAGAGTTATAATCAACCACCATGTCTGAGGAGGAAATTAGTACAAGCAATGATGAAGGCCAAAGGCCTATCAAGCCAAAACACAAGGGAGGAAGGATAAATAGGTTTGAGCCCTTGGATATCATTCAAATCACCTCCTCTCCAATGATACTTATCTGTTTTCAAGATGTTGGATGTTACTAGTTTTGTGAGAAGGTTAAACAAGTCCAAAGCCATTCAGTCTTGACAAGGTTATTTGTTCTTAGCATACAAAACCACCAAGTCAACCTAGTAGGAGTAAAATTTGAACTCCCATCTAAATCCATTGCTAAAGCCACAGGTATACCAGACATTGGTGAGAGATGGTTTAAACAGAAGAAATTATACTTGAGCTATTATGAGCCCTACCTCAAACCTAGCTGTCAACAAGGTTGCAAGGCTGTTTTACCCTTCTCCCACCTGCTAGAGAGGTATTCCCTACTGATGAGGCAGATTATCAAGTACTTCACCTATGAGGGGAGGTACTCCAGGGTTTATTCATACCAGATAAGGCTTCTAATGCACTTCACCAAGGTAAAATTGCTAAACCTACCATACTATCTCTTCCGGAGCATTGAGAAGATGGCTTCAGTAGTCAACAAGAGAAGTTATGCCCACCAAATGCAGAGCCTTTTTCACCACTCCTTGATTAAGATGGTTGTCTTGCACCAGTTGGAGCAACAAGGAATCCCTTGGGAGGTTTTCATCTCACATGATGTATTTTCAAATCCCCAAGCCTTCATTCAGCAAAATTTTCTTTCCACTTCACACCCACCTGCCTCCACTCCTCTATCATCTCCAAAAATTCCTTCTCCACAAGGAAATTTACCTCCTACTTCTCCTCCTGATGCATCAAATGAAGATGGTGGCAGTAGCTTTAATGAGGAGCAAATAGATGATAATGGAGAGGAAAAGGACAGTAAGGCAGAATCAGAGTTAGGTGAAGAAAAAGATGATGATAACAACAATGAGGAGAGAGATGAGAATGATAAAGACAGTGAGGCAAATACAAAGCTTAATGAGTAATAAGATGATGATGACATAGATGAGAGTGATGAAGATGGCAGTAAAAAAGAGGAAGACAATGAGCAATTTGAGCAAAATAATGATAATAATGATATCACTAAATCAATCTCAAGTGCAGAAAAGAGTGTTGGTGATGAATAGGGTGAGGATCAAGAGAATTATGAAGAAAAAAATGAAGGTGACAGTCAACAAGAGAGTGCACAAGGCAACCAAGAGGAAGATGTGCTTGAGCATGATAGTGAGAAAAATGACAGTGAAAACAATGATGAAATGAGTGAAGACATTGAAAATGAAGAAACAGAGGGAAAGGATGAAGAAATTGAAGACCAAGAGCAGGCAGGTTATGAGGTTGAAATAGAGTTAAAAGATGAAGGCATTGACCAAGGCAGTGGCACAAATGAGACAGTCAGTGATGAGCAAGGGAATAGTCATGACAGTCATGATAGATGTCATGAATATCATGACACTAATCAGCCTCTAAATAACCAAGAAATCCAAAGTGACAGTGCAGAAAGTGACAGAGAAGAATACCTTATTGAAGGACAAAGCCAAAGTAAGGCAAGTGATGAAGGTGATGATCAGTTTGAAGGCCAAAGTAACAATGAAGAAAACAGTGAGGGAAATGAAGATGATGATGAAACATAAGATCAAGAAATCAATGACCCAATGGAGCATGAAGTGATTCATCAAAGCCATGACAAAGATAAAAAGGCTTGTGACATCCCCAAAGATCAAGGCACCCTCATCAATCCTCTCACATGCACCTACCACAGAGGCAAAAGAGATGTGTTTGCTGCCTCAAAAAGGCAAGGGGCCATCTCTCCTCCAGCTATCAAGCACAAAGAAAAAGGCAAGGAAAATATGGAAAAAGGTGAGCAGCAGGTAAAGGTAAGGAGAAGCAAAAGGATCAAGAAGACTCCTCAAGAACCTCAATTCATTGATCTAGACAGTGACAATGAGGACAAGGAGATGACCACTAGATTGCTTCTCTTGGAGAAAGATGCACAAATTCAGAAGTGGGAAAGAGAATTTGAGATGGCACAACGTGTCATCCACTATTACAAAGAAGAACATAAGCATTTCAAGGAGGTAAAGAGAGGCCTTGCCCTACAAAAGAAAATGACCAAGCATTATGCAAGGAACAACATGCTTGCTTGTGCCAAACTGAAGAAGGCCCTCATGGAGCTAGAAGACCTAAAAAGAGAAAAAATGCATGGAAGCCTTGGCGTTTTGGCTGAGGCTTCTCAACAGGTGTCCAAGACCTTTTGAGGGACATCTCCACAAATTTTGAGGCAAATTGGACAAATTTTTGTTTTTTCCAAATTTTGACCCCTCTGTGCGTAGCACCCTAGGCACTACGCACAAAATTGGTGCATCCTTAGCTCTCAAAGTTTGCATTTTTGGATTTCTCACATCATCAGTGTTCTGCTCACCAATTTTCAGATCATTTGGAGCATTTTTGACCCCCCAAAAGGTCAAAAAATATAAAACATTTGACCTTTCAGCCTCATTTTCAGACCATGCACTGCGCACAGAGAAGTGTTGGGATATTTGATTTTGGATAGATAAATGGCATCCAATTAGCACAACTCAAGAATTTCTGGAAATTAGACTCATTAGGCTTTCCAACGAGCCATCACAGAGCCAAATCTGATATTAGGAAGGTGTCCAAAACGCAGATGTAAGAGACCCTATTTTCTACTGAAGTGGCGCTGCACACAGAGGCTACCTAGTGTGTTTTGGACCAAAAGTCAACAAAACACACTCATTTATTACAAATAGATATTTTTGAGTTTTTTGAGGAAAATTAAGCTAGAATTAGGTGCAAATAGTTATTTTAGCATTTATTTCTTGGGATATTATGTGCCTTGGGCCTTGCATGGTCTCTTGGCCATAAATGATATTTATGACTATATTTGACATTTTCCTACCACATTTAGGGTTTTAGTCCTTATTTTCTCCATAAATGGAGCATGAGGCCCCTATGTATTTTTTTTGGCATTTGATGAGCTTGAAGAGCAATATACATGGTTTTATGAGCTTGGAGAAGAAATTGGTTTTGTGAGTTGGATGAATGGCTTGTTTTACCTGATGATGGAGAAGTTTGTTTGCAGGATTCCATAGCTTGGTGAATGGTGATGTTTTCTTAAAATTTTAATGTTTTCTTGTTCTCATTTTGTTTCATTCTTTTTGGCTACTATAGATCAGAAAAATATAGGTTGAGACATGCTCTTTGAGGCACCTCAATCCTCATGTTTGTTATAGCTTTGATGTTTTCCTATTTTGGCCATCTTAAGGAATTCTTAATTTCTCCTTAGGTCCACCAAAACTTGTTTTTGTTTCATGCATGGTTAGTATGCTAGCTTACAAGTATGATTCATGGTATGCCCTACTTAGTTGAATTTTTCAAAACCCTATCTTGAAGCCTTTCTATGGAATATGGATTGCTAAGTTAAGTCAAAGAGGTCTCGTTCGATCTTGCCCTTTGTCCATGCTTGTCAACTTGTTTCAGAGTTCTCAATAGCTTGAAATATGATGTTTAGGAGTTACCTCTTCATAAATTGAGCTGTTTGTTTGATCTTATATGTTTTCCCAAAATATGAAGGTGAATTTCTAAAGTTAGGAGTTCTAATGCTTCTATGTTTCACTGGAATGTTCATCTTACATGTTTATCAGTTTGAGTATTGTTCATAGAGCTTAATGGTTTGCCCTACCTCATGAGTTGTTGCTTAAAACTATATATGTGTAAGACCTCTTAGTCTTTTCCCAAATTTAATGTTCATTACACCTCATACATCACCTAAAGGATCCATTAACCTTTTTAAATTGGCCCTGTAATACACTCTGTTCCATCATTTAGGCACTCTTTACTTCATTTGAATCCATAGCCCAATGGCTTGGAAATCCTCTCACTCCTCCTATTACATTTGACTATCTTACCCATCCAAAACAATAAAAACCCTACACTTCACAACTAGCCCAAAATCAAAACCCTAGAGAAAAAAGAATACATCCTTTGCACCCAATAGAGAGATCCCTCTCTGAGTCCAGGAAGGCTAGGTCCTAGGACTCCAAAGCTTGGTTCCATGTTACGCTGTCATTTGGTCTACCAATATGCCAAATCATGGGACCCTAACACATCATGTACCAAGGGAGGGAAGGAGGATTTGAAACTCACCTATATAAAGCCACCAAGAGATGAAGAAATGGTGATCACATTTTTTATGCTGGCCAAAGTTGCCCAAGCAACATTAGCAGTGTGTGACCCGGAGCTGGAGCTAAAGAGGACTCGATCGTTGGCCACCCAACATCCTAGTCCACCATAGCAGAGAGAGAGAGGGAGAATACACCAGAGGCAGAGCTTGGAAGGCAACATCCTTGCATCGGGACCTAGAGCCATTATCTAGGGGCCCTTTAGCAAGTGGGTAAAATTTCTTCTCCACATCAAACGTTTAATAAGAAGAGGCCATCGAGCCATCGTTTGCATTATTATCATTTTGAATCTTGTTATAGCTTTTGTATATTTGTGTTTTAGTTTTATTTTAACCAGAGCATACTTTAGCATACTTTTTCCACTAAATTTTATGCTTTTGAGCTCCCCCACTTTCTACCTGTTACCAATAGTTTAAAGAGTAGACCACACCCTTTAAGCTTGTGCGATTTCGTACACCCATGCAACAAATCCACCACAAAACCGTCCTCCATTTTTGTTGGTGTTTATCACAGAACTTGCGACCTAGTAACCACCACAAGGTAGGGTCTCAACCCTCTCTGCTATTTCAAAATTTGATGTGGACTTCACACAAAAACACCATTGAAATCACATGCCCAAATTCTCATGAGTCACCTCTCTTGAGATTTATCTTCCCTAAGAGAACCAAAAATATGCCATCCTAATTCCTATCTCGAACCCATTAAGGTATGTGACATTCTTGTGAACCCTCACATGATGATATTACTCTTGGTGGATGATCATGGCCCCCATTTAGCAAAGCTTACTTGACCCTCTAACTCAACCTGCTTTAGGACTACATATCTCCTAGCCTTCTTGATAAAATGAGCTCCTTCTCCCTTGATATTCTTGACTTCATACTAATGCATCCTTAAATATCTTTTCCTAGCTAGGCCTCTTAAGAATTCTCTAGAACTTAGGAACTTTATCTACTTATACCTTAGTAAATGTTATTTCTTTTGTTTAATTTTATTTTATATTTTAAACCTCATCTCGAGTCCAAAGCCCCTTCGTTTGGGTTATTTTCCCACAAAACCTTTTGTGGTAAAACTCTCACAAACCCATCTCACTAGGCTTGTGGAGTACCTCCCAAGCTACACAATTCAACAACATAGTCTAGTTGTAGTAATCGTAACTTTTTTAAGCTCCTATAGTCAAGCGAGGACTTGGTTGGGTTCCCAAGTTGAAATTTAAGTAAGGGTAGTTTTGAGGGCATGATAACTAGGAAGGGTTAGGGCATGACAAGGAATGAAAATGCGTGCTAACACATGCTAGAAAATGTCAATTCATGTTGAGGAGTGTTAAGGAGTGTCAAGGCATCATAAGGGATAACTAGGTCAAAATGCATGGAAATGAACAAATAAGTGTGTTCCAGGGAGTGTCAGTGAATTTAAGTGTGCCAAGGATGAATTGTGTTATAAAAAGTTCATAATAGGATTTGTAAGAGGTTAGCCTACGATTGCGATAAGGGGCTTGAAAAAGAAATTTTAAACAAAGGGAGACTTTGTGTTGGGCACAACACTATTTTTCCATTATCTGTTATTTTTATATGAATTGTAGCACACTTTGGCCGAATGCTCATGTTTTAAACTATTTTAGACAATTCCATATTGTACATTGTTGTGTATAAGTTTTGGGGAACTCAGCTTGTGCTGACCTATATCTTGTGTGTCTTGTGTATCTTGTGGTTCTTTCAAACTCTCAGTTAATTCTCTACTGTTTATATGAACTAGACATACATGTGAAATATTTCCTATGTAATCTATGTTTCTTAGTTGTTTTATGGCCATGGCTAGGTGTGATCCTTGTCTTGGTAAGTTATTAAGTGGGAAAAGTTCAGCTTGGACATGACTGGCCTAAGATGAGGTATAGGAATTTCTTAGGTGAACAAGGCACAATCTACTTGTAGTAGGTACAATTGATCAAGTTGTTACAACTGAAGCAGACCAATGTCACATGAACTGGAGTAGCTAAGGACTTGATTGGGTTCCCAAGTCGTGAAAAAATGTAAGGCTATTTGTGAGGGCATGAGTGCCAAGGCATGCTAGGGAATGCTAACATGTTCCAGATAGTTCGAAGGCATTCCAAATATGCTAAGATGTGTCGAGTGCTAAGGCATGCCAAGATCTGTAATGGTGTGACAATACATGCGAGGGACTATCAAGGCAACAAAAAGGAGAAACAAGTTAAAATACAAGGAAATGAACACATCATAGGGTTAATAAGTCATCAATTTACATTTTCCAAGAGGGGCATGCTATGCACACCAACAATAGGTGGAAATTAGTGTAAAGTGCCAAGTGTTAGTGCATTCTAAGTGCCAATTCATCCTTTGTTACTTCTCTTCTAATTTCCAGTAACTGATCTCAAATAACTTTAATATTAAACAATGCCAAAGCATACTGAGGCATCTTAATGGATGCTAGACATGATAATAATCATGGCCTATTTAGGACTACATATCTCTTCTCCCCTTGATCAAATGAGTTACTTCTCACTTGATGTTATTTCCTTCATCCTAAGTACTCCTTAAATAGTTTTTCCTAGACCTCTTAGGAATCCTCTAGAACTTACGGTTTTTATCCACTTAGACCTTAGGAAATATTAATTTTCCTTTTTAATTTTCTTTTAGATTTTAAACTCCATCTTGGGTCCAAAATCCCTTTGCTTGGATTCTATTCCCACAAATCATTTTGTGACCAAACTCATACAAAGCCATCTCACTAAACTTGTGGAGTACCTCCTAGGCTACAAAATTCAACAACATAGTCTGGTTGTAGTAACTATAACTTGGTCAAGCTCTTGTAGTCAAGCGAGGGCTTGGTTGGGTTCCCAAGTTGAAAATTAAGTAAGGGTAGTTGTGAGGGCATGATAGTTAGGGAGGGGTAGGGCATGCAAAGGAATGAAAAGGCATGCTAACACATGTCAGAGAATGTCAATGCATGCTGAACTAGAGTGTTAGGGATTTTCGAGGCATATTAAGGGATAACTAGGTCAAAATGCATGGAAAGGAACAAATAAGAGTGTGTGCCAACGAGTGTTAGCGAATTCAAGTGTGCTAAGGACGAAGTGTGTTAGGAGAAGTTTAGAATAGGATTTACAGGAGGCAAGCCTAAGATTGTTATAAGGGGCTCAACATAGAAGTTTTAGACAAAGGGAGATCACTTTGTGCTAGGTACAACATTGTTTTGCCTTTAGTTTTTTTTTTTTTTATATGAGATGTGGCACACTTTGGCTACATGCTCATGTTTTAAAAAATTATAGATAATTGCATATTTTACATTGTTGTGTATGAGTTTTGGGGCACTCAGCTTGTGTAAGCTTATATCTTTTGTTCCTTGTGAATCTTGTGGTTCTTGCAAACTCTCAGCTAATGTTCTATTGTGTAATATTCCAAATTTTTCCTTCAATAAATTGGAATATTAACTTTTGCTATTTTCACTTAGGAGTTGAATAATTGGGTGACAAGGCCCATTCAAAATAAAAACATGGATAAAATCCCTCTAGTATGAAAGAGGATTAGCCTTGGAACTAGATTTCACACCCTCATGTGTGAAAGGGGACATTTGCAAAGAGGCTAGGTCAAGTTTGACCAAGTCAAACAATGCAGAGGTATGAGGTGGAAATCTGAAATTAAGAATTATCTGAAAACTATTCTTAATCAATTGGTAATACCCCTGAAAGAGTTCCAATGCTATCCATCATCCATGAGAAAATGCACCTGTCCAAGTTCTTCACATTCCTTGGGTCAATAACAAAAAAACATAACCTTGAAGGCTATCCTATTCCCTAATCAAGAATTATCATAATGTTGTTAATCATATGGTATGCCAATGAAAGCCTGAGTCATAATACTGTCCATCATCATAGAAGATGAACACTGTCCATACATATTATTCACATTATTTCAGTCAGTGACAGACCAACAGGAACTTTCAACATTATCCTATTCACTAATTAAGAATTTATCTGAATCTGTTCTTGATCAATCCGTACATTCTGCTCTTAGTCAATTGATATATTTCACATAAAGGAATTGAAACAAAAGCAAATTGTGGTTTCAAAGAGGCAGAATCAGTGGGATCACAGACGGAACTATGAGCCCATTACGAAAAAATACCATACTCAAGATACTTGAAACTTGGACTTTGGATTGATAATGATTTTGAGAATCACAAAGCTGTTCTGTAATAAAGTTGTTTTGTGCAGATACAGGCTTCAGCTTTGATAATGGTCATCCATAGAAATATATGTACATCACACATAAATAGAAATAGAAATGGAATTGATGAGAGAACAAAGATGGGAAGTGTCTTGGCTGATTTGGAGGAGAAGCCATCTGTGCAGGAATACTAATAGATAAATAAGTTTGAGGATTTTTCATGCATTAAAATTTAATTTCTTCCCCCATTTGGACCAGCCTGTTGTTGAGTTTAAAGGGTTGGGAATGCAGGGAGAAATTAGTTATACTTGGTCCTTTCAGTGATCGCTTCCTGACCAGAGAGATCCCAGTAGGGTTTGGCCGGGGTACGCTTCAGCATCTTCATTCCAAATGGATCCTTGCGGCTCTGTCACAACAAAAATTCATACAGCGAAACAAAATATCAGAGCTTTGATCAAATCCAGTGAAGTTGTAAAATTGGAAACACTGGTTTCAAGACATGACAATATAGGTGCTTTCACATACTTGTCACACAGAGCAGGCACCCACACAACCAATATAGGTGCTTTCACACACTTGTCACAACCAATCAGGCAATGACACAACCAATATATGTGCTTTCACACACACCGCCACTCCCTTGTGGCCACCCGGTTAGAATAAGGACTATAACGTACTGGGATTTACACACTGCCACTAACCAGCTCTTACAACAATGTGGGATAACACACATGAGGAGGAGAAGAAGATTTTACATCCAATGTGGGATAACACAGAAGCTATTCCAAGATGCCACAATATTAATGTATCCAACTTTTGTTTCTCACACACACCGACTCACACAAATGATGGGACGGTCAAGTATGCATATTGGTACCTTGAGGCATGTATGTGCATCTAGATTGCCAACCGGCTGATCGCTAGGGCAACAACTGTAGTGATCATTGCAGCATGTGGAAGAGTTGAGAGGGCAGCAGCCCCATGCATAGCAGTAACCCCAAAAGTCATACATGCAGCAGTAGGTGCTGCTCTCCAGGCAGGAATAGTAGTTATCACACACAGTAGGAGGCTTCACAAGGGATGGGGGAGAAGGCCCAGGGTTTGGAGGGGTTGGAACCCTTCTTTACAGGGTACAATGCCTCCATCTCTATACCACACATTCCTGTCAAAGCCATTTCAATGTTCCTCTGCAGTCTGATGAAACCCTTCTCTCCCCAGCTATTTCCCCAGGAATTTTTCACAATCCAGTAGTTTGTGTCAGAGTCTGAGCCATATCCCACCAGAGTCACACCGTGGTCCAGCGGAGTTCCGTAGGTGCTTGTGAACATGCCCTGGTGGAAAATCCCATGGAAAATTGATTAATTTCTAGTTTAGAAAGGCTCATATGATCATAAAGAACATGAACAAAAATCGATCACTCACAGATTCATAAAACTAGAACGCCCTTCTGCTGGCTTTGATGGCCACACTAATCGGCTGATGCACCGCGGCCTTCTTCAGCGACTTCTCATCGTTCTCAGGCACATCTTCGAAGCCATCAATTGTCACCACATGGGCATTTTTCTACACACACACACACACACACACACACACATATATATATTAATCAGTCATGATAAACTAGAGGAAACAACAAGTAACAGTATCAAATCCCAATTAAGCAAAATCCCTTGAAAATTACTCTGTAAGCGTCATAGCTGCCATCGTTGGCCGTCTAAGGGTAATCATCCTCACTGTCAAGTCCACCATTGTCTATGATAAATTGGAAAGCATAATCCATGAGACCGCCATTGAATCCTTGGTTGTAGGAAGTATCGCATTCCACCAGTTCCTGCTCGAACAGGGAAATCAAATTTCCAGTCACGGTTTGATTGATGCCTTCAACAACAGCCACAGTCGAGAACACCCAACAACTTCCTGAAACATTCAAACAGAAAAAGTACAATACAGGGCATCGTTAGGGTCTCTCTAAGTGATGAGAATTCTATATAGGACTGAAATTTAGGGTATGATATTGATTGAATAAAATTTTTTATAGTCTTTCCTACCTTGCTATACAAGATTTCAAATCAGAATATGATAATCATGAAATAAAACTTGTTATGGTATCTCCGACCATTCTGGACAGGACAGAAAATCAGGGCAGGATATTCATGAAATAAACTAGTTATGGTCTCTCCAGCCATTCTATACAAGATAGAAAATCAGGATATGATATTCGTGAAATAAAATCTGTTACGTTCTCTCCAGCCATTTTACACAGCACTGAAAATTAGGGTATCAATATTTTATGAAATCAAACTTGTTATGTTCCTTCCAGCCACTCTATACAAGATTGTAAATCAGGGCACATATTTCATGAAATTTATAGAACTTCTTATGGTATCTCCAGCCCTTCTATACAACACTGAAAATGATGGTATGAATATTCATGATATAAAAAAAAAATTGGGTCTCTCCAGCAGCTCAATACAGGATCAAAAACAAAACTAAGAATATAAATGAAATAAAAATTCTTCTGGTTTCTCCATCTAGTTCATACAGGAATGATAGAAATTAAGATATGAATATCCATGAAAGAAAACGTGTTATGGTCTCTCCACGAATTATATACAAGACTGAAAAATAGGGCATGAATTTTCATGAAGCAAACTTACCGCAGGAGCCCTGGTCCTTAACGACAGCCACAACTCCCTTTTCTCCCCAGTCAACTAACGCTAGCAAATTCTCGCCCTCCAAACACTGGTAACGTGGGCTGGGAGACTTGGACAAGCATTTCTTGGTATCCAGCTTCAAAACCTGTAAATTCCGACCCATACAATACAAAATGTACATAATATACCTGAAAATCCCGGCGATTGCAACCAAAACCAAATTCAAAACCTGTAAATCTTGGCGATTGTAACCAAATGCAATGATTCCAACCTCCAAACTAGGCGAATCGAGCCTTTGCGATGAAAATCGAGGGTGAATCGATGCTTTGTAATGAAAATCAAGGGCAAATCCGACCTTGGCAATTTTTATCCGCTTTAATTTTCGGGGCTAAAATATAATAATTATTTATTTTTTAAATAAAATTTGGGCTAACTATATAAAATGGGTAAAATGGGTGCAATATATACAATTCGCCTCTCCAAACTATAAAACTCCTTAAATTTTTCCTTTGGGCTAAAATTCGCAACCTGGTATCAGAGCAACTTTCTTGGCTTAACCTGTGAGTCTAAACCCAAGAATATCAAAATGATGAAGAAGATGAGATTGCTCTCATCAGTATTCAGAAACAAGAAGATCCTTTCCGAAGAGGAAGAGAAAAAAGAAGAGGAAGGACCATGCACTTCCTATTCTCATCGAGAAGAAGACCAACATGAAGGAAACTTGGATTATCAGATCCTCAATGATTACCTTGTTGAGTACAGATCTCAACCTAGAGCCTTTAATGAGACTCTAGATTTCCCTTATTTCATCCAGTTGAAAGAAGAGAAGAGACCCTACAGCAAAAGAGAAATCAAAGACAATAGATTTCTGTTGTCTACTTTTGATGGGTTATCTACAACAATAACTTGGGTGAGAAATTTGGAGGCATTTTTCCTACTACATCCTGTAGTAGGAAAAGAAGTTGTTGAAATCTCAGCGCTGCACTTGGAGGGTGAAGCCTATGTTTGGTGGTTCAACCACTTGAACCATGCAAGGGTGAGAACTTTTGCAGAGTTCACTCAAAGGTTGATCAAAACCTTTGATGGAAGAAGAAAAGAAGAAGAAGAGCTCACACCACCACTTGAGGAGCCTTGTAATAATGTAGTCACACTCATGGAGGAGTAGCCACATGCATCAACAACTGGGGCAGCCAACACTTGGGAGGAAGGAACTCTTGCAGCCCTACAAGAAGTTCCAAAATGTCATCAAGGTATGAAAATATTTCCACAATATATTGTTGCAACAAATTCTTTTGATAATTGTGGAGATTTGCTTTTGCATGACCAAGGGTCAAATCCCATTACTACCATAAAGCAACTTGGTTGCACTGCGCTGTGCAACACGAAGACATTCAAGAAGGAATTGCTTTTACATGACCAAGGGTCAAATCCCATTGCTACCATAGAGCAGCTTTGTTGCATTGCACTGTGCAACATGAAGACATTCAGGAAGGAATAAAACCATAATTCTCATGAGCCATTGTTGGATTGTACATCACACTTGAGGTTGGGGTTTGAAGACTTGAAGGAAGATAGTAGACATCTTGGAGTGAGAAACCCTTTCTCCTTTCAAGATGACACTTTCTCCATGAGCTCCTCTCAGCTCAAAGAGGAACTTCTACTTTCAGCAGATCCAAGACCTCATTGGTTTTGGAAGACTATTGTTGAGAGGGAGATCTCATTAGAGGTGCACTTCAACACACCATGGAGTGCAAATATTTTCTTGCTTCCTCACAAGAGCAGATAGAAGATGGAGGAAATATTAGGATGGATAACATCTCTCATGCTTGTGTTGGACATTCCTTGAGCCATACATATCATGATGGGAGGTTTTTTCCTACCACCTATTTGGGTCCTTATAGGGTCTCATTGATCCTTGAGAAGGTTGCATTTCAAAATCCCATGAAGTGCAAAGATAAGAACCTAATTTGGGAGGATGGTAGCCCTCATGAGAGGAGTACCAAGATGAAGAGAAGGAGAAGGAATCCACAAGTGATTGAGTGGATGTGGTTGATGAGAAAGGAGATGGGAGGCTACTTGCAACTTTATGATACCGGGCAACAGGAGGCTTGGCTGTGCTGGTTACTATTGAAAGAGTTTGGCCATCCCTTGGCATACACTCTTCCTAAGAGTAGGAGGAAGGTGGAGAGATGGCAGGATACTTGCATCATTGAGAAGCATGGAGTATGGATGCATGGTGTTGATGTGATACTCATATCATTAATTGTGTCTTCATCACATGAGTTGCATGATGGAGGTATGAGGAGGTAGCAAAATATTTTGTTGCTTTGCTTGTTCTTGGGAGAGCAAGAGCAGATTTTCTCTCACACTTTGCATGATGTTGCAGGAGGAGGAGATGGAATTATCTTCTTGGCTTTTGATGATAGATAGGTACTTCCACCTTGGGAGGAACTTCTTATGTATTATAGCATTATGGAATATATCTTTGACAAGGAGCATGTCAAAGAATGGAGATATGAGTTGGCCAGAGGTTATTTGCAGAGGCCAATAGCACTCCCATTTGAGAGCTTGGGGTTATTGATGGAGTTTCCCCAGGATCAATTCACACTTGATGCACTTGGAGGACAAAGAGGAGGTGATATTTATGGAGTAGTGGATGGAGACATCTATTACATTGGTATGACCTCACTTTCTATTATCTTCTTGACTTGGATTTCCAAGTATAAGGAGGGTGATCTTCATGCAACATATGGTTCAATTCTCTTCCTGGGAATATGCCATACTACTATGGAAGGATCATTCATATACACATGCATCATCTTGCTCTCAAAATATGGTAAGAATATTGTTTTTATATCCATGGTTTATCTAACACAACATTTTATGCTCTTACCATTCATATTAAGTGCATTTCTCCACAGAAGGGCAAGCTTTCCATTGGGCTCCATGGACAAAATTGGGCCAATTTGTATGATGGAGACAACCATTTTTTATATGGCCTTGGGAAAGTGTTTTATTTCATGTATGATCAGTTTATATACTTAGTCATTTTCTATTTATCAGTAGATATCATGATATACATAATTACCCATGTAACACAAAACAACTTGCCATGTGATTTTCTGAAGCAACAATTTGGAAAAATGCGCTATCACTATTTGGGAAATTGTTGGTACCTTCTTGCACCACATGAAGCCTTCAACAATTCCCTCATTTTTTTGCTGATCATGACTTCATTTGCTGATATGGATCATATTTTTATAAGAAGCATGATTATGAGAGAGACACATGAGTTAGGTGTGTCTTTGAGTGGGGAGAATTCTTACATTTTCTGCACTTCATGTTCTAATGGGAACATGGGACGAGATATGGCCACCACAACCACCTATTTGTTTCCTTTTGAGGTGAGCCATGAATTCTAAATTCATCCATTTTATAGCCATGGGCAAGTATTTGAACATGTATTGTTGATACATTCAGCCATATACTATTCATTAGTAGATGTGATGATTATTGTATGCTACTTTCCATACTATTTTCTGATGTTGCGGTGGATGAGACTACGATGTATCCTTCTGAGTTATTGTTTGTATCATGCATCATCATGTAAAACTTGCAGAAAAATTCTCACTAGGATACTCTATGATGATCATGTCCTATTCATCATGGATGAAACATTTTGGGCCAACTTGTTCTTCAATGTTAGAGGAGAAATCTTTGGAGGATTGTCGTTCATTTTTCCATTTGAGGTTAATAATTTTGCAGCCCAGGATCAGCACACCCTTTACACTTATCATAAGTGGAGAGAAGGACAGCTTGGGGTAAGCTATGATGCTTACCATGTTCAGATTTTCAGCCCACCTTCATTTTCATAGCTTGAGGTGGAAGGAGATTTTCAGGAGTTGTCGTGTTGGGAGGTGACTCATTTTGTTTGGATGATTTCTTGGGGATGGAGGATCTACATGAGGAAGATATTTCTCATCATATTTTAGACTTTATGCCCTGGGTGGAGACTTTCCAGTTCTATCCTTGCAGTTGCTTGAGGACAAGCAACATTTGGGAGGGGAGGACTGTAATATTCAAAAATTTTCCTTCAATAAATTGGAATATTAAATTTTGCTATTTTCACTTAGGATTTGAATAATTGGGTGAGAAGGCCCATTCACAATAAAAAAATGGATAAAATCCCTCTAGCATGAAAGGGGATCAGCCTTGGAACTATATTTCACACCCTCATGTGTGAAAGGGGACATTTGCAAAGAGGCTAGGTCAAGTTTGACCAAGTCAAACAATGTAGAGGTATGAGGTGGAAAGCATTCTATGGGACATTGCAGAGAAAGAGGAGGGAATATTCCTTGAAGGAGGAAACCCTAAAAGAGTGGGACCCATGGAGAGGGAGCTCTCATGTTTTTAAAAGGAGGGCAAGGCAGCCATTGTTTCACATGCTATGATTATAGATTTCTTGTCTGTTTAGACTTTGTGCATTCTCCAGCTGTTCAGCTGAGTTGCAGTGCTGCTTAGCACAAGGATTGCCTGCTTAGGAATGATTCTCCTTTCTTGAGAAGCCTCTTGAAGGAGTTGTACTGATTTTCCTCACATCTAGGCTTGAGGCCAAGCATCCTCCTCCAGGACAACGTTATTGCTACAACAACATAATGTTGTGTTGCAGGGTGTTGCAGTGAGGAGTCACAACACCTCTTCCATATCTTTTTTTTCAGAGGGAGTGTCTTTATTTCCTTTGGAGGATCAGTTTGGAAGCTTTCAGAGATTATTTCAGATCTCGACACTTGGCCAAAGTATTCTATTCCACCTACAGCGCAGTTACCCTCTTAGACTGTGTTATTTTCATGGAGCACTTGCAATGAGGGATTGCAGTGCTGATTGGAGGGTGAGATCTCAAGTGTAAGGATCAGCATTCCACTTAGGAGATCCATTGGAGGAGGTCTACTTCAAATTTCTTATCATCTTCAGCCTTCTCTATTCAGTTCCATTCTTGAGTTGTAGCTGCTACCCAGCAACTCTGGCATTTTTTCCATTTTGTATATTTTAGCCAATCCTTCGGAGGATTGATGTATTATTATTTCTAAGGGTTAGAGATTTTATCCCATATTGTATTTGAGATATATCTTTTCAAATCCATGTACTGACTTAATTTTTCAGCAGTCCTCCATAATAGACTACGCTATCATAACCAAGGGTTTCACAAATGTAGTAGTGTTCTGTCATTTCTTGTACATGTATTGTTGAGGCTTGCATTGCCTTTCTTGAGTGGATGTTTCCACAAGAACTTGTACTATCTTTGCTACTATAACATTATTAATTTTCTATTCAGATATTCATGAGTCCATGGTTGTAAAATAACGCTGTCATTCCAGCTCTTGTGCTTACATTGTTGCAGCCCCTCTCATCGGGCACTTTATGAGGACATCTAAGTGTGGGAGATCAGTTTAACCCACTTATAAGGATTTATTTGAAGCCTCATCTTGGATTTAGGACTTAGACACATTGGTCTAAGGGATCCAGGTCCTGGTTTCAATTCTTGTAGCAGCCGTTACTGGAAAATGCGTTTTCCAGTCATCCCTTGCTAGCTGTTCCAGATTTGGAATATTACATATTGTTTATATGAACTGACATACATCTAAAATATTTCCCATGTAAGCTATGTTGATTAGTTGTTTTATTTCCATGGCTAGATCATGTGATCCTTGTCTTGGTAAATAGTTAAGTGGGACAAGTTGAGCTTGGAAATGAGTGGCATAAGATGAGTTATAGGCATTTCTTAAGTGAACAAGGCAAAATCTACTTGTATTAGGTGCAACTGGTTAGGTTTTTGCGGTTGAAGCGGGCTAATGTTTTCACATGAACTATAGTAGCCAGGGACTTTATTGGTTTCCCAAATCGTGAAAAAATGTAAAGGCTAGTTGTGAGGACATGAGTGCCAAGGCGTGCTAGGGAATGCTAAGATGCGCCAAGTGATAAGTAATTACGAGATGTGAACAGGTGTGTCAATTTGTGCCAGGGAATGTCAAGCCAACAAAAGGGAGAAACAAGTTAAACTACATGGAAATTAACACATAAGAGGGTTAATGAGTCACCGATTTACCTTTTCTAAGAGGGTAATGCTAGGCACACCAACACTAGGCGCCAATAGGTTCCAAGTGAACAGTCTTAGTGCATTCTAAGTGCCAAGTATTACTTTGTTGCTTCTTGTCTACTTTCCAAAAATTGATCTCAAATAAATCTAATATTAAACCATGCCAAATCATACCAAGGCATCTCAACGTGTTCCATACATGCTAAGACTTTCCAAGAGCCAACACGTGCCAAGTGCCAATATGTGTCAGGGAGTGTTATGCATGCTATGAAGTGGAATGGCATGTTGAAGAGTTCTAAGGTGTGATAGAGAGTGCTAATTCATGTTGAGGAGTGTTAAGGAGTACTAGGAAAAAACATTAAGGGGGGACTAGGTCAAAATTTATGGAAGTTAATGAATATGAGGAACATGTGCCAGGGACTAGTGTTAATGAGTGCTAGTTGTCATGCCAAGGAGGGAGTGACAAGGTATGCTAAGCATTGGTAAGGCATGCTAGGGAATATCAAGGCATGTAAATAAGTGCCAAATTTTGCTAGGGAGTTCGAGGGTGTGCTAATTATATGTGCCAAATAGTACCAAGATATGCCAATACATGCCAGGTGTTAAGGATGTGCAGGGTGCCAGGGTATGTCAATATGTGTCAAGAAGTGTCAAGGAAAAAAAGGAAGAACCAAGCTAAATTGTAAGTAAATGAACACATAAGAGGGTTAATAAGTTGGGACTTTATCTTTTTCAAAAGGGGCATGCTAGTCACAATAATAATAGGTCCCAATACATGTCAAGTGGCATTGTGTGCCAAGTGCTAATGTATTTCAATGCATTCAACCAAGGTGTTCCTAGGCATGCTAGGGAATACATGCATGCCAACACATGATAAGAGAGTTCCATGTTGTGCTAGCGCATGCCACCATGTGCTTTGGCGTCAATTCCATGACAAGATGTTATAGGTACAAAGATGTTCCAAGACATGCGAGGTACTAAGAAAAGTTAGTGTGTGACAAAGCATTAATTTAAGGTGTGCCGATATTATTGAGGAGTGTTAGGTCTTTCTCATTAATATAATTGTCATAGCTTGATTATTTATTAAATAATATTTTTCCTACACACACGAGTGGAACTTTATCTAAAGGGAATTTGACAGATAATAAACATAATAGATATGAATCATGTGTTGACTCATAGGAAAATTCTATTTGACTAGTGATTACTTGAGGGAAATGATACAAACTAATTACTTCTTTAAAAATTGAATGATTCTAACCACTATGGCCTTGGAAATATCATAAAAAAATACTCCACAATAATGGCCTTAAATCGTTACATTTTGGAAAAAAATATATTAACATGCATATAGCGTCATCAAAAACTCATTGGAATGATCAATGGTGACGAACATTTTTTGACCGTCACCAAAAGTAACAAAAATAGAAATGGTGAGGGTCATTAAAAGTCTGTCACTAGAAGTGTCACCAAAGAGAGAATTAGTGATGGGCCTTTAACGACCCTCACCAAAAGTGTCATTGAAAATGGCTTTGGTGACAAACCTTAAAGGACCATCACTATATACACTTACATTGACACTTTTTTAAGGACCGTCACCATATGTGACATTGGTGACAGACTATTATAGGTCAATTTGGGCACCATTCCCAATGACCTGGTTAACTGGGCATCATCTCCAGGACCAATGATTAAGGGTCTATGATTCCCTATCATTTCAAGTTGCTACATTCACTAAGACAGGAACAAGACAAATCAAGCAAGACTTTCATCAAGCAAAGGTTTCCAAGGTTTGAAGCTTATTATATAGCATATGAGAGCTCACCAACATAGTCTCTAAAGGGGCTAAGTGTGTTGCATATTCAGGTAGCCCCATGCAAGGCTGCTATGAAAAGCACTTCTCAACATTCACAAGTGCGTTGGTCACATTGGGAGCGAAATTCTCATTGTTCCGGAATCTCCACTTGGCCAGTGCCTTCTAGAAGAGTTCACATGTGTGAAGCTTTGAATCCAAGTGTCCATTTGACATCTACATGATTGGAAACATGTCTTGCCTATTATTGGAAAGTCATTGATTGTAAAACAACCTACAGTTCTTCTATAAATTGAGCACATATCTGAGTGCTTGAGAAGAAAGAATTTGAGTAGAGAAATGCCGAAGAATTTTCAATTGAGAGCTAGATTTGTGTAGCTTCTGCTAGAGAGATTTATACTGTGATGAGGCTTGGGGACGTCGTTGGAAGGGTCACTTCAAATCAGTCACTTGGTTGTAACCTCTCCTTCTATCATCAATAAAGAATACAACTTATTTTTCCCTATATGCATCTATATTAGCTTTGATTTTCAATATTGTAAGATCTTAGTTGATGTATATGGTTTATGCTTTACTGATTTAGCAAACTAACCTGAATAGAAATCTATATTATTGCATCTTCTGCTGTTTCAATGTTCTTTCTTGCAGGAAGCATTTTGCACAAACCACTTGAATTTGAAGCTGCAACAGAAGCAACAGAAGGAGCCATTTGGAAGTAACTGACCAAGTAAGCCTCCAATCCTCTCTGTGTGTTTATTCTGAGTTAGGAAAAATAGTCGTATATTCTTTCATTTATTGTTCTAAACTAGCACTTGTCTAGGGAAGCGTGATTTATCCGTAATTCACAATTCTGGCCCAACAAATTGTTAGGTCCCTATATTACTAGTATAGTCCCTTATTGTTGTTAGTGTAACCCCCTTATTGTTATTATTGTACCAATGTAACCCCCATATTATTATGAAATTGCCCTTAAATTATTATTGTTAGGTTGGCTAGGATTACATTGTGGCCCCATGGACTCCTATATATAGAAAGGAGGTTTTGTAATTTGAATCATCCAAGAATTTTTCATTTATGTAATGTATTGGAGGTTTCCCCCTCGAAGTGGCTTATTTCTAAGGCGTTGATATCTCTTTTCTTCTATTTTTGGAGCTGGTTTCACAACATTTGGTATTAGAGCTTTGAGATTCTAGGGTTTCGTTGCTCTAAACAGGTCAGCGTGGCATTTTCGCTATAACCTTTTTTCTACGAAGGTTTAGAATCTGAAATTTTTAGAGTGCGAAGAAAACATCCTGAGGAACATCTTCGCAAAATTTCAGGGCTTGGTTCGCAATATTTTAGGAGATATTATCTGTGAAGGTTAGGTCATTTTGTAGGCTCCTGAATTTAACCTAAACATGTCATCGTGGTATTTTCGTAATAAAGTTTTTTCTATAAAGGTTCAGAAGCTGAAATTTTTGGAGTGTGCAGCCGAAATCTTGAGGAACATCATTGCAAAATTTCAGATATTGGTTCGCAATATTTTAAGAGATATGATCTGTGGAAGTTAGGGCTTTTTGATGCTTCTAAATTTCATCTCAAAGAGGTGATCGTGGGAAAATCTTCATAGCTCTCTCTTTGAGCATTGGATTGGAATTTTGTAAAAAGTGGCTACAAGTACATGGACTATAGTTTTTGGTCTATCAATTTCAGAGCCAAAGGAGGAAATAGTGACACGTGGCAAGTCGTACAAGTTCGCTCTACGGAACCAGTCCAAAATTGGGTCATTGTGGGAGATTGGACATAAATTTGACTTGAAGAATTTAAATCAGATCAGACCTGTGGCATTTGAAAGAAGCTTCAGAGGGCTACTACAGGGACTAATTTCAGATATTGAGGATCCGAAATTATAGAGATAATTCAATTTCAATATTGAGCTCCTCAAAAGCAAGTAAAAGGTGTGTATTTGTTTTCCGAATTGCATAAGACTTGTTTTAAGAATCAAGTTGAATTGATTCCAAGGGAATATTGTAGAATAGATATTAGTATTGGATTCTAAAATGGCCCCTAAAAAGAATTCAATACCCATTAAGCCTTTAGAAGGCTCTACTATGACTCATGAAGACGAAGAATGGAAAAATGACATATCAAAATTACAAGAGCAGGTGCAAAACATTTCACTCTCACAAAGAGCAACAAAAAATGACATGGAAGTTTTGAAGAAAGGCATAGAAAGTAAGATGGATGGTTTGAAGAAAGGCGTGGAATATAAGATGGATGGTTTGAAGAATGGCATGGATGGCATGGAAGTTAAGATCTCCAAAAATTCTTGGACAATCATTCCAAGGTTTTTGAAACTCCCAAAGGACTCCCACCTATTCGTGATCATGATCATGCTATTTATTTGATTCCAAGAAGTTTTCCTCCAAACATCAGGCCTTATAGATATCCTTATGTCCAAAAGAGCGAAACTGAACTTATGATTGCAAAAATGTTAGAGGCGAGTATAATTCAACCTAGTCAAAGCTCTTTCTCTGCTCCTGTAGTATTGGTACACAAGAAGGATGGATCATGGTGCATGTGTCCAAATTATAGGGAGCTCAATAAGCTCACCATTAAAGATAAATTTCCCATTCCTGTGATTGATGAATTATTGGATGAATTACATGGAGCAATTTATTTTACCAAATTGGATCTTCGTTCAAGGTATCATCAAATTAGAATGAAGACTGAAGATATTCCAAAAACAACATTTCGAACTCATGAGGGTCATTATGAATTTTTGGTCATGCCTTTTGGCCTTACCAATGGACCTTCTACATTTCAAGGGTTGATGAATTCCATTTTCAAACCTTTCCTTAGAAAATTTGTGCTAGTATTTTTTGATGATATACTAATCTACAGCAGGTCTTGGAAGGATCATGTTCAACATGTTGACAGGGTGCTCAAACTATTGCAGGAGAAACAATTATATGCAAAAACATCCAAATTTTTCTTTGGAGTACAAGAGGTGGAATATCTGGGTCATATTGTATCTCATGAGGGTGTTGAGGTAGACCCTAACAAAATTAAAGCCATTAAGAAATGGAAAGTCCCCACAACCATAAATCAGTTGCGAGGATTTCTCGGGTTAACATGGTATTATTGAAAGTTTGTTAAGAATTATGGGAGAATAGAAGAACCTCTAACAAAATTATTGAAGAAAGATGAATTTTCATGGACTCCTGAAGCAAATAAGGCCTTTGAACATCTTAAATAGGCAATGTGCCTAGCACCAATCTTAGCTACGCCAAAATTCACAAAAACCTTTATTGTGGAATGTGATGCCTTAGGAAATGGAATTGGTGCTGTTTTAATGCAAGAAGGAAGACCCATTGCTTTTGAAACTCGTCCAATCAAAGGAAAGAAGTTATAGAAACCTATTTATGAGAAGGAAATGTTAGAAATACTTCATGCACTAAAGAAATGGAGAAATTACCTAATGGGAAGACACTTCAGGGTAAAAACTGATCATGATAGTCTTAAACACTTTTTGGAACAAAGACTATCTTCAGAAGAGAAGCAAAAATGGGTCACAAAGATGTTGGGTTATGAATTTGAAATAATATACAAAAAAGGGAAGCTAAATGTTGTTGCAGATGCACTCTCAAGAAATAATGAAGAGGTGGAAGCATTGCTTTGTGCCATTTCTATTATCCAACCAGATTGGATAACCATAGCAAGAGATGAATGGAAGAAGGATGAAGAAGTGTGGACACTCATTCAAAAGTTGCAGCAAGATGATAGTACATCTGATACATTTAGTTGGAAAAATTATTCCTTATGGTACAAAGATCATTTATATCTTTGTAAGAATTCCCAACTAAAACAAAATATTCTTTTGGAATTGCGCACTTCTTTTTTAGGAGGACACTCAGGATTTTTAAAAACATACCACAGGGTGAAGAAAGAATTTTTTTTGGGATGGCCTTAAATCTGATATTCAAAAGTTTGTGGCGGAATGTTTGGTTTCCCAGCAGAATAAAGTTGAGACAATTAAGACCCCGGGTCTTCTACAACCTTTATCCATTCCAAGTCTGTTGTGTAACCAGCTCCAAAAAGAGAAGAAAAGAGATATCCACGCCTTAGAAATAAGCCACTTCGAGGGGGCAACCTCCAATACATTACATGAATGAACAATTCTTGGATGATACAATTCACAAAACCTCCTTTCTATATATAGGAGTCCATGGGGCCATAATGTAATCCTAGTGGGCCACAATGTAATCCTGGCCGACCTAACAATAATAATTTAAGGGCACAATAATAACAAAATGGGGGTTACAAGGGTACAATAATAACAATAAGGGGTTTACACTAACAATAATAAAGGGCTATACTAGTGATATAGGGACCTAACATGCCCCTCTCCTTCAAAAAAGTGTTGTCCTCAACACTTGAGTAGCTCCGGGTGCTTCTGTATAAAATTCTCATCCTCCCATGTAGAATCTTAAGTGGGTAAGTTCTTCCACTTGATGAGATACTCTGAAATTGATCGATTCCGTAGTTGTCGAGTTCTTGTTTCCGTGACCGCTTCAGGTTCCAATATGATTTTTCCTTCCTCATCAAGTTATGGCAATATTGTTTGAACTGGAATATTTTCACCTATAACCTTCTTCAAGCATGAAACATGGAAAACTGGATGTACTCGCGAAGAAGCAGGAAGCTCCAATTTGTATGCCATAGTACCAATCTTTTGCAACACCTTGTAAGGACCATAGTACTTTGGCGATAATTTATTATCCTTCTTTGCTTGCTTGAGGGACATTTGTTTGTATGGTTGTAGCCTTAAAAATACCCAATCTCCTACATCAAAACTTCTCTCGCTACGATGTTGATCTGCCTGTTGTTTCATTCGATTTTGTGCCAAATTCGGGTTATCCTTTAAGAGTTGGAGAACTTCTTGCTGATGCTCGATGTGATCTTCCACTGCTTGAACCTTCTAATTTTCCCTTAAAGATGATGTAATGGATGGTGGATGATATCCATAAAGTGCCATAAATGGGGTCATTTTTGCTGCAGTATGGAAGGAAGTGTTATACCACCATTCAGCGAGAGGTAACCACTTGACCCATTGTGTTTTTTTATCAGATACAAAACAACGAAAATATCCTTCCAAACATTTATTTACTATCTCAGTTTGACCATCAGATTGAGGATGATAAGATGAGCTATGAGCTAATTGAGTACCCAAACAAGAAAATAACTCCGTCCAAAAATTTCCGATAAAAATGGGATCTCTGTCGCTCACAATAACCCTTGGGCTTCCATGTAGCTTTTGAATTCTGTCCATAAATGTAGTAGCAACTGTACTTGCTTTAAATGGATGAGATAATGCACGAAAGTGTGCATACTTGGTAAGTCTATCAACTACCACCATGATGACACTCTTTCCTTCGGACTTAGGTAAACCTGTGATAAAATCCATTGAAATCTCCTCCCAACGTTGACTTGGAATGGATAAAGGTTGTAGAAGTCCTGGGGTCTTAATTGTTTCCACTTTGTTCTACTGGAAAACCAAACATTCCGCCACAAACTTTTGAATATCAGATTTAAGGCCATCCCAAAAAAAATCTTTCTTCACCCTGTGGTAAGTTTTTAAAAATCCTGAGTGTCCTCCTAAAGGAGAAGTGTGCAATTCCAGAAGAATCTTTTTGTTTTAGTTGGGAATTCTTACAAAGATATAAGCGATCTTTGTACCATAAGGAATCATTTTTCCAACTAAATGTATCAGATGTACTAGGATCTTGCTCCAACTTTTGAATGAGTGTCCATACATCTTTGTCCTTCTTCCATTCATCTCTTGCTTCGGTTATCCAATCTGGTTGGATAATAGAAATGGCACAAAACAATGCTTCCACCTCTTCATTCTTTCTTGAGAGTGCATCTGCAACAACATTAAGCTTTCATTTTTTGTAGATTATTTCAAAGTCATAACCCAACATCTTTGTGACCCATTTTTGCTGCTCTTCTGAAGATAGTCTTTTTTCCAAAAAAGTGTTTAAGACTATCATGATCAGTTTTTACCTTGAAGTGTCTTCCCATTAGGTAAGGTCGCCATTTCTTTAGCGCATGTAGTATTGCTAACATTTCCTTCTCATAAATAGCTTTCTGTAAATACTTTCCTTTGATTGGACGACTTTCAAAAGCAATGGGTCTTCCTTCCTGCATTAAAACTGCACCAATTCCATTTCCTGAGGCATCACATTCCACAATAAATGCAACAACATTCGGCTTTCCTTTTTTGTAGATTATTTCAAAGTCATAACCCAACATCTTTGTGACCCATTTTTGCTGTTCTTCTGACGATAGTCTTTGTTCCAAAAAGTGTTTAAGACTATCATGATCAGTTTTTACCTTGAAGTGTCTTCCCATTAGGCAAGTTCGCCATTTCTTTAGTGCATGTAGTATTGCTAACATTTCCTTCTCATAAATAGGTTTCTGTAAATACTTTCCTTTGATTGGACGACTTTCAAAAGCAATGGGTCTTCCATCCTGCATTAAAACTGCACCAATTCCATTTCCTGAGGCATCACATTCCACAATAAAGGTTTTTGTGAAGTCTGGTGTAGCTAAGACCGGTGCTAGGCACATTGCCTCTTTAAGACGTTCAAAGGCCTTAGTTGCTTGAGGAGTCCATGAAAATGCATCTTTCTTCAATAATGTTGTTAGAGGTGCTGCTATTCTCCCATAATTCTTAACAAACTTGCGATAATACCCTGTTAACCCGAGAAATCCTCGCAACTGCTTTATGGTTGTGGGAACTTTGCATTCCTTAATGGCTTTAATTTTGTTAGGGTCCACTTTAACCCCCTCGTGAGATACAATATGACCCAGATATTCCACCTCTTGTACTCCAAAGAAACATTTGGACTTTTTTGCATATAATTGTTTCTCCTGCAATAGTTTGAGCACCCTGTCGACATGTTCAACATGATCCTTCCAAGACCTGCTGTAGATTAGTATATCATCAAAAAATACTAGCACAAATTTTCTAAGGAAGGGTTTGAAAATGGAATTCATCAACCCTTGAAATGTAGAATGTGCATTGGTAAGGCCAAAAGGCATGACCAAAAATTCATAATGACCCTCATGAGTTCGAAATGTTGTTTTTGGAATATCTTCGGTCTTCATTCTAATTTGATGATATCCTGAACGAAGATCCAACTTGGTAAAATAAATTGCTCCATGTAATTCATCCAATAATTCATCAATCACAGGAATGGGAAATTTGTCTTTAATGGTGAGCTTATTGAGCTCCCTATAATGCGGACACATTCGCCATGATCCATCCTTCTTGTGTACCAATACTACAGGAGCAGAGAAAGAACTTTGACTGGGTTGAATTATACCCGCCTCTAACATTTCTGCAATCATACGTTCAATTTCGCTCTTTTGGAAGTAAGGATATCTATGAGGCCTGATGTTTGGAGGAACACTTCCTGGAATCAAATGAATAGCATGATCATGATCACGAATAGGTGGGAGTCCTTTGGGAGTTTCAGACACCTTGGAATGATTGTCCAAGACTTGTTGGAGATCTGCAGAAATAGATGATTTTGATGTCGGAACTTCTAGTGAGCATAATTGTGCAATTACGCCTCGTTGTTCTTTCTTTAGAAGCTTTGTCATGACATTAGAGCTTAGTATCCTTCCTGGCTTCCCTTCAATACCCTGTAATTCGACTTCCTTTCCTTCTGAAAAAAATTTCAAGAAAAGTTCTTGAAAATTAAAAGCTACCGTCCCCAAAGATTGTAACCATTGTACTCCTAGTACAACATCAGCACCTCCCATAGGAATGGCAAGCATCGGACTAGTCAATACATATTCCCCCATGGTTAGCTTGATATTATGGCATTTTCCGGAGCAATTTATAGTTCCTCCATTTGCAACCATCACTTGACATTCTGGTGCTGGGTATAGGAAACAATTTAATTCCTTGGCTACCTTATAATGAATAAAATTATGGGTGCTACCTGAATCAATCAAAACTATTACCCTTTTCTTCTTTATATGTCCTTCTATCTTGAGAGTTTGAGGAGTGGTAATTCCTGCCAGTGCATTACACGATATGGTCGGATTCATTTCTTCCTCTTCTAGGGGTGGTTCCTGGTGTATATCCTCTTCTTGTTCATTTTCTTTTTCTTCTTCACAATCTATGTAAAATAATTTCTTCTCAGCACACTTATGACCTTTAGTGTATTTGCTATCACAACTGTAGCAAAGCCCTTTTGCTCTTTTTTCTTCCAATTGTTGTGGTGTCAACCTTGTGGGTTGTGGAAATCTAGGCGTAGCAACACTTCCTTCTTTATAGAATTGAGTGGTAGGCTTCCTTGTCGCCATAATTTTACATTCAACTTTTCTTGCCAACCTGAATACCTTCTCCAATGAATCAGGTTCCAAAACGCGAACTTCATGTTGGATGTTATCCTTTAAAGTGCCTAGGAAGAGATCAATCCTGTGTTCCTCTGTAAGATCAGTTACCCTTATATTCAAATTTTGGAAGTCCTCAATGTGCTGCCCCACTAAACCCTTTTGTTTGAGATTTATCAATTGGGTAAAGAAGGTGTTGCTCTTTGTATCCTCATAATGTGCTATCATTTCCTCAGTAAAAATTGACCAAGTGACAATTTTTTTACGGGAACAAAGCCATCGATACCATACAAATGTATTTTGTTCTAAATGTAAAGTTGCAATGCGTACCTTTTTGTGTGTTTTGCACGTTATGGAGATCAAAATATTGCTCCATCTGTAGTATCCATGTTACAGGATCCTTTCCATCAAACTTCCTCATATCCATTTTTGGAATATGGTGGTTCTTCCCACCAAAATTCGATAAGATCAGTTACCCTTATATTCAATTTTTGGAAGTCCTCAATGTGCTGCCCCACTAAACCCTTTTGTTTGAGATTTATCAATTGGGTAAAGAAGGTGTTACTCTTTGTATCCTCATAATGTGCTATCATTTCCTCCGTAAAAATTGACCAAGTGACAATTTTTTTACGGGAGCAAAGCCATTGATACCATACAAATGTATTTTGTTCTAAATGTAAAGTTGCAATGCGTACCTTTTGTGTTTTTTGCACGTTATGGAGATCAAAATATTGCTCCATCTGTAGTATCCATGTTACCGGATCCTTTCCATCAAACTTCTTCATATCCATTTTTGGAATATGGTGGTTCTTCCCGCCAAAATTCGAGTTTATGAAATCATGATTAACATTTATTTTGTTCTCATCATCAGGTTCTTCTCCTATATTTCTGCCATTAGGAATCATTTCTGGTTTTAAGCTTGTCATCAAGCCTTCCATGTATGCTTTTAGATCACTCTTCATGTTTTCCATGTTGTCTTTCATGTCATCCATCTTAGCTTCCACGCCATCCATCTTAGCTTCCACGCCATCCATTTTAGCTTCCATGCCTTTCTTTAAACCGTCCATCTTCACTTCCATGTCTTTCTTCAAAACTTCCATTTCATTTTTTGTTGCTCTTTGCGAGAGTGAAAACTGTTGCATTTGCTCTTGTAATTTTGATAGATCATGTTGCAATTCTTCATCTTCATGAGTCATAGTAGAGCCTTATGAAGGCTTAATGGGTGTTGAATTCCTTTTAGGGGCCATTTTAAAATCCAATATTGATATCTATTCTACAAGTTTCCCTTGGAATCAATTCAACTTGATTCTTCAAACAAGACTTATGTAATTCGGAAAAAAAATACACACCTTTTACTAGCTTTTAGGAGCTCGATATTGAAATTGAATTATCTCTGTAATTGAAAATCTTAGATATCTCAAATTCAGCCCTATAGTAGCCCTCTGAAGATTCTTTCAAATGCCATAGGTCTGACCTAATTTTGATTCTCCAAGACAAATTTGTGTCCAATCTCCCACAATGACCTAATTTTGGACTGGTTCAGTAGAGCGAACTTGTACGACTTGCCACGTGTCACTGTTTTGTTCTTTGTCTCTGAAATTGATATCCAAGAAACTACAGGCCGTGTACTTGTGACCAATTTTGACGGCACTCCAATCCAATCTCCAGAGAGAGAGTTATTGAACTTTTCCCACGATCACCTCTTCGAGATGAAATTCAGGAGCCTGAAAAAGCACTACCTTCCATAGATCATATCTCCAAAAATATTGCGAACCAAGCTCTGAAATGTTTTTGAAGAATTTCCTCAGGATTTCAGCTTCGCACCATACGAATTTCAGATTCTGAACCTTTGTAGAAAAATTTTTATAGCGAAAATGCCACGATGACCTGTTTAGGAGCTTGAAAAAAGGCCTAACTTCCACAGATTATATCTCCGAAAATATTGCGAACCAAGCTCTGAAATTTTTAGAAAATCTTCCTCAGGATTTCAGCTTCACACCCTAAAAATTTCAGCTTCTGAAACTTCTTAGAAAAAAAGTTATAGCGAAAATTCCACGATGACCTGTTTGGAGCAGCGAAACCCTAGAATCCCAACCTCTGATACCAAATGTTGTGTAACCAACTCCAAAAAGAGAAGAAAAGAGACATCAACGCCTTAGAAATAAGCCACTTCGAGGGGGAAACCTCCAATACATTACATGAATGAACAATTCTTGGATGATACAATTCACAAAACCTCCTTTCTATATATAGGAGTCCATGGGGCCATAATGTAATCCTAGTGGGCCACAATGTAATCCTAGCCAACCTAACAATAATAACTTAAGGGCACAATAATAACAAAATGGGGGTTACAAGGGTACAATAATAACAATAAGGGGTTTACACTAACAATAATAAGGGGCTATACTAGTGATATAGGGACCTAACACACTTTGGGACTGGTCAACCTGTGAGCTTCCCATAAGCTCCACAGGCCTCACAACACTCTACAATGCCTACCTTCTTGGCTGTAGAGAATGAAGGAATGCAAGAGCCAACCTCTTTGGAAGGTTAATTTGTAGAATATGACTCACAAAGTCAGAGGTTCAAGGATAACTTGAGCTTTCAAGACTTTTTCCATCTCAAGGACCAGAGGAAGCGATGGCAGCAGTACAGAGATGGAGGTTTCCTTCATGGGCGACACCACACTATGGGCAGGTTCTTGTTGCCTAATTTCAATGGATCACCCTCTTGTTTTGCCAAAGCATGGGTGGAAAAGTTGGACATCTATTTCGAGTTGAATAAAGTTCCCGAAGTAGAAGCCATCAAGATTGTTGCCTTGCATTTTGAGGGTGAAGCACACAACTGGTGGTTTAATTGTATATCTACATTGGGACACAAAAATGTGTCTACATACACTGAGTTCACTAGGAGAATAGTGGAGATATTTGATCGAAAATATCCAGAGGCCCCTTTCATAAGCTTGGCAAAGCTTAATCAGATAGGAGATGCAGAGGCCTATATCTCTGAATTCCTGAGGTTGTCTGTAATGGTCCCTGATCTATCAGTAGTTAGGAGAGTCTACATGTTCATTGATGGCCTAGAGGAACCTTTGCATGGGTTGGTTAAGTCTACCAAGCCCATCACTTTGCATGATGCCATTGAGAGAGCTAGGGATCTCCAAGATGTCTTGCCAAGAGCAAAGGAAACTTTCCAAAGCAGAACCCATCACTCTTCTAAGGGGAAAGAAGGTAAATTTGCTCCATCCAAGGAGAGCTCACTAAAGAAACCTCTTGAAATTGATCTCCAGAGGGATTTGAGGAAAAAGAGATTATGTTTCACTTGTCAAGAGCCATGGGTACTGGGACATAGATGTGCTGCTTGAAGAACACACTATATTGAAGTCTTCTTTGATTTCGAGGAGGAAGAGGGAAATGATGGACCTAGGAGAGGTCACAGCGCTAGTGATGATGAGGAGGAGGATCAATCACCATCTAGAAAGGAAGAAGGAGCCTTTGCTCCAACAAGTGGGACTCTTGATTCTTTGAGAGGAGTGCCCAAGTACTTGACCCTCAGAGTGCAAGGTTCAGTTATGAACCAAAGAGTGTCTATTCTGATTGAAAGTGGGACAACCCACAACTTTATTGATGCTCACATTGTGCAGAGGAGAGAGATCCTCACTGATACTTTTGGTGGGTTCTCTGTTTTGGTTCCGAGAGATAGAACTATGCAGTGCATGCAGTATGTTCCGTCACTTTCTGTGACTATGGAAACCTACACCTTGGTGGACCATTTATTTGTAGTTGACATACCATACACCAACATCATCTTGGGTGTTCAGTGGTTGATTAACTTGGGAAAAGTCACCACTGATTGGAAGGTCTTGCAGATGGAGTGGGTGGATTTGAAGAGTGGGAAACAACAAATCATTCAAGGCATGCACACCTATCCTTCACCTGATGTTTCCACCCAAACAACAAAGATGGAATTGCGCAGTGGGGGCAAGTACCTCACAGTTCCTTCTCTCATGTTTATGAGAATGCTGCAAGGAACATTACTACATCATGGAAAGCCACTTGGAATGCCATTAGATTCTGATCATGTGGGGGAAGCCTCACCAAGTGCTGAAACAATTGAAGAGAAAGCCATAGTTCTATGGGAAGAAGCAAGGGGGAGGATTAACCTTCCCACAAACAATTTTGGCATGTATAATGTAAAAGAAACAATCAAAAATAAGGCTAGCACCACCATAGATGCATCATTAGCGCTGTCCTTGTTGAGCTGTGTAGATCCTTATTAGAGATTTCAATTCCTTGTGGAGTACTCCAAAGATCTGCACACCGGGATGATATTAGATGGCATGAAGCAAGGAGGAGGCTATTTGGTCCATGAAGGGGTCATCTATCATCTTGGTAAAGTATTCTTGTCTCAAGCTTCCAAGCTTAAGTAAGAAATATTACAAAGAGCACATAAAGAGTTCCTTTCCAGCTATATGCAGTCGATAAAGATTTACTCCCTGATCATGAGGTGTTTTGATTGGGAGGGTATGAAGGAATAACTACATCAACACTATGATTGGGAGGAACTACATCAGCACTTACAAGAGTGCAATAGTTATGAGGAGATGGGGCAGCAAAAGGATCCTATGCAGGAGACATTTCAGCCATCTCTTCCTTCTCTTAAAAGAGGAGAAATGCCCATGCCTAACTCCATGTGTGTGGGAGACTTGAATGGTAAAGAATCTGATATTATGGAGCATGTTTATTTTTCTAATTTGACACATTCTCTTACCATATGTTTGCAGGCCATGGCTCCTACAAGGAGTGACACTACATGCAGATCTCATGGCATTGATGAGGCCAATAGAAATGCTAAATCTGGCCACTCCCTTGAGGTGCAAAGGGAGATTCTCTATCATGATGGGTGCTTCCCAAAGGAACATAACTTGGGCTTCACTTTCAGCCATGTCAAAGTGACCCATGCAGCAAAGATGTGGTGGGAGTACCACCTACTACACTCAGATCTACTCAAAACAAGGAGTGCACTGTGTTGGTACCTTATGCGGGATTATGACCCACCTCCTCAAGTGCAAATTTCAATTTGCATATATGTGATTTTTCTTCCATACATAGATGATATATTGGTATTGTTTATGGGTTTGTATGGAAAAAAAGTGGGCAGTGTATATGTACCACATGGGATGGAAATTTATCCTGCACTTCATGATACATGTTTTAGATGTGACATTGCTTCACCCATGTATATTTTTGTTGAGTTTTACACTCCTGAAGGGATAGACTATGCCCCTATCATGTTAGCATTGGAGGAGAATTTTCGGATGTATTGGCTTGATGAGCACTTGGTCCATGATGGAAGCTTGATCCTTGATGGTGCCATCAATGGAGGAGGAGAAGAACTACAGCTCTTACCCTATCAGTTGCTTGAGGACAAGCAAGATTTTGGGGGGGAGGACTATAATGTTCCCACTTAGCCTTAGCTAAGAGGAACATTCAATTTTGTTTTAATTTATGTTTCATGAATAAATGAATAAAGGAGGACATGTAAATCTCCTAAAAAGTCTAAATAAATCAATGCCCATGTGAATAAAGACAAATCAGGGCTATGTAAATAATCACTTGTAGGTGTGAAAGAGGTTTGAGCTAAAGACTGGGTCAACCTTGACCAAATCAACAGTGCTGTCTAGGTTCATTACATCTCCAAAAGGGACAACGCAGTTCTAGAAGGGAGCCTCTAATGTGAAAAGGGCTAACTCATCAAGATGGTTTAGGGTTTTCAAGAGCTTCCTAATCTTATAAAAGGGAAAGGAGGGTAGCAAGAGAAGGTTGTTGATATATTATATTTCTGAGTATTTGTCTGCTTAGACAAATACCATTCTCTACTGTTGAGTCGAGGATTGTATCTAGAATTCCTGTGCAGGAGTTTCAACTCTTCCTTTGATGATTCAAGGAGGAAATTTTGCTGAAATGAACCACTATTAGGCTCGAGGCCAAGCTCCTACTTACATTGGCAGTGCTGATCCATTGAGGGCTTTGCTGTCTTTGCAAGTTGCAGCAAGTGATGATCTAGATCTGCAGAGATCTAGTGTATTTTGAGAGCCTCTCTCCATGGAGTGGGTCCTTTGACCTCCTAGAAGAGTGTATAATTTCTTGTACTTTAGATTTGCAATTATTCAGTAGTTTTCTATGTCTTTTGAGCTACAACGTTGTCCCACTGGGAAAATTGCATTATTTATGTATGAGGGTTTGCAGGTTGTCTTTCTCATAGTTTATATCAAAGATATCTTGTGTTGGGATTTTCCTTCCACTTGGTGATCCATGGATTGGCTTGATGATCTATGTTCTGTTCATATCTGATCCATTGTAATGAAATGATATATTCAGAAATTTACTACAGCAGTTTTCATATCTGCAACTTGTTTCTTAGATCTACTCTTATTCATGCATGCTTTTGTCAAAATTCCAAGTGGATCTTGTAGAGAAAACTATAGAGTTTCCAGATCTGATATAGATCTGATATTTTGTCCATAGATATTCTATAGATCTAAGTTTTAACTTACATTTGCTGAACCTCCTGAAAAATAAAGTTGTTGAAGCATTTCTTCAAATGTACATGTGCTCCTGCTCTCTTTTCTGAAGATTTATTACTGTATTGGCTCATGCTTTCTACTGTATAATGAAAGGGATCTATCATAATGATTATTTTTTACTGTATTATTGAGATATAAGTTCTCTTGCTGATATCCACTGAAAATTAGCTAAAACTGTGCAATTCCTAAAGCAGTGCTTGCAATTGACTGCAACCTTCCCCTTTGGGTGCTTTTTAGCTAGTCTTCTTTTTGGGAGATCTGTTTAATGTGCTTAAACTAAATTTTTTTGATGAAATTCCATATATAAGTCACATACAAAATAAATGAGGGGAAACAAGCCCTGATATGCATTATTTTTTCAGAATTTTACTTATACAACGTTTTCCTTGAACACCTTGTTGAAATTCCTGAAAAGGGGGTTATTCCAAGTTCTATAGACAGAGTCTACAATTGGCCAGGTAGCCTCTAGATCTCATCCTTTCTTTGAAAGGTGACATATCTAGTAAATTCCTCTGTAGTCCATCTCTGAAATAGAATCTTGAGAATCCTAAAAAAGGATCATTACATTTAGGTTCGTAACACTTCAATTTTCAAGAAAAAGTTGCAACTTGATCTGATCATGGTGTCATATTAGGTGTTTTTTATAGTCAAATTAATCCATGGAATTACGAAAGTGGATTCAAAATGTTTCATTTGAAACAATCAAATTATCACAATTTAATCACAAAAATGGAATTGTAACAATATGTAATATCCCCAAATGGGAACACTCAACAATACTTGCTGAAAGGCTCCTTTACAAGATTCCCTTGGGGTTTTGATCAAAACATGCAACACAGAGAGTAGATATGAGATATAAAGTAGCAGATCTGCAGTAGTATTCAAAAATTTCTGAAGATGATTATAATAGAAGTAGATCAGATCTGTACAGAACATGGATCAGAAATCAAATCCATGGATCACCATAGTGAAGGGCAGAACCCAAACACCAGAGATATCTCCTCAAAAAGTGTGTCAAAACACCCTGCAACTTCCTTCTTGAAAATAACAAAGTCTTGGAAGGAAAAATGTGCTGTAGGTTGAAGCACTGGATTGGCCTGATGCCAAGATCTGAATAATTATCTCCAAATGTTCAGAACTCTCTTGCCAATGGGATAGAAGACTTTCCTAGTGAAAAGAGGCCCTAGAATGGCCTAGATTTGAGCAAATCTAGCCTCCACTTACTGCAGCTTACAAGGAAAACCAAACCCTCAACAGGATCTGCGTTGTAGTTGGAAGATGAGCTTAGCAAAATGCTTGATAGTGGATGAGATCAGAAAGAATCTTCCAAGAGCTCCTCAATGGAAGAGGTGGGATTCCCGAACAGGAACACCCTAGTGCTAAGCAACACTATCCTCAGCTAAACATTAGAGAATGGTATATGTCTAAACATACAATATATTTAGAAATATGCACAATCAACAACCTTCTTCTGTTGTCCTCCTTTTCCTTTTATAGGATGAAAGTCTTGTCAAACCCTAAACCATCTCAATGATTTAGCTGCATTCACATGAGAAGCCTCCAACTAAAACTGCGCTGTGCCTCTAGGAGATTCACCGTATCTAGAAAGCGCTGTTGATTTGGTCTTGGTTGACTTGGTCAAGTGCTCTAGTCTCTTTCACACCTAAGTGTGCTTATGTAAATAGGCCAGATTTTTCCATGTTCACATGTGGCATTGATTTATTTTGCTGATTAGGAGTTTTATTGATCCTCTACACTTTATTCATGAAAACAGGAAACTGAAACAAAATTGTATATTCCCATTAGCTTGGGCTAATTGGGAATATTACACAATAGAGTTGGGATAATGATAGCATCCTCCCTTGCATATCCTCTAAAACAATTTATTAGTAATTCAAAAATTATAAATAATCTATGAGTTTCATGAAATGAAGGATCCTGACATAACCATCAAAAATCCATGAAGTTCCATTCTATTCATTTTTCATTATTTGTTTTGAATTTATTTTCTTTCTTTATCTTTTTTTTTAAACATGTCATGTATCAACCTAGGTTATTTTTCACATAACATGTGCCCAAATTATGCCCTTAAGGTTCTTCATACATGAAATTTACGATATATATATATATATATATATATATATATATATATATATATATATATATATATATATATATATATATATATATATATATAATAATAATAATAATGGGATAGAATAATGAATCATTCAATATTGATTTATCCTTATGGAAAATATCTGAGTCAATGTCGAGGCATCTGTGATTGATTTTTTTTAAGAGGGATTACCTTGATACAGGTCTATGATATAACCAAATCCTATGTCCATTTATATTATAGGATTTATCTCTTAATCTATGGTATGGAGTTTTATGGCTCCATTGTCATAGGTAGTGTCAATCTCATAAGGTTTGATCCATAAAATGTGGGACTTTCCTTTGAAATCCTTGAACATTGAATTAAATAACAAGGCCCAATATCCATATTTGAATTTCCTCTTCCTAAATAAATTTTCATGCCACCAATCTCTCTAATGTTGTATCATTGTTTTATGGTATTAAGAATCCTGATGAAGTTCACCAAACCTTGTTATTATGGAGTAGTCTCTTCTTCTGAGCTTTAGACAAGTCCATTCCAAGATGTACTATTTTTATAAGTATTTGGATCTTCGTCTCAATTGGAAAAATTTCTCTCTCACTATATAAAAATTAATATAGAGTGAAAATAGTATTAGTCCTCCATATTGGTTGGTTGGCCTACAAAGCTTCATGGAGTTAGTGAATCCATTCCTTAAGGTGTAATTTGGTAAGGCTTGGTTATAATAGCCTCAAGAATTTTTTTCATGCATTCCAAATGTCCATTGTCCTATGGATATTGTGTGGTATACCTTTTATTGATCTTATGTGTATCCATTATATATTCAATGAGCCTTTAAGTATACTGAGACCCTCTATTATCACTGTAAAATCAGATAAGAAAAGATGACATTATGTAATATTCCCAAATTTTCACATCACATTTGGAATATTAGAGTCCTTGATTTTCTTAATGAATTAAGTAAATAAAAGGGTGGAGGGATCCATAATCCTCAGTATGAATAAATATCCACTTTTGTGTGTGTGAATGTGGATTAATTAAGCCTAGATCTTCATAATAATATGGTTGAGCAACTACTAATGTGAATGAAATTAGAGAACTTGTCTCATTAATGAGATAGATCATGGAGGTTGACACAGTCAACTAAGATCTTGAAGAGATCAAACAGAAGGTTAATTCAGTAAACTAATATCTTGAAGATGTCAAACACAATATCATGGGACATTCATGATAAAGTGATGGAGGATGTTGTGCAAACAAAGCACACTTGATGGAGAGGGTGTACATTGAACCTAGACATGATGGTTGATTTGGTCAAACAACGTAGTCAAACTTGGAGGACCTTGTCCAGATGCACTGCGCAAACTAGATGAGGGCCAAGGCTTGGGAAGGCTCAAAAATTATATAAATAATATGAAGACAAGGATGGAGGTATGATGATTATTCTTGATGTAAATATCTTTTCAGATCTGGAATTGTCATGTGACATTCCATTGATTTCTTGGGTTGTTTACTATATTCTCCCATTTTGGGATATTACAGTGGTATCAGAGCATGATCTTTGGCTCAGCTTTTGGACACTTCATCTTTTTCATCTAAAGAAGAAGCATATAGGTGAGATCTATCATGGAGGAAGAAGATTTTGCCACTCATTTATGTAGATCTATACAATATCTCTCCAAGGATGTCTGTCGAATGAAAGAGGAAAGGAAAAAAGAAGATCCAAGAAGAAGATGTGATGAGGAAGGTCCAAGCACTTCCCATCAGCAAATAAGAAAACCAAATAATCCTAGATCTCCTCATAGATCCACTATGCCCACTTTCTTTGAAGAAGGTGAAGGGTGTGGAAATGAAGGAAGGAATGAACCTGAGACTCATAAGTCTCTCAGTCTATATCTTGAAGAGTATAAAGCACAGTCTAGAGCATTTAAGGAGAAGCTAACTCTCCAACAATTCTTCAAAATCAAAGAAGAAAGAGGATCCTATAGCAGCAATAGAGGGAAGAGGCATAATAGATTCTATTTTCCTACATTTGATGGATCTTCCTCAAGCACTATTAAGGCTTGGAGGAGAGAGTTAGATACACTTTTCAGGCTACATCCTATAGCTGAAGAAGGGGCTATTCAAATTGTAGCACTTCACCTTTTAGATGAAGCCAATGATTGGTGGTTTTGTCACATAGAGCATGCAAAGGTGACTAAATATTCTGATTTATTTCACAAGTTGATGAAGAAGTTTTATGTAAAGAAGACAGAGATGTGCCACAAAAAACATTTCCTAAGGAAATAAAGGAGGATGTCATTTTTGTCACTCTGGACAAGAAGTCACTACATTTGCCACCAGCTGCAAAGGTACTTGCATCCAGAGAAGAAACACTTGAATCCTTGCAAGATGATCTTGAGCTCTTAACACATAGAGTCTCATGCATGATTCAGGAGGTGCATGAGGAGGAGGAGGAAGATTCCAGCGCTAGTACATTGGAAGAAGAGAAACCATCTCTCTTACCAGTAGTTGGAGACACCATTGTCCCAGTTGGAGGAACTCTTGTGTTCTGTCAAGAGGTTCCCACATATCAGTTGATCCAAGGTATGCATACACATTCATCACCTATTGTTTCAATAGATCTTATTGAAACTTATGGGGACATGCCATCAGGGCCAATTCATGACCAAGGGTTAGATCCAAATGCTGATTTGAAGCAGCAAACTATCACAGTGCAGAGGACCCTTGATCTAATAAAGGAAGAGATGAAAAGCTATCTCATTTTGTCATGGATGGACTACATTCAACCTCTTGAGTTGAAGTGTGGAATTTTAGAAGAAGGGATGAGCATAATCCTTTGTAAAATGACTGGTTATGAGATCAGTATTGTACCTTTCTTTGAGACAGTTTATGTATTACCTTGCAGAGCTACAGTGCTGTCACTTAGTAGCTATGATAAAGAAGGGGCACCATAATTCTTGGAGCATTTCAAAGGTAGCTTAACTCATGAAGAAATGGACAACAATATGATGAATGGTAGACATCTAGATATGAGAAATATTTTCTCCTTTCTTGATGACACTTTCTTAATGAGCATCTCATAGCTCAAAGAGAAAATTCTACCTATAGCAGATCCAGGACCTTATTGGTTTTGGAAGGCCATGGATGAGAAGAATGTCTCATTAAGAGATCTCATTAGAGGTGCACTTCAACATTTCATGGAGTGAAAAGTTCTTCATCAGTTTGGGGAAGATGGTATTCTACAAGGGGAGGATACCATGATTATGCAACACATTACTCATCTTTCATATTGGGATGAGTGGATAAGGGTGATAAGAAAGGGGTTGTATGAACACTTGCAGATGTATGACATGAGCCATCAAGCTTGGTTACTTTGGTTTCCCTTGGGAGATTCTTTTCATTGACCAAAGGCTCCTATTTATTTGATTCATGCCTTGAGGAACACTTATGAAATGAAAAAGGAGGCATGTCTGCGCTAGTTGCTCTTGGGTGAGTATGGTTACCACCCAATAGCTCATATTTTTCTGATTTATGCCTTGTGTATCAATGATAAAATGCAGCAAAATAAGGCATGTTCATTTTGGCCTCACTTGAGAGAGATTGGCCACCACATGACATCTCCTATGTCTATGTCTTTGGTATTGGGTAAATCTTGGCATGATGCTCTCATGATGTGCATTGATGATGCTTCTTTGTATTGGGCTGATGTGACATTCCATATGTCCATTAGTATGTTTTTGCTTCATGATGCACATGAGGAGGAGAGAAAGCAGCAAGATCTCTTGTTGCTTTGGTTGCTTCTGGGGGAGTTTGGCTTGTCCATCTTACATGGAGGAGATGGGGGATGGAAGCAAAAGGCCTTACTCCAGTGGTTGCTATTAGGAGAATATGGTTTGAAATATTTGTCTACCCATATAACTCCTTCCCTTATTATTTTGCATAATGTTGGAATGATGCTTGGACCCAACAAGGACAACAGGGCTAAGGAAGAGAGCATATCAATGCTCAATCAAACTCATAAAACATGAGATGAAGAGATGCATTGTGAGATGGAGCTTTTCCTTTGTGGAAAGAGCTACTTTATTTTATGTATCTCATGTATTAATGATGAAGTTGGAACTCATGTGGTTCTCACTTGGTACTTCATGATGGAATAAGGACATATAACCATACAGTTAGATGTTATTCTATATGTTTTTGAGAGACAACTTTGGAACCAAACATACATAACACATTGTAGCAAATGGAGGAAGCCTTCCTTATGTGGATGCCATTTAGAGGGGAATAGATGGATTTGCATCTACTTTTGGAGTTGCTTGAGGACAAGAAACATATTGCTGTGGGGGGACTGTAATATTCCCAAATTTTCACATCATATTTGGAATATTAGAGTCTTTGATTTTCTTAATGAATTAAGTAAATAAAAGGGTGGAGGGACCCATAATCCCCAGTATGAATAAATATCCACTTTTGTGTGTGTGAATGTGGATTAATTAAGCCTATATATGCATAATAAGATGGTTGAGAAACTACTAATGTGAATGAAATTAGAGAACCTGTCTCATTAATGAGATAGATCATGGAGGTTGACACAATCAACTAAGATCTTGAAGAGGTCAAAGAGAAGGTTGATTCAGTCAACTAGGATATTGAAGATGTAAAACAAAAGATCATGGGACATTCATGATAAAGTGATGGAGGATGTTGTGCAAACAAAGCACACTTGATGGAGAGGGTGTACATTTCACCTAGACATGATGGTTGATTTGGTCAAACAGCACAGTCAAACTTGGAGGATCTTGTCCACATGCACTGCTCAGTATAGATAAGGGCCAAGGCTTGGGAAGGCTCAAAAATTATATAAATAAGATGAAGACAAGGATGGAGGTATGCTGATTATTCTTGACGTAAATATCTTTTCAGATCTGGAATTGTCATGTGACATTCCATTGCTTTCTTAGGTTGTTTAGCAGAGATTGCAAGTGCTGTTTAGCACAGGGTGTTCCTGGTCAGGAATCCCACCTCTTTCTTAGAGTAGCTCTAGAAAGAGTATTTTACTTCATTCTACATTAGGCTTTAAGTGCCACATCTATTTTCCTACTTTCTGTAGAACATCCATATTCAGCAATTGCAGATTTCTGAAGATCAGTTTGGAAGGAGGGATTTGTCTTTAGTACTTTAGCTGGAGAACTAGTGAGGGTTTATTCCTATCACCTTGGGCTTACAGATCAACTTACCAGAGCTTCATTGCATATCTAGCATCAAGATATTGACCTCCTAGTAGAAATATTTCCTTCAGGAATTACGCTGTCCATTTTGCAGATCCAAAAGGAGGAAGGAAGTTACTAGAATTTCAGCTAGTAATCCTGTGAGGGATCATCCCCTCACATTTCCATAAGTATTAAAATCAACCTGGAGTTTATTGTAGCATTTTTCAGCAGGCAGAAGGCCTCTCTTTCCCTCACAGCACAATTTCTATTGGCAGTTGTGTTGCAGCAGCTGCAATCATTATTGGAGGATTGAGAAGCTAGATCTAGAGCTTCTAGCTTGTAGATCTGAAGAAGGGATCAAACCTTCAAGCTTAGATCTGATCTTGCAACATAATTGAGCCATCTATTTGACAAATCTAGCTTCAAATCTGTATTTCCCGATAGATCAAGGATCAAATCCTAGGGAGTTGATTTTCCAAAGTTGTAGATCTGGAAAATTCTTTCTGGGTTATCTTGGGAATCCATCACATTGGCCAGATCTTGAATCTTGGCATCATCTAAGCTCTAGATTTGAGTAGATATGCATTTTCCTATTCATCCTGCAACTACATGTTCATATTCTGCTGAAGGGACAGTGGAGTATTTGCTTCAATGCCTCTCCAGTTACACTGTACCTATTGCAGCATGTTTTTTTTGGGTGATTCTAGACAAACTTTTTGGCTAGATCTACTCATATTTTGTACATTGTGTAATTGATTCTTCTCCAATCTAATAAAATGACTCAGCTTCTCTATAAATTCTGATGTTGTCTTAAGATTTATTGTTTATCTTGCTTCAGTTCTTATATTGTGTTTAAGTATTACTGCATTCTCCCATTTTGGGATATTACACATTATTAAATGTCAGGCATAAGGATTTACAGGGCTGAGTCACATTAGAGAATCTAAAATTTTTAAAAAATCTCTAAGGTCTAGAGGAAAAATAAAATTGTGCACTCAAGACACTAGCGGAATGTGCCTTCACGTCCATTTTTCTTCGATAGGCGTGCCTTTGCGCGACTTTCCCTCAAAAATCCACGTGAAGCTGAGAGTGGGGGAAGTCACTTTCTGGGACCACAAGGCACACTCTAGGAAAATGATCCCACACTTGAGGCCGCCCAAGGACAACCGCCTAAGTCTCCATGGGAACTCAAGGGAGCACACAATGGAATCAAGTTGCACACAATGGAATCAACCCCCTCTCTTGGGTCACCATCCATAAATGTACCAAGAGAGGAAAGGAGAATTTGAATTCATCTATAAAAGGCCACCAAGAGATGAAAAAATGGAGAGAACATTGTTATGCTGGCCAAAATTGATTTGAAGCAATCCACCAATGTATAATCCAGAGAAGAAGTAGAGAGGGGATTTATTTTTTGGCCATCCAACAACTCTAATCCTTTGGGGTAGAGAGAGAGACCTTTCACCAAGAAGGTAGGAGGTAAAAACGTCCTTGCGTCATGTTATCACTATAAAAGTTTTTTTTTTTTAACTTTGAAAGTTTACCTTGTTTCTAGTTATTTGGGTCTTGAGTCATTTCATTCTTAAAGGGGTAAGTGATAGGGTTTGAAGTATTCAAAGTGTCATTTTAATTTCCAAACAAATTTTAAAGTCTCATTTCATGGTTTAAAGGTCCCATCATCCTTTTTTAAGTCATGTTTTAACCTTTGAAAAAGTTTATTTTGCAATAAGCCATGAAATTGCAATTTCGTAGCGTAGCCAGTTGAAAACACCAGTTTTTCACTACGAAAGCGTTGTTACTTTCATAGCGCATATCCCAAAAAATGCACTAAGCACACTGCGAAAGCGCAGATTCGTAGGGAAGTCATATCAAATCATCAAATCAGTCAGAATCCATTAAGTTGTCATCATTAGAAGTCAGCTAGGGGTAATTTCCAAAATGTGTAGCCATTCAAACTCATGATTGAAATCGTAGAGGTCTCATTTATGAAAAGCAAGTTTGAATTTGAAAAAGTTGGTTACTTATTCCAGTTTTCATGCAAAACACTTCAACATATATTTTTCAAGTGTGAAGCTTATGGTCATCCTACACCAAATATTTCCTCATCCATTATCAAGCGAGGCTGACTGTTTTGAATTCAAGCAAGGCCGATAATTAGATTTTACAGGAAGAAAACAGAAATTTCTGAGTGCAAGAATGATAGAAGAAAAGAAAAATCACAGGTCAGGGCATTTCTTATGGTCCGAAACTGAAAGCACAAGAGTCCTAGCTAAAGAAAAAACAATGTTAGAAGCTTTAAGGAAGGTAAGGTGTTTGAATTTTTGTAAAAAGTTGCAGCGAGGACACACTCAGGTAACAAAGGAATTTTCCTTGCATTTCAGTGGTTCAAACACTAAGATTGGAATATTAAAATTGTCAATTACTCTTGAGACCATAACCTTGGTAACTGAGATTCCTAGAGGGCAAGAAACATGATTTAAGGGTTTGAGATTTGACATGGAGGCATCCAAGGTGTTTCTAAAGCCAAAATTCACAGAGATGGATTTAAATAATGAAATTCCCAGGAGCTGCATCAAATATAGCTATTCAAATCTACTCTTCTATATCCAAAGGTATTTTACATGTGAGGGTAGGTATCATAAAGTTTATTCATACCATTTTAAACTTCTGTTAGATTTTAGAGGCATGATATCTTTAGACTTGCCATTTTTCCTGTATAGAAGCATAGCTAAGATGGCAGACAAGGTTCAAATGAAATCTAAATGGTGTGAAACTTCTCTATTTCACCATGGTATAATCAAACTGATGGTCTTAAATTAACTCCAAAAGATTAACAAAGAATGGTCATCATTTTTATTTTTATGTGGATTTGGAGTAGAAGCTCAAAATTCATGTAGTAACCCTAAGGCAAAAAAAAATCGACCAACAGAATCCAACAAGCCTGTAGTGACAAGGAAAAAAATGTTTGTGAAGTTAAAACCTAGGAAACAGGTGAAGGAATAGGTAGGAAAGACATCAGTTGTCATTAAAGAAACTCCTTAATCTGAAAAACAATGGTTAGATGAAATTGAAGAAATTTCACAGAAACAGTCAGTTGATAAACAAGTTCAACAGAGATTGACTAGGAGTCAAGTTGCAAAATTAAAAGGGAAAATAGTGTTTTCAGGAACAAGTGACAGTCTAGGTTTAAAGGGAAATTTAGATGATATATTGCAAGCCATAGACATAGAAGAGTCCCCTTTGGTACAAGCTGGCTTCATAAGAATTGATGAAGATAAATAGAAAAGGATGAAGTCATCTAAAAAGTTGGAGTTCAATGATGAGGATGCAACATTTGTCTTCAAGACTAGGAAGCCTATAACCAGACTGTCAATGAAATTGAAAGAGCTTAATGTTTAGCTAGAGAAAACAGAGGAAAAATCTACTGTTCATGAAAAATTTATAAATCTTTCTTCACCTATACCAGAAAAGGCCAAAAACAGAGTATTCTCCATACAAACAGAAAAAATTAGTTATGAAGAGATGGAAGAAAGGTTGAAATAAAAAAATCATGAAATTGTAAAATTAAAGAAGAGAGCTACAAAGCATGCTATTGAAAAAAAAAAATTCAAGAGGATGAAAGCCCTTTGGGAAGGTGATAAGGTTTCTAAACCAAAAATAATTAGTAGTGAGGCACAATATTTCACTTGGACTGTACCAGCCATAAAAGAAGCAATATTTGTGAGGGTTATGAATACTCATTTGAGGACCAGAAACAGGAGACTAAGGAGACAGGTTGAAGACTTAGAAATCCAGCTAACAATATCTTAAGAAAAGCTAAAGAAATAGTGAAACAGGGTAATGGAACAGTGCAGAATAATGATAAATTTTAAATCAGTTTTTCATTAAGGTGAAGACCAATTTTGATGGCAATCATCTTTTTGAGGTTAAATTACTATGTTTTTGATAAAAATAGTAGTCCTTGTGAAGTGTAAATATCTTCAACTTAAAACTTTCTGAAGATTGTTTTGAAATAAGCCTACACAGTAGTTTCGTAGCGTGCTATGAAACTGTTGAATATGACTTTTTTCACTTTTACATATGAATTATGGAGATAAGGTTGATGGTTTTGAGTTTAAATGTTGCTGGTGGAAGCATGGAGATTACAGGTGAAGTTTCAAATTGTAAAACAGGAGAAAAAATGGTTAAAGGATTTTTTTTACAATTACTTACAAACTGCGCTACGAAAACAGACTACTTTCGTAGTGCAGACATATTTCATACCCTTCTACACTATTTCGGAGATTTTTCTTTGCACAGGTAGAAGATTAAAGGTTTCAAGGCAGTGATTGATACATGTGACACATATGAAACTAAGCTATCAATGTTAACAAGTGCTTGAAGATGAAAATGGAAGATAAGGGCTAAAAAGCAGGAAACCTGTCTCCTGATTTTTAGGACAGTTTTTGGCATCATCAACAGGATTACCTCAAAGGTGGAAGAATCATCAAAGTTCGAATACATGGATTTGTAGCTATCAAAGGAATTATTAAAGTTTAGATAAGTTTGTTGCAAGCATATTTAGGAGTTTCACTCTGTTGTAGCCTCTACAACACCCTCCAAAAAAAATTCACACTTAAATTTTTTTTTTTTGGAGCCCTTTGAGCATAAAGAAAAGTCAAATTCCGGAAGGGTTAAGTCGTTGAGTCGCAGATTTCAAAATTTTTGGAAAAGCACACCCCGCGACCTTATGACCCCGCGACCCTGAGGTCGCAAGGTCACGAGGTTGCACCTCCTTTAGACCACCGTATCATGTGACCTCGCGACCTCGTTAATGGTCCGCACGTGCGACCTTTTTATAAGTAAGAGGTCGCTAGGTCGCATTATGCGCATTCAGCGGATAGAAAAAAAAACACCTCTGACAGGTCGACTGGAGCGCGATTTTCCCGGGTAAGTTTCCATTTTCCTCCTGTTGTTTCCTTTTATGTTTTTTCTTGCCTAATTTTCCTTCCTCAGCCCTTAAATTTCCCTCTTGCTTTGGCCATTGTTTTCATTTGACACTTAGAGCTTCCCTTTTGGCTCGAACATTTACCCTGCTTGCATAACCTTGTCACAGCTCCCATCCAGACTCTCATGGCTTGTATCCTACTCCAAAATCTCTCCCCTTGCTCTGTCTGGGCCCATTTAACCTTGTATTTTTCAAGTTAGAAGGAAAGAGACTCCGTGCGGCGTGCGCCAAAACCCCAGCAAACCCTAGCGTGACTTGCGACCCGCGCGAACCTATGACCCAGTCGCTAAGTCGCCAGGTCACAAATCTCTCTTCAATCTGTTTTCTCGCGACTTCGTGACTTAGAAACCTTGCGACCTGATCACAGGTCGTAGAGTCACTCTTCCATTGTTTTTCTAAATTTTGTGACCCTGCGACCCAGCGACCCGCGACCTGGTCATAAGGTCTCAAAGTCACATTTCCTCCATTTTCCCACAACTATCGATCCAGCGGCTCCGCGACCTAGTCACAAGGTCACAAAGTCACAAAGGCTTCGATAATATCAACGTCGCGACCTTGTGACCCCCTGCGACCCAGTAGGCCGCTAATTCAGCTCTACCTGTGTCCCCGGTTGAAATAATTAATAAGCTGTACCTAGTTTTGTATCATCATGGCATCTTTCTTATCCTGGGATTCTTTCATGAATATGACAGGTGAATTCGAAGCAGACTTAGAGTGTATCCCTGTCCCCTCAAATTCAAGCGACATGGGACCTCCGGTATCTTGGAAAAAAGACAGGAGCTTGGCAGTAGAGGACATAGAGATGGATATACCCATGTCCCCACCTTCGATCTATAGAGATACCCTGTGCACATTTGCCAAAGGGGACATCATGCATTGGTACTAGGTGTACCAGGAGTTTGCTTGACAGGAATTCCTAGAGGACCTTCCTGATCGGGAAGTATACATACAAGTCAAAAGGTCAAAGCTCCATCTTGCAGGTGCCCATCCGGCTATATTCCCATGCGTGGAGGTTGTAGATTGGATTATACAAAACACTGACCGCAAGAAGTTCGTAATCAGGGACAGTGAAGGCAAGGCTTTCACAACCCTCAAAGGCTCAAATGCTCATGTTTATTACTCATTTCCTGAAAGAGAGGAGGACTTCATAGAAGAGTGGGCCATCACCCATGTAGTCCCCATAATAGACACTCTAAATAAGTGGTGGGAGGAGCCTAAGAAATTCAAGGTCAAGAAGGATCAAGAATATCCAGTGGCAGGCCTTAGGAAAGTATATAAATTGGTGGCTGCTATGATTTGCAGATTGTACAGGCACCCCGATTCCACCACCTTTAGCGGCACATGGGCAATCCTCATGGAGTATGTCACGGTGCACGGCATCCATTTCAACTGGGCTAGCATACTGGTGGCCTCCCTTCATACAAACATATCCTCGGCATTGGTACCAGATGAAGGATTGCCTTCTAAATTCTACATGGCCTCTTATTTTTTGGATGCTATTTGCTCAAGGTGCCACTTTGAGGGATGGGTGCACAACTGGGATCCAAAACAGACCCGTGCGATCCACTTACAAACCAAGGTATTTTGGGATTCTAGATATAAATAAGACATGGAGGCGATCTCTCAAATTTTCATCCCAGCTCTTTACAGAAAATTTTTCGGCCAAGACGCTCCTTGCATGTCTTGGCGAGCCATGGAGATGCTAGGCAAGATGGCGCATTGGTTCCCATTTGCCGAGTACACATTCATTCAAGTTTTTGGCTCGTACAGGGCTCCCCATGCTATGCCTCAATATGTCACAGACAAGATGCTCATGCAAGAGGTCCATTTCTAGATGTCTTCCGGTTTCTCTAGGGTCTTGACCAAGGGTAAGAAGAAGCTGTGGCCTACGCTACCCCTCACTATCGGTGCTTACACAGTCAAAGATTTTAGGGAGGTAGAGGCAGAAGCAGAAGAGATGAAAAGTTATCACCTTGAGGCATTAGACCTGTTAGTCATCAGTATTTTTCACATGTTAGTGATGACTATTTCCATAGTTGAGTTTTCTAGAAGCTGATTTCCATATGTCAATTTGTCATCTAGAAAACCCTCATAAAACTTTTTTTGCCCTCTTACTTTTCAGTCCGCCCATGTCAAAGTTAAAACCCATTATTACTATCCTTTCTAACTTTAGCCCTACTGGTCTGCCCATCAGCTCTAAAAGGAAAAATCCAAGTCTGTTTCAAAAGCCTCCCCTAAGTTAGGAAGTGGCGCTTTAAGGCATTTTACCTTTGGCAAACATCAAAAAGCCAAAAAACCTCCATCTAACACAGACCATTCATGGCAGACCTCCCACTCTGCAAATCAAGTTGATCACAGCTCTAAGTCATGCCACTTACACACCCTTAGGTCTCAGCACTGTATAAACCACAGTCTCAAGCTGATTATTAGGTGTTTCACAGTGTTTTATGGATTCTACAAAGACAGGAAATATAACTTCATCTCAGGAGAAAATTCTTGAATCTACATTTAGAAGAACAGCTGCTTCTCAATGTAAACATGAGCCTAAGATATATCTGCAAGACAGAGAGTTACTCATCAAGACCTTGCAGCTTCCTTTCAGCATGAAAATCACAGTAAGAGAAAGACACCACTGTCACAGCAAACTAGTAATTTGTCATGGCCAAGAACCTCCTTCATTTACAAGCAGAGAGTTAGGGCGCCTCCTTCATCTACAAGCAGAGGGCACTGGCCAATATTGAATTTAAGGATTGCAAAAGCCCAGGTTTGCTTTTTACTAAACAGTGAAACAATGACTCTAGGTTTTCTGAATATAAGTGATGATCATAACAGGGCTAGAATCTGAAGTGTGCAGGAAAAGGGAAAACAGAGTTTTGGTCTTGTAAAGGAAGTAATTTGAAGTTTTCAAATCATATGAATTGTTAAAACCTTGGAGAGACATATCATTAGTGAAAACAACTCTAATCATAAACAGCCTGCTGTTTCAACAAGACCAAATTGAAGAAAAATTGACAAGTCATGTCATTACACAGGCAGAAGAAAAGATGGTTGTTTTTCAAAGGGTGCTAACCTCCCTAATCACAGAGATTATCTTTCAAAATACTTGTCATAAGTTGATCAAGGCAAATGGTGACATTTCAGTTTCCCCTCAGCAAAGAGCAGTGCAATGAGACAGTGAAAACCCCCTTCACAGGAAACAAAAAGGGCAGCTATCCTTGTTTCACTTTCTAAACTCTAATGCATCATCCTCTATTTTGTCTTCTACCCACAGTCAAAGAAGAAAGCTCAAAAACACCTAACAGTTGCATCGACAATCAAGCATGTCTTTCTTGAAAACAACTTCATCCATGAATAGTTGCCTTGTCAAAATTGCTATAACAACTGGCACAAATAATCTAGTTTCTGTCATCAAGATACATCACCATGGAAACTATTGTTCATAATAGACAAAGAGTTGTTTTGATAGATTGTCAGTATTTTAGAAAGTTCAAGGAAAAAATGGGTTTTCATTATTCAATGGACAGTGATATCATATAAAATGTTTTGAGCAGAGAAGTAATTGAAAAAAGGGCCATGGAAAATCCAAATAAGTACAGCAAATGCTTGATACCTGTTGTGGGGAAGAAGTTGAAGAAGCTTTTGAAGATAGAAACTGTCAAAACAAGTTGAAAATACAAACCCTACTCTTTCCAATAACAAAGCGGTCTTCAGTATTTTCTTGACAGATTTAAAGTGAGGTTACATAACAAATGTCATCAACAATGTTATAAACAAAGTGGCAAAGGATGGTGTGAAGGTCATCAGAGTATCATTCAAAATTGGAGTTTCTATGTTAAATAGTCACCAGAGAGACAAAACTGACAGGAATCAACCTTCAGACCCATGTACAAAAGTGAAACAGTGATTAGAGTTTTCTGAAGCAAAGTGTTGTTTGAAGACAGAAGTAAAAACAGTAATGTTTGTCAAAGTTGGTTTGCCTGTCATCATGTATAAGAGAAAGCTTTTGTCAAAACCTGCTCATCAAATAACCTTCAGCATATTAGGACAGAGGTTTAGCCGGTCCCTTATCAAATTTTCTTTCCAATATAGCAATCTGGAGCCCAAGTAACACAAACTCTGCTATGGGTTAAAAGAAAATTCATAACACAGGAAAATGATATTGACTATATTTCAACAGGTTATGGAAATAAGTTTCATAGCTCTGGAGCAACATTCAAACACAGGTGTCCTCTTTTCAAAGGGCAAAGACAGAACATATTATAAAAGGTGATATTCAGGTGACATTACAGCTTCTTTCTCAACAAAAATGACATTACAGATAGGTTCAAAAGTCCTAAGTAGTGCACAACGATCATGATATTTCTTTCAGATCTTGGAGCCTAGTCAAAGTTATGTAAACATACCACTGTGAAAGGGGAAATCCTTCCCTATGAAATATGTCAAAGATGCCAAAATGCAGACCTTTTTCTCTGTGTAGAAAACAAGTCAAGGTGCTCTACTGTCACATTTTGAATAAAGGAAAAGCAGTTGGTTCTGAAAGACATCCGTCGTGTGTTCAAAAGAAGGTTTTTAAACTTCGGTCCAAAAACGAAAAGACTTTTCAAAAGAAATGTGGAATAAACCCTCCCAAATACTAAACCAAGGGTTGTGTTTTGTTTACATTTCAAAAGGGGATTAAGACCGTTGGCCATCTCATGCATTCCATGTGATAGAAATCATTGAAAATTCATTGCATAGACACCCCAGCTCAAGCGAAAACCCTTTGATGTCCTCAAGCTCAAACAAAGAGGTTCGGAGCAGTTTGAAAAAGTTTGCAGCAGTTTAACAAGCGCGACGCGCCTGGAAAATTGTGCGACGCGCTGAGGAGCGATTTTACACGAGCGGTAGACTTTCGCGCGACGCGCCTGTACGTGCGCACGACGTGCCTGTACACGGCACCCGACCACGACCCGACAGGCCGCCCGGTTAGATTTTTGCGCGACGTTCTTTCTCTGCAGAGTGCCGCGCAAGTTTAAAAACTCCAGCGTGCCTCCAGTTCACATACAAAGTTTCTCCAACTCTCCACAAAGGATTTCCATCAAGTTTGAAGGTATTTTTACGTGTTCTCCCCCTTCGTTTCAGAATTGCTAAGTATTGTGAGAGGTTTTAAAAACTACAGTTCAAGTTTATAAAAACTAGCTATTGATGTGGTGATGAGGTTAGAAGCAAACACCAAAGGGTTGAATCAAGCACAAGTATGAGTGACCATTGCAATTTGCTCTCAAAATTGAGATAAGACAAGGTCAAAACTGTCATGTTATGTGCATTATTTGAAACAGCCAGAAGTTTGCCAAGGACACTTTGAAGGCATGTAGGTCAAATGATTATGAGGAACAGTGATACAAAGGAAAGATAATTGTCATGTGAGAGGTTTCTCATATAGTTTGAATGATAAATGTTGGTTGCCATATCATAAAAACATCAAAAAGCAGGGTTCTATTACCACCAACACCAGAAAGTGCCATCACTGTGTTTTCTTTGGCTTGACTGTGTATGCCCTTGTTTGAAACCATGCTGGAGTGATAGATATATTGCTAAAAATGCCTATAGAGAAAACAATGTGTTGAAACTGCTACAAATTTTCCACATCACAGCATAAAAAAATTTCAAACCTTGTCACCATAGCTGTAAAAACAATGTTTTTTGCTGTGTGGTAATCCGAGATGTAAAACTGTGGTAAGATGCTGAATGTGCTATTAAAGGCGCCTACAGGAAAGAAATTGTGTTGAACTGGGAGCTGTGTGTTTACACCTTTATTAATCAAAGGACAAGAGATCCTATACCCTCCAAGCTTCAAAAGGGCAAAAGTAACTCCTATTTAACACAGAAGGGACAGTTTTTCACTGAGTATGCCACTTGACTGTCTTCGTTCTTTGAGCTTATTTGATAAGTGGATGTTCATATAAAATAAAGGTTTTTGCTACAAAGGCAAGGTGTTACATTGATAAGAGGTCCTGGTTATTTTGAAAAGAGAAGGCTATTGCAGGCTTGGTTGAACTTTTGGAGCATTTTTACTCTGTCACCTTGTTCAGAACTGTGACATTGACTGTCTAATTGCACTAAGAGTTGATTGCATAAAACATAAGTGTGTTGAGTGTTTGGCACATTAGATAGGGCAGGTTTTGTAATGGTTGGAAAGCCTACTTGGGACAAAGATTAAAATGAGTTGTCAACCTCCAAACTTCACAAAGAGCAAAGTGATTTCTTGACACCTTACACAGAAAATTCACCTAACAGCTGCCTCCTTTTCACTATATGGTATCCTATTGAAAAGTCTGTTGGCAGGGATACTTTCAAGGTGGAAGGCCACTTTTTAAGGGATCAGGGGTTCTTTATATTGTGAGGGAACAGTGTGCAGTCATCCAAAGACATTCTTCACTATCAAAACAGTGAATTGACACAGTTTTGGCTCCAGAAGGCAGTTTACACACAGTAAGGCAGTTTGTTTCTTCAAAAGCACATTTAGGTCAAAATGCCTCCAAGGCAAGACAGCAGGAGTGGCCCACATAAAAGATATGAGCCAATCTCTACAGAGGAGGTAAATGTGCATCCATCTATCCTTTTCAACTTCCATGAAGTAGGTTGTCTAGATTTCTGCCAGAAGATACAGGAGGTCAAAATTTTTTCGCCATTAACACACCTATGCGCCCTGAGGTTCCAGAACAAGCATTTCAGGGTAGCGGACCTTGATTTCAAGTTTTCTCCAAGATCAGTGTCCAAGGCCACCAAGATTCCATATCATGGCGAAAAATGGTTCAAACAGGCCCATCTTGACTTAGAAGATTACAAGCTTTTCATCAAGCCTGAGCATAGAGATGCTTTCACTGCTATTTTCCCTTTTTCATATCTTCTTGATAGCTATGCTCCTCTTATGAAAGTCATAATGAAATATTTTACTTGTGAAGGGAGGTTTGATCGAGTTTATGCCTACCATGTCCAACTATTGATGCATTTCACTAGAAACAGGCAACTAAATATTCCTTACTTTTTATACAAAAGCATCGAGAAGATGGCATCCACAGTCCAGAAGAAGGCCCCACCTCTGCAAATACCTTCTCTTTTCCATCATTCTCTGATCAAAATTATCATCCTACACTAGCTAGAGAAAAAGGAGGTTCCATGGGATGTTTTTATCAGCCACCTAGATTTCTCTACTGTTCCTCCAGTCCATGTATCTCCCACTCAGCCTGTTCATCGCCCTATACCTTTGTCCAGCAGGCCTACTCCTAGAAGGCTCAAAATTACCACTGAACAGTCAAGACAGCAGGAAGAAGGAGAAGGGAGTAGACAACAAGAAGAGAAAGGTCATGAGAAAGAGGAAAGGGATGAATAGCAGCAAGAGGAAAGGGATGAACAGCAGTAAGAGGAAAAGGATGAACAGCAGCAAGAGGAAAGGGATGAATAGCAGCAAGAGGAAAAGGATGAATAGCAGCAAACATAAGATGATGAACAGAAGGTACAAGAGGAAGAGCAGAAACTTGTTGTTGAATAACAGGAACAACAGCTTGGGCAGGAAATTGAGCCACATCTTGAGCCACAAAATGAGTAGGAAATCCAAGCACAGCAGCAACTTGATTTTGGTGAAAAAGGGTAGCAGGCTGAAACACAAATTGAACAAGGCATTGAAGTAGAACAACAAATTGATGTTGGCGAACAGGGGCAGCAAATTGAACAACAAGAAGAAGACACACAGCAGCCACAAGGAGAGCAGCAGTCTCAAGAAGATGTCAAGGGTAAAACAGTTGTGTCTCCTCCTCCTAAAAGAACAAAGCCTAGCACAGCAAGCAAGAAAGGGCTTAAGGCTGCCACTCCAAAAGTGACAAAAGTTGTCCCTAGCAAAAGAAAATCACCCAAGAGGACACCCACTAGCATGCCAAGGAGGAAAAGTGCAAGATTGGCCTTCAAAGGGAAAAGCAAGGTTGGAGAAAGTAAAAAACATGGAGGTGCATTGGCTGTCATCCCAATCCAGAGCGATGACAGCGATAATGAGGCTCGCCTTCTTGAAAACCTCCTAATCCATAAAGAGGGGAAAATTGAGACATTGGAGAATGATCTTCAACGGGCAAGGAACTTCAACTATTTCTTGGAAACCCAAAACAAACATATGAGTGTTCACACAGCTGTTCATGAAGCACGGGTGATCAAATACAAAAATGAAGCAGCTAAGGCGCAAGCAAGGATAGAAGAACTCATTGGTGATTTTGATGAGGAAGAAGAGAGAGACCAGCCTAGGCGGAAGAGGCCTAGGACCATAGGGCTTAAAAGAGCCTTGGAAAAGCAGAAAGAAGAAGAACAAGCCCATCTCCAAGCCTTTCCTCTCACTGCACTCCTTGAGCAGGAAATTGAAGAAAACAAAGAGGCATGGCTTGAAAGAGCCAACAAACACTTGGAGATGAAGCTTGAAAGAGAAAACAGAGATCTAGAGCTGCAAAGGAAGAGGACACATCACTTTCAAAAGTTGAATCAGTTTGCCCGACGCAAACTAAAGGCAGCCCAAGAGAAATTGAAGAAAGCAAAGGGGAAGCGCCCGGCACGGAAAGAGGAGAAAGGCACATCAGCACTTGATATTTTGGCCTCAGCTTCGGAGCATGTTGCTAGGGACCCTTGAGGGTCATGCGTGCCAATTTTGGGCCCATTTCGACAACTTTTTGTTTTTTGGCATTTTTTGAGTTTTTGGTCGAAAACTCATTATTTCGCCATTTCAGTTTGAGGTTTTGTCAAGTGAGGAGGATGATACCATTTTATGCCATAATTCTATGAGTAGGTCCTCAGCGATTTTCAGAGCATTTGGAGATCATTCGCCGCCTCAAAATGGCGAAAAATGCTCACTTTTTGCACATTCTGCCCGTCATATCAGCAGTCTGCTATTTCCTGGCTTTTTACACACAGGTATAGATTTGGAGGACTTCCAGGCATCATATTGAGGTGATTTTAGTTGTTCCGGAAAGTAGACACAAAAATATTTCCAATGAGCTATCATGAGCCTCGTTTCGACACCGGGAAGGCTGCCAATTGTCTCTAGTAAGTCAGGGGACCTTTTTCTGATATAAATTTGAAGTATTTTTGCAATTTTTGAACCTCAAAAATCTGCTTTTTCCAAATGTGCGTTTAGCTATTTTTACACTTGGAAAATGATGTAAAGTCAATATAGTTCCCATTTTTAGCATTTTTTTAGATATTTTATGGGATATTTTGTGCCTTGGGCTTTGCAAAGCCTCAAGGACAAGTTTAGATATTTTGATTTGGCCAATGGGATAGCTAGTTGCACCATGAGGTTTTCCTCACTTGAGCCTATTTATTCCACAAGGCTGAACTTGAGAGAAGAAGTAATATATTGGTCATATGAGCTTTGAAGAACATACTTGTGTTATGATTTTGGACTGACTCTTGGATGCTTTTGATGAATGATGAAGGATTGTTGATGGATTCCATGACATGGTAGAATGGTATAGTGTTTCTTGCTTTGTTGTTGTCTTCTAGTTTTCATTCATGATACATGCTTCTTTCTTGCTATAGATCAGTAGAGATTAAGTTTGAGATATGCCCATGGAGGCACCTCAAAATTCCTGAATCTTCATAGCTTTTATGTTTTCTTCTTCCTTAGTTGTACTAAAGAATTCTTAACTGCTCTTTAGTAACTTAAGGATATTGTTGCTAGTTTCATTCATAAGTTCTATGCATGTTGAGTAGGATGTATGGTGTGCCCTGCTTACCTATAAGCTGTCCATAGTTCTGTCCATGAAACTATCTCTTTGACTGATTAGTTTATCATCTTGTTGAACCAAGGAGGCCTAGTCCCGATCTAGCCCTTTGCTTAAAACTATGAAAGCTTGTTTGTCAAAGTGCCCAATAACTTAAAGACTGTGTTTAGGCGTTCCGGCATAGTATTTTGAGTTGTTAGTCCTTCTTATGTGTTTTCCCCAAAGTCTGATATCCATTTCCCAAAGTTAGAGGGTCTTATACTTCTATGTATGGCTGGAATGTTTGATTTCTATGTATTAATTAGCTCATAGTTACATTTAGCATGATTAATGGCTTGCTATAACATGTTTATGTCTGCTATCAACTAGTTACACTTGAAATCCCTCGTATTTCACAAACTTGATGTCCATTTACTCCATTTTTCCCAAAGATCCTTTCTACCTTGAATCAAATCGGCCCTACAGCAGCCTTGCATCATCATCTCATAGCTTCCTTGACCTTTTTGACCCCATAGCCCAGTTGATCTAACTTCTTGTTACCCATTTTATATCTTTGATCAGTTTTATCCCTCACAAACTTAAAAACAAAAAAACCAAAAACATACTTCATAACTAGCCTAATATCAGAAAACCATAAGCAAACACACCGATATCTTTTACACATATAGAGAGAGCCCTCTCTGAGTCCAGGAAGGCTAGGTCCTTGGGCTCCAAAGCTTGGTTTGATGTTACATCGTCATTTGGCTCACCAATCAGCCAAATCATGGGACCCTAACAAGACCACTGGATGTATGACCTAGATAGGATAGTCCCTGCTCACTGCACACGGGCTAAGTTAAAATGGAACTACCAGAACACGGAATGCTCGGGTGAAGATGAAAGAAGAAATTGGTATAATGCAGACCGGAAACTTGCTCTCGGGGCATACTCTGATCAAGAAGACCTAGATGACCAAACATTGGAAGACAGGAGTCGTGAATTGGGAGGTGCTTCTTCTTCTCTGGCTAAAAAGCCTCGAACTAGTATAGGGCACAACACTTCTACCCAAAAGAAAGAACTAGAAGCCCAAGCCTAGCAAGAAAGGGAGAAGAAAATGAAAGAAGATGAAGATAAGCACAAGAGAATTCTAAGGTCAAAGTAGAAGAAGAAGCAGGCCGAAGAGGCCAGGAGAAAAAAGGAGGAACAGGAGGCGAAGGCTGCGGAAGAACAGGAACTCAAGAAAGAATTAGATTAGGTGGAAGCCAAACACCAGAAGAAAGTAGAACAAGCAGCAACAGTTGAATGTAAAAGGAAGGCCCAACTAAAGGCAACGACAGAAGCAAATCATAGACAAAAGAGAGAACATGACAAGGAAGAAGTCGAACGCCTTCTAAAAGAAGAAGAAGAAAAGAAAAAGAAAGAAGAGGAGGATGCAATGATAGAGAACATCGATGTATTTTCCCATGGCGCAGGATCACAAATAGAGCTACCACCCCTCGAGGTACCTGTAATTAGTACAAGCACCACGCTCTCTGATGTGAGTTACTACGAAGGACAAGAGGAGGAGGTATTCAATCTTACCAGGCTCACGTACGATCAGTTCTCCTTTAAGATCCGACAGGAGAAAAGAAGATGCCTGGCACGAAATCCTTCTGCCTCATCCACAGTCGCAACGGAGAAAGACATAGTCCTAGACACTAGGACTAATCCTGTGATGATAGCATCAGCCGGCACAGCTTTCGTTGCGGCCACAAAAGATAATTTAAACAGAATGAGTAGAGATATCTTCTCTCTACAAAACAGGTTACAAGAAGCAGAGCAGAGGGAGGCAAGGGAAGAACAGGAAAAGATAGCATTGAGAGAGGAGATTCAGCAACTCCAAAGCAAAACTACCCCTATCAATGAAGTACCACTCACCATCCAAAGGGAGTTGGATATATTAGAGGCCACCATGAGACAAGTCTATGGGGAAATGTTTAATATAAAACAAACTGTTGCCCCTTTGGTGAGAGCCCAAACAGAAACCAAGCAGAGGAACGCAAAACTGAAGGAAGCCTCAGTCGCCTTGGACAGAATGATAGATTGGACAGTCCGGTACCCCCAAGCTCTCAAAAACCTGCCAAATAAAGATTGGATCCACACACAAGATGCCAAGGTCCCGATCCGGATTAAAATGCAGTCTAAGGATAAGCTATCCAAGGACCTAGATAAGGTGATGTCCGCATACGAGCATCTAATCAGCGGCATTGATTCAATGAAAATCCTACATAACATTCCATCACTAGGCACATTGGATGAAGAAAATACATGGGCACAAGTGGATAAGGAAATCCAAGAATTTTTACAGCCCATTAAGCAAGCCGCTGCCACTGCCGATCTTGCAGCATCACAGGAGAACCTGGGCAAGTTTCTTGTTACACCAGTCTGTATCTACACCAAGCTCGCCTCCCTGTCCAACTAGGTCACACAGAAAAGAGAGACTCTAATCCCAAATGCCTTGGAATGTCTCCATTAGTTAAGAGAAGAAGTTCCTTTGATTTTCCCCATAGCGGCAGATTATAACTTTTGGCAGAACTTCATCAAAGAACAACAAGTTGATGTTCTCGAACTCACGATCACGTGCACATCCTCATGATCAAATGGCAGCAGGTCGCAAGTTGCATTTCCCAGCCAGGTCGTAGGTCACATTTCTCAGCTTGGTAGCAGGTTGCATCTCCCTTCCAGGTCACAAGGCAGCTCAACAGTTGGGTAGACGAAAAGCCAGGAAGCCCAAAGGGAAAATTTTGATCTATAAAACTCCCTCTGGGATGATTGTAAAGAGGCCTTTTTTTTTTTGGGACTCAAAAGTGAGAGAGCATTGTATAGAAGGATAACACTCTTTTTCACATGAATACAGATACTTGTCAAACTCCTTTCGGAACTGATGTGTTTTGCTTTGCGAACACTATGAGTATTTCTTATATAGTTTCAAACATCTTTTGATTAATGAAGCTGCGCCTTTAATGAAATCATTTATGCATTATAGTCCTCTGTACTTGTGTTAATGATGTTTAGTTCGATTCGATTTCTTAATGAATGTTAATGACTTTGTTTATTATCACTTTTATTATCATTTAATCTTTCAGGAAGTGAAGGGTGTTTTTCGCCATAAAGAATTGTTTCTTCTGTGGTCATAACAACCTACAAGCGCGATTCCAATGGGGTGTTGTTAACGACATCTCCTTCGGAATTTGTGCTTTATTTTTTCGCCTTGCTATGCATAGTGTTACATACGTGTTTAACTCATCAATCATGTATCTCATATCATTTGAATAAGTGTGTGTCTGCAGGTTCATTGAGCTCTTTTGAGACCAAAGGAAAGGAGACCTAAGCGGTAGCTGGACTCACACCCCGGACGGGATCCCTATTCCAAACGGTTTAGAGTCTAATTGGGACTCTTAACCAGGGATATCCCCTGTTGTTGGCTGGAAAAAATTTCCCGTCAACACACTCTTATTAGAACTAGGACTTTTCAAAGGCAGTAAAGCTGTCACTTTGTAATTAATGGCATGTTTAAGATTAGAAAAGGTGTCAAAATAAGTGAATTCGAATTCTCTAGTGGAGGATCAAGGAATCCTAGATTGTAAATGCTCTATATAGAGCATGAGGTTGAATTCATATAGGTTGGGAATTTTCATTAGCAATTGACTATGTTATTGTAGTTGAATGTGTCTTTTCAACTTAATAAAGAGTTCTGTTTTGACAAATCAAGATTCATAAGGAGTTTATGTGTATCATCTTTCTATGGCCTTCCTCAATTATCTATTTGTATTAGTATTTGTATGTGTTACTTAGAATTAATTTGAAAATGCTATAACTTCCTTCACATGCAAATAGACTGTGTTTTTCACTATGTTACTGTTTATTAATTAACCTAGACTCCAAATGCCTTGACTTCCATGCTTAATAGATAACAATGTTTTGGTTGAAGATTATCTTGACTCCATAGCCCAATGAATGTTTTCTAATATGTGATACAACCAATTATACATTTCTATCCTTTTATTTTAGAGTTAGCCATCTATTCATTAATCAAAAAATCATAAACCTTTGAGAGAGCCCTCTCAGGTTGAGGAGGCTAAGCCTCAGTCAAAAGATTGGTCTAAAAGAGTTACATGAAGTCTACTTGGTAAGCAACCTATCAGGGTCAGATTTTGTGATAACATGTCGGGTCTTAGAACTCCATAGTTCTAAGGGCCCCTTGGAAAGTGTTTAACGATACTATCTTTCTACTTTATAGCAAAAAATAAGAGGGGAAATTGATGCCACCATTATTATTATTGTTTTGTCTATCTCTAAATGAGATTTCATGTTTTTGTTTAGTTTAGTCTTGTTTTCTCTCTACATATGCATACTATATCATTATTTAGTGTGTTTTGTTTTATAGCATGTTCACTAACCTGCTAACTCATTTTTTATCTGCGTGTGACCAGAAGCTTAAGAGGCAGCGACCACTCCTCTTAAGTAAGTGTGGATTGGTACACTTGTGTACTAAATCCACCAACACATGCTTGGCGACTCCACTTATTTTAATTTCTAGTTAATGTGGTTTCACCTGTTGCAGGGACCTTTTTCTCTTCTATGGAGTTTGTCTTGAACAACCCCTCTTCTCTTCTTCTCTGCCTATTCACCCTCAGTGATAGGCTGAAGTTCAGAAGCTCCAAAAAATTACTTGCAGGAAATTCGCGCACATTTTACACAAACAAATGCGCCCGACTGCGCACGTTCAACATTGACCTGTGCGATAGATTTCGTGTTTGTGTGTGAGACATTTGCATGCAGAAACCAGAGGCAGAAAATTTCTTCTATTTTCCTTCATTTCCTGTTTGTAAAGTGACTGGCAGCCCATAAGAAAAATGCCAACACTATGTGAGGTGTCCCATGACTGGTTAAAACTCAATGTTGGCTTCACTTGAGTAGTTCTAGGTGTTAGTTTTAAAATTTCAAAATTTATTTTCGCAAAAAAACCACATAGTTTAAGTAGGGGCAATTTACTTGCAATCTGATTTTTTTTTTTTTTTGGCGAACATAGATACCAAAAAACACATAGGTAATTAGCAGGAGTAAGTGGCCCTGGTCCACACATTATTAGCTAAATTTTTAATTTTTCCTATTTTAAAGTCGTTAATTTTAGTTTAAATTTTTGGCACTAGGAGTTGGGACTATGATTTAATTATCCTTATAGAGAAAGTAATCTATGCTACCTTTGCATCTTTTGGTGACCCTAGGCAAGCATATGAATGCTCTCTTCTGATAATTTTCCATCTCCCTTTAGTTTATCACTTATATTAACTAGGCAACATTGTAAGCGGCCCATATCTAGACATGATTTGTGTATATCAAGGAACAACCAAACGTAGATTGATAGGGGATTTGTAAAGGATCACCACATATCCACATGTTAAAACTATGCGATTGTTCACTCCTTTCACACAAACTTTCACACCATAAGTGAATCAAAGCCACCTTAAAACTAACCTAACTAAACTCATTAACTCTTCCCACAGGGGCCACAAGAGAAATTATATTTCAGGTTAGGACCAAGGGGGTAGGAATCCAATAAACCGCCTTGGTTAGTTTACATCTTGAAACATAGAAGTTGACTTTCTAGGGAGCTTTGAAATCCATCTATCCACCCACAGAAAAGAAAACCTGAGCACCACATAGAACTGATTCAGAGGGGGTTAAGCTTAGGCCCAATGAGTGCGGTATTATTCGGGGCTACCTGACCCATCTAATACTCAGTACTGGTAGCTAATTTACCAAGAAGCCCAAGTCTTGGACACTCACATGGGATGATGGTACCTAGTGGAAAAATCTAGGGAATCCTTCCCTATAGGTGACAATGCAAGAAACACTAGATCCTCTAACCTTGACCTTGGTCAATTCTTCGACTGCTGGAAGGCATCTCCAGTTATTTTAGGACGTTAGCCCCAATACCCATAAGAAGATATCTTTGCAAGGCCCAATTACTATTGAGAGTGGGAGGACATATAGGTCTTTAGGATTTTGAGTATCATGTGCAAAGAAAACCAAAACCATTTTTTGATTGTTTGATCACATATAGATAATTTAAAGGGAAATTAACTTTTATTTTCGATTTGTTTTGTGTGTGTGGTCACCATTTTTTCTTTGATACTTCACCTCTCATAGAATTGATTTTTTTCTTCTTCTAAAACCATACCTAGTTGATGCCATAATGGACCCAATGGGACCTCATCAATCTAGATGTGTTTTGGACCTCCCCCCATTACTGGGAGGGGTTCCAGGTATTTTTCCATTTATGCGTCAAAGACAAAACACTACCACCCTTATCGGTTCATCCTTTATTGGGGAATCCTTAGTTGGGAACCCTCGTCGGTCACCCAACGCCACACCAGTGGACACCCCCACAGAGTCACCACATTCCACTCCTCCCACAACCCCTAGGGGGCAGAGGAGCACTGTCCATTCAGGAAGCCAAGTGAACTCATAGCCAGGTACGTTGTAGACGAACCCTACACCTAACCAGAGCAATGTGTCTTCACAGTGTGCAATGGCTCTCAACTCACAGTCACCATTCTTAGCTTCGTTAAACTTGCCTGATCTAACCAAGTTAACAGATGACCCTATTGCACAACACCCAACATGGCCACCCATGCCCACGAAGCTCCCTTTGGACATTACAAAGTTTTAAGGGAAGCAAGCGGAAGACCCAGGAAATCACATTATGACTTTCCACATGTGGTGTTCATCAAACAACATCATTGATGATACTATTCGATTGAGACTATTTCAGAGCACCCTAACTCGACTAGGTGCGAAATGTTATGTGGAGAAACCCTCTGCTACACATGGAAATTTTAGTTCCCTCGCTAATGCGTTCCTTACCTATTGTTAGTTATCCATCCACCATGATTCCGGGATGGAATTACTGGCTCGTTTTAGCCAGAAAATCGTCGTCCATATCTCGGACCATCTCCACAAACGACAGTGACGTCGTATTTTGTGAAAATCCAAACTCAACGATCAAGTTCTGTTGGACCTGTTCCTGAAACCTCTAACTGTAGAGATTTCAAAAGACATAGCAACACAACAACCTACGTCCAAAGAGGATGCCATCAGTAAAGCCCAACAGCTCGAGCTGATTTACATGCAGTCAGGATATATTTACAATATCCTGCCTAACGCCCCGTGCCTGCAAACTTGCAAAGAATTTCCAAGTGCGTCGAACTCTACAGATGGTTAGATTGGTTATTCAACCCAAAATCACCTAAGAAATAGTGTTCATTACCCCGGTTACACATATGATTCTAACCAAAAAATCCCACAATATGGCTACTAGGGTCATCATGCACCTTCGCAAAACATGACCAATAGGGCGCCATCGTACCACCATTAGCAAGGAGGTCCATATCCTCCAACTCAGGGGACCCAGTACGTAGCTAGAAATGCTAACGAAAGAGCTCCCCCTAACAACCATTCACAAACCAGGGACAAGGACCACAATATGCCCAGTCCCCAGCAAAAAACCCACCCATGAAAAATAATGCATAGGTGAACTTTGTGCAACCTTCCCAAGCACAACCACGCCAATCATACAATCAGGAGAATCCTAGCTATCCTCCTAACATGGAAAAGAAAAAAAGAAAAAACAAACCAAAGGGAAATCCTCGACAGGGGGCAATAATAAAAAACGCCCTTTGTGATCTTAGGCTGGAGGAAATTCCAACCGAAATCAAAACCAAGAGCCAAACAACTCCCAAGGGCAGAACAAGAGGGAAAATTTTTGGACCAACCACTCTTGTTCAACTTGTGGTGAATACAGCCATTACACGCAACACTTTCCCAATCTCCCTAATATGAAGAAGATTTAGGGTAATTGTGGACAAGGGGGGTACTCACAATAGACAGCCATCATGCAAGAGCCTTTCCCCCACCGAGCGATAGTTAGCACCCAACAATAGCAAAAAAATACTGACTATTCTAGAAAAAACAACCATTAAATCTACATGAATGGCGAGGAAATGTTTTTTCAGACACGAAATCGAAATTACGATACCCCACTAGACACCAATTCGTCAGGGGCTAATACAAGTGCACTGAAAAAACCATTGACCATATCAAATATACCTATTGAACCTTTGCCAAAGATGGCTAAGGGACCAACTAGGAGAGTAGGAAACCATTCCAAAATGGTCCATAATTATAGCATCACGGACGATTTAGCCCAATCTCCCACTGCCATGTCAGTTTTGGAGGTATTACAATCATGCCCAAAGCAAAGGAAAGCCTTACTTTCCGCATTAAGCGCCATCCACCTTGTTGATTAACACCTAATGGCTTTCGATTTAGATCAAGCCACCCCTAGGCTTCCTTTGATGGTCACCTTCTAGATACCAGTGTTAGTGAAGAACATCACCATTCATCGATGTATCATTGATGAGGGTGCATCCACATGCATCATGTCCAAGAATGTATAGCTGAAGTTAGGGTCTCCCAAGCTAAAGCCATTAAACATCACACTTATAGCATATGACGAGCGCCCATCAGCCCCCATTGGTCTCTACCAAAAAGTCTCGATATGCTTAGCCGGCAAGACAGTCCTTATAGACATTGAAGTCCTGGATGCTCAACTAGATTACAATATAATCGTTGGCCAAAGTTATATGTATGTCATGTCAGCCATAGCCTCCTCTGTCTTCCAAAATATGATGTCCCCCCATGAGGATCGCATCATTACCATCGAGCAATTGACATACCACGAAAAATAACCCCTGACAAATATTGATGTCGTTATACCCTATGTACACATATCTGCCGAGATGCTTACACAGTCCCAAGAATATGGTCCCGACCAGTTCAAATCGTCGTCCATCCTTGGGTCATTACTAGGAGATCCCCTTATTATACTAGAATCACCATATGATATCGCATAAGCTCCGGTGTGTATGATGTCCACATCAAGCACCGAAGCCAGCTAAGAGACGAAGATGAGCAGTAATGACATCGTGTCCTTGGCCATGACAACCTCTCTAGTCTACGCCGCCTCCCAAACGCCTTTTATCTTCCCCCCATCTAGTTTTTTGTCACAACATGTCATGGCCACAGTGGTCCTACCAAACTTATCATTCACAGTCCTTGTTTGGTACCTAGTCCCACCTGCCACAATGAAAGTCACACACATCACCTCTACAGGGTTAAGCCCCCTCAATCTTGAGGAGGCCCCAACTGTTCAGGAGACTGTCGCAAACACCCCTGTGAAGGAAATTCCCATTGGAAAACTGATGGTTACCACCAAGAACACCAATATAAAAGGGACGAAGATAGATAATCCCACCATGAAATTAGAATTACAACCTTGCGCCATATGTGACATAGTAGGTCACCCTACCCACATCTTCCTAGAATTGGATGAGTTAAAACCGCTCCTTAGCTCTGTGGTAAATATTGCAGCAACAAGTTCCCATAAAAAGGAACCAGCCACCAAAAATTAAGGCAAGGCATTTCGTACTAATCACGCATGTGCTATTTTCAACCATTATGGGAACTACACCCATCATTGCCCTAAAATTTCATGATATAGGGATGCCTTACATGCCATCAAGAAATCCTATCAAGAGGATCCCTCCATATAGTCAGCTAGAGATGAACCTCACATCATTTTATACCCACAGGAGGAATGATAGTTACCTGAAATACTCCCAACCATTCCCCCTCCCCCTATCGAGCGTTGTTCACTTTATAATGAACGCGATCATTTCATCGCCGAGTGCCCAACCCTAGAAATGTTTTTTAATATTCCTAAATTATCACGCGGCTAATTGGAATATTAAAATCTATTTTTTCTTTCTTGTTGGATGAATAAGTGGGTAAGGAGACCCTTAAAGCCTCTTTAGTAGGAATAAATCACTACCAGTGTGAATGTAGATTAGTTTAGATAGTCAGAATAAAGCCTCCTTGGGTGTGAAAGGAGACAATGCATGGAGACTAAGTCAAATTTGACCAAATCAAACAGAGTTGTAAATGAGAGAGTGGAGCTAATGGAGACAACGTAGTTTTGGAGGAGGAATCTTTGCATGGAAGTAACCTCATAAATAAGTGGGGCCCAGGGTGAGGAAGCTCACCAAGAATATAAGGGAAGGGATGGCAGCCATGAGAGGTATTCATAATATTGATTATTTTTTAGTCTTATGACTTATTTCATGCTTCAGTTGTTTAGCTGGGTTTGCTGTATTGTTTAGTACAAGGATTTTCTCATGCAGGAATTCCCCACTCTTCCTTGGAGGAATTGTTGAAGAAATATGAGAGGAGTATTTTGGGCTTCATTTCCACCATCTAGCATTGGTACAAGTAGTCACCTATAGCCACAACACAGTCTCCTTGAGGAATTGTGTTATTTTTCATGGCGTTGTCGTGGAAGGGTCAAAACCCCTGATTGTGAGCTAGTTTCCTAGTGGAAGGATCAGCCTTTCACCGGGAGAGCTAGTAAGGAGGAGCTACAACCATTTATTTTTATTTTCAGCCATATTTATGTAGAGCTTCAGTTAGACAACGTGATTCAGCCATAGATCTTTAGCATATACTTCTTGTATCGCATGTCTATCAAGAAACCCTTGCCAGGTTACCTTGGAATTGTGTAAAAGAGACTAGATATCTATTTTTCAGCTCTCTTGAGTAATATATCAGTAGATCCATTTGTATCTCTATTTCTGTAGCATAAACCTCATTAAAAATCCATTGTTATTTGCTTCAGAATTTATGTGTTGCAGTAGTCATGGGGTTGTAGTGTTTTTGGGCTATTCTGGGCTTGGGAGGCATGATTAACTAAGATATAAGGATTTTTTTATGATATCCTTGTACATTTGGTTGTATAATGTATAAAATAATGGATCCATGGGCTGTTCTTGACTATTATAGCATAATTTTCTGAAAAATGCATTTTTGGTGCCTATATTGCTGACTTTCCCCATTTGGGAATATTACAGTGGTATCAAAGCTCTGATCTTGGCTCAGCTTGTGTACTTCAGCCATTATGTCATCTAAGGAGGCTTCTCATAGGAAGGATAAGATCTGTAGAAGAGATCAAGGCAAAACCTTATTATCAGGAGGGAAGGAGTTTTCGAAACTTCTTCTTCAAACTCTGTAGTGCATTAGCAAAGACATCAAAGAGATGAGGAGGGAAAGACATGGAGATCCCTCAACAAGATTTGTACATGAGGAAAGCTCCGGTTTCTCATATTATGGGTGTGAGAATTCAGCCACACCATCAGATTTTTACAACGCTCTACCAGGCCTATGTTCATAGCAAGTGAGATTGAGGAAAGAGATGTGCCAAAGAAGGATACTCTTGGTGATTATTTGCAAGAGTAGGAATCTCAATCTAAGAGGTTCAAATATCACCTAAAATTCCAAGGGTTTTGCAAGATCAAGGAGGATAAAAGACCTAGCAACCATAATAGAAGCACAAGGTGCAAGCAACATGATGAGGGTAGTTTCTTTCTATGTACTTTTGATGGGTCACCTAAATGTTCAGCTAGGGCTTGGGTGGAGGAGCTAGACACCTATTTGCAACAGCACCAAGTTTCAGAAGATGAAGCCATTAGAGTTGTAGCGTTGCATATTCAGGGTAAGGCTTATGATTGGTGGTTATTTGAATCCTTTTCATTAAAAAATGAAAATATATCTACTTATGCAAGGTTCACTAGGAGGGTAGTGGAAAGGTTTGATGAAAAACATTCTGAAACATCTTTGGTTGAGCTAGTCAAGCCAAAAAAAAAGAAGCCTTTGCATGGTTTGGAAGGATCTATAAACCCAACTCCATTTCAGAAAACTATTGAGGGGAATGAAATTGTGTAGAATACCTTGCTAGAGGCAAGATCCCTATTTCATAGAGAACACTCTTCTGAAAAAGAGGACATGGAGATCTCTTTTTCCAAACAGGATCCTCTTATTGATGATAAGGTGACTTCCATTGATGTTGAAAAGGAAGAGAAGGTTGGAGGTAACAACGCTGTCACATCAAGATCATATCTAGTACCTCATGAAGAGGGATATGGAGCACTTGCTACAATGAGAGGAGTTCTTGTATGTTCACAAGAAGTTCCAAAGAATCTCACATATGGAGATCAAAGCACACTCCATGAAAAAAATGTGCCATCATTGATAGATTGTGAGACCTTGAAGATAAAAGAAGAAGATAGGGAGGATGATCAAAATCATATGATTGGAAGCATACACCCCTACCAATTTTAGAAGCGTGATGTAAAAAGGAGGTAGACTGAATTGCGTAGTGAGAGAAAGGACCAAGCAATCCACCTACATATACATGCTGCTCTAGGCCTTGATGTGTCATTACATGGAGGAATTCCACCAGGGAGACCCCATGATTGGAAGATGAATAAAGAGTTCTCTCAACATAGTACAACATTGACATATTTGGCAAAGGAAGGAGCCTTGGGAGGAGCTAGCACAACGTTGAGAACCTTTGATGGGTTCCAAGGAGGGGTGAGAGATTTTCTGATATGGGCATTGCTATATCCCACTCAGCTATTTGCGATGAAAAAGGATGATCCAAAAATCTATGATAGCATGAGCATGGTGTCAAAGGGCTATTCCATAACCTCATAGCATCAAATGATACTTCCACACGTGAGGAATATTTCTGAATATGACAAGAGGCTATTGGAACTCTTGTATGCATTGACCAAACTATGGAAGTCTTGGATGGGAAATCCCTTCCAAGAGGCGGTTGACTTCCATGTACTTAAATCTTTCCTTGGGAAAGATTAGCTACAAGGGAGGCAACAAAAGTGGAGTAACAACACTCCAACATGTGGCTTTGGCATGTCAAAGAGGAGAGTTATGATGTGATAGGTGCTTCATTTCAGATTTCAACAACGTTGTCATTGTTGGGAAGCCTAGATCCATATTGGGAGTCCCAATTATTGGTGGAATATTCCAAGAACCTCTTCACATGTAAGGTTCTTGATGGGAAAATGATAGAGGGGAGGTATATAGTGGTTGATGGAGTCATCTATTTCCATGATCAGATCTACTTGACTAAAGACTCCAAGCTCAAGAAGGAGATTCCACATGTAGCTTATGAGGCACTCTTTTCAGGGAATGTAGATTCCATTGAGTCTTATCACACTATCATGGAGGGATTCTATTGGGAGGATCTCAAAGAATATGTGCACCGACATATCAAGAGATATTTGATGTATGAGGATGAGAACAACCACCTTGCAAGGTTGTTACAATCACTTCCCCTTCTGATGAAGAAATGGGAAGGTTCATATATGGTACTCTTCACCAACTTGTCTACAATATATGGTAAAGGTTCTGTTTTGATGCTTATTTATCAACTAACAATGTATGTGTATTTCTTTACCATGCATTTGCAGCACATTACTCCAAAAGAGAGAAAGCCTCTCTTTGGGTTTCACGGTCTTATTGGGGCTACATTCAGTGATGGGAATAACCACTTTATGGAGGGCTTTGGGCAAGACATGTTTTTATTGGTTCATATTCAGCCAACACCTAATGTCCTCTACTATGTTCAAGATTTTGAGAAGTTTATGGCAGCAAACAAGTGGTTGGATGGCTACTTATCATATCATGTTTTGAAACAGATAGAAGAAGAAAAATGCTAGTATCACTTGAGGAGATATTGTCACCATCCATTATGTCATGTGACACTTAGTCCATATTTATCTTTGAACCCATATGATGATGATACTATATTCACTATAGGTGGGGTAAACTGGACAAGAGGGGTTCCTAAAACCAAATATTGGGATCCTGAGATTCCAAGTACCTTTCAGCTTCTTAATGACCATATTATTGCAACCCAAGACCAACAGTTCCACATATATCATAAATGGTGAGAGATACAGCGTGAGTTGAATAACTTGACCTCTCCTTTTCATCCATGTAGCCCCTATACATTGCAGAACCAGGGGATTGGTGATTGTTTTAGTGAGCTACCAAGGATGGCTCATTTTGTTTGGATGATAGCATGGAGATTGGAATTTCTCATTGAGATTGAGGCTCCTAAAATTTACCATATCTCATGCCTTAAGGAGGCCAATGTAAATCATATAACATTTTCCATATATCTCCCACTTCTTCATGATGACATGTATTTGGTTTATCTACCAAAGGCTAACTTGTATTCTTGGGAGGAGACATATCCATTAGAGATTTTGCAGTACCTTTGCAATTGCTTGAGGGCAAGAAAAATTTGGGATGGGAGGATTGTAATATTCCTAAATTAGCATGCAGCTAATTGGAATATTAAAATCTAATTTTTCTTTCTTGTTGGATAAATAAGTGGGTAAGGAGACCCTTAAAGCCTCTTTAGTAGGAATAAATCACTTCTAGTGTGAATGTAGATTAGTTTAGATAGTCATAATAAATCCACCTTGGGTGTGAAAGGAGACAATGCATGGAGACTAAGTCAAATTTGACCAAATCAAACAATGTTGTAAATGAGAGAGTGGAGCTATTGGAGACAACATAGTTTTGGAGGAAGAATATTTGCATGGAAGTAACCTCATAAATGAATGGGGCCCAGGGTGAGGAAGCTCACCAAGAATATAAGGGAAGGTATGGCAGCCATGAGAGGTATTTAGAATATTAATTATGTTTGAGTCTTATGACTTATTTCATGCTTCAACTGTTTAGCTAGGTTTGCTTTACTCTTTAGTACAAGGGTTTTCTCATGCGGGAATTCCCCACTCTTCCTTGGAGGACTTGTTGAAGAAATATTAAAGGAGTATTATGGGCTTCATTTCCACCATCCAGCATTGGTCCAATTAGTCACCTACAGCCACAGCATAGTCTCCTTGAGGAACTACATTATTTTTCATGGTGTTGCAGTGGAAGGGTCAAAGCCCCTGATTGTGAGCTAGTTTCCTAGTGGAAGGATCAGCCTTTTACCCGAAGAGCTAGTAAGGAGGAGCTATAGCCATTTCTTTATGTTTTCAGCCATATTTATGCATAGCTTTAGTCAGACAACATGACTCAGCCATAGATCTAAAGCATATAATTCTTGTATCTCATGTCTATCAAGAAACCCTTGTCGGGTTATCTTGGAATTGTGTAAAAGAGACTAGATCTCAGTTTTTCAACTCTCTTGAGTAATATATCAGAAGATGCATTTGTCTCTCTATTTCTATAGCATAAAACCTCATTAAAAAATACATTGTTACTTGCTTCAGAATTTCTGTGTTGCAGTAGTCATGGGGTTGCAGTGTTTTTGTGTTGTTTTGGGCTTGGGAGGCCTGTTTAACTAAGCTATAATGATTTTTATTTTTATTTTATTTTTATTTATTTATTTATTTATTTTTTTTTTTTTCTGATCTCCTTGATATTTGGTTGCTATAATGTATAAAATAATGGATCCATGGGCTGTTCTTGACTGTTATAGCATAATTTTATGAAAAGTGCGTTTTCGGTGCCTATATTGTTGATTTTCCCCATTTGGGAATATTACATGTTTCAACGATGGTATCCAGTCCATATAGTATACCACACTGGCCTAGCCACCCAGTATTCATGTCAAATATATGGTGGCAATCACCCTTTATACCACTATAACTATATCCCTATATTCCGTGAGACACTAGCTAGTTTGTGCTCAGCCAGAGTTCACATATCCTGAGAATATGACTCTGACACTGAATCCATGGATAGATAAACGAATCAAGAGGATGTGATGAGCAGATCCATCCTCTTCCTGTAAGCTGAAAAGCATCCAATCAAGGAACCCTTAGTCACCCCCAACCGCCCTCCATGGTGAAGACAAACATGTGCAGTATGTAACTCATGTAATCATGTGGTCTCCACTTGCCCTGACTTAGAAGCACTACGTTGTTGGCACCTAGTCATGTCATCAAACGAAATGGATGGAAACCCTAGTGTTAGGATGTTTTTCCTAGTGTGTTAGGGAAATCACCACGAGAAGCGTTGTACCTATATCCCATAAGTACGCTATCTAATCAACATGATACATCTATTAGAGATGAAAGGCCATGATCTTATCAATCCATAACCTAACAACCTCCATGGAAGGTAGATTAACCACATGCAGTATACTCCATACCCATTTCGGCATATTGGGAAAGTTAGGAAGGTGCGCCAACCAAGCACAACCAAGGTTCAACCTAGGATAACATGCGGGCTATGCGACAGAATTGGCCACCATGTCAATCAATGCAAAGAACTAAAGAACCTCGCAAACATTTTGCACATAGTCTCTTCTCCCCCGCAAATAAATCTCTCTAACCAAGAGAAAATCACGCACTCCTATTTACGTATTTGCTCACACTTTCATCAGACAATAAACTTTTATCATCTCCCAAATATTAGAGCAACAAGAGTAGAATCAAGCCTACACTCCCCAAAAGGGTTAGACATACCCAAGACAAAAACTTGGAAATGGCAGCAGAGGACCCTCTCCTCTACTTCTGATCCCTTCTGAGCATCCACTTCTGGGACAAAGAGTAGGGTTGATTCCCACACAATACACTCAGTTGGCACAACGGTACTATGCACCATTTGCATCGGCCATAACCATGAACTAGAGGCGTACCCACTAATGGAAACATTCGGGCACCTATGTACCAGGCACAACTTCCATCTCCTAGAAAATTACTAGCCTAACGAGGAATCTAGCCTTGCACTCACACAAGCTCCCATGATGGAAGTTCCTCCCCCACCAAACGTTGATGACACAATACACCATATACGATTCATATCATCATGTATCAGTACCATGACTTAGGATGTCTGCTCATCTGTCATAGGTGTTAAGTCAGCTGCAACTACGATATTAGTTGTACTAACAACAATGCAAACCCAATCTATATGCACTCTGTTAACCACGTCTGGTTCCACCACATCGACGATGGAATCATTTTTCGTGTCTGTCAACTAGCTCCGTTCATGCTAAAACTTGTCTGCACATCCTTCTTCAGAATCAATCCCCCTTAGGATCCCTATTTCATTTAGATGATGACATCCTTGAAGCCATGACGAAGCCAGATTATCCATGGGATGCAATGCATCACCACTCACTTTTTCTCCCAAGAAAAGCATTCAGTCTTGACAAGACAAGAGAATAAGAGATTAATGCGATTGAATCAAAATATTTCTTGCCGTCAGGGAAATTTGATTAGTTCAAGAACCCCATCTTGACACCCAAAGCGTTCGAGGAAGGAAACATGTCAAAAATTTAACCTACCATCAAGGTGAATATATCTCAAAATCCTGGAAATGTCGAAGAAATCTCACTAGGGGCAGCATGTTCACAAGAAGAGATAACCTCTTATAATCAATTGATACAAGAGTATAGAGATATCTTTGTGTGGGACTACTCAGAGATGCCCGGGCTTAGTCCCACTATCGTAAAGCACCATATTGAAACCTAGCCTGATGTACCACCAATATGCCAGAAAAAACATCAACTGCATCCATCCAAGGTAGAAGAAATAAAACGAGAAATCAAAAAGCTTCAGAAAGTCGAGTTTATCTACCCCATTGCTTACACATCTTGGGTTTCCAACCCTGTTCCTATCCTGAAAAAATAGGGCACCATGTGTGTTTGCACCAATTTTTGTGATTTGAATAAAGCATGTCCCAAGGAAAATTACCCTATCCCATTCATTTACCAGGTCATTGATGCTTGTGTGGGTCACGAGGCCCTCTCCTTCATGGACGAATTCTATGGGTACAATCAAATTCAAATCCGCCACACTGACTGGTACAAAACCATGTTCACTACCCCCTAGGGCACATTCACATACAAGGTAATTCCATTTGGCCTAATAAATGTGGGAGCCACCTTCCAGAGGGCCATGAATTACATATTTCATGACTTGGCACACCTTATTCTCGCCTACTTGGATGACCTCACCGTTCGATCCAAGAAGCGTTCAAACCACCTCGGGGATCTGCGACTGATATTCCAACGATGCTAACAATAAAACCTACACTAGAACCCCCTCAAGTGCATCTTTTGCATCACAACAGGAAGAATTTTAGTTTTTATCGTGTCCCAACCAGGTATTCGAGTGGAAGCCCTCAAGGTCCAAGACATCAAAGAGGTACCTCCACCTCAAACACTCAAGAAACTACAAAGCTTACAGGGAAAGGCCAATTTTCTGAGACGTTTCGTCCCGAATTACGCCACTTGCACTCAAGGGTTCCTACACCTCCTTCGCCAAGAAATCCCATTCAAATTGGATGACCACTCCCAACACACGTTCGATGCGCTGAAAGACACATTGTATTCAACACCGCTCATCAGTCCCCCAGACTACAACAAAGATTACATCATGTATCTATGAGAATCCGAGACCTCTTTGGCCGGAGTATTGATCCAGGAGGGCCCAAATGGGAAGGAGCACATAATCTACTATGTGATAAAAACCTTATCAGGCCTAGAATTAAGATATGAACCCGAAGAAAAGACTACCTTAACGCTAATTCATGCAGTCCAAAAGCTTCACCACTACATCATCTTACAAACCACAACGGTCATCGTAGATATTAATCCCATCAAATATCTGCTCACGCGCCGCCTAATGAACCACAAATACACCTGTTGTATAGTCATTCTATAGGAATACGACTTACAGTTTCTCTCCCCCAAGAGAAAAAATGCGTTAATATTAGTAGAGTTCATTACAGACCTCCCAAGTCATACCAAAGGATCACCAGTAAATGATTTTCTACCAAATCAACATCTCTTCCTCGTAGCAACTGACGACCCTTGGTACGGAGATATCCTCCTCTTCTTACGAACCTAAAAGTTCAGACCCCATCTTACTCGAGACGACCGTCGGTGTATTTGTCATTAGGCCCCCCAATACCTCCTTATGGGAGATGTCTTATACCGATGGGGCATCAACACCATATTACGTCGATGCCTTATCCACGACCAAGTGGAACAAGCCCTTAATGATTGCCACAACGGAGCTTGCGGTGGCCACCTTTCGAATGGCCACCTCCCAAAAAGTCCTACGAGCAGGATATTTCTGGTCCACTTTATTTCGTGACTGTGTTTCAGTAGTCAAGAGGTGCGAGCGATATCAACACTTCATTCATAAGGCAAGAGCCCCTCTCGCTCCCCTACACCCTGTCATCATCACTGGTCCCTTTTGTAATCACCCAAAAAAATTAAAACATCATTTTGACAAGGTTAAATAAGTTCATGTGTCAAAATAGGGTTGTAGGTTTCATTTTTAATTTGGGTCAAGGGAAATATTAAATTTTTATGGTTTAAGTTTCCCTAAGGTCTAAACCCACCCATGTTCAAACTCCTTCATGTCACATCATTCATCATTCTCTGACTTATTTCATTTTCCAAAGTTTTTTTACTGAAAATGCCAAATTATCCAAGAAACCACAGTTTTGTAGCGTAATGCACTGCAAAATGTCACTTTTTGCTATGAAAATACTGATAGTTTAGTAGCGAAAACAGTCAAATTAACACTAAAAGCGCTACAAAAGCGCAGTTTCTTGTCTGTCTTGTTAGTCTAGCTGTTAGGTGTCAGAAATCATTTGGGAAAGGGTAAGTTAGACGCTTTCGAGTCATGGAGGGATAAAATCAAGGTACATTCTCAGGTCTGCAGTCATCATGGTCACTTTAGGTAATTTTTAAGTCATCATTGAGTCATGAGAAGACATTTAAACTTCAAATCCTTTCCTAAGTCAGTCATTCTCATTTCTTTTTCCTCCTTGTGTAATATTTCAGCTCTGGAGAGCTATTGTACTAAGCCAAAGTTGTGGCTGGTTTCTTCAAAGGTTTACTTTGAACATCATCAAGCGAGGTTGAGCAATTCTTAGAGAAACTATGGCAGAGAAAAGAAAAACACACAAGGGTGGACAATGTCTGAGATATGAACTTGTAGACATGAAAGTTGTTGAGCCCTAAATATGTCCTTTCCTTTCACCAAATTTCACTTCATTCCATTTGTCCTTTAGCAGCTATAGGCTTAAAAGATAAATAGGAATGATTAAAATTACTTTAATAATGCATGCAATGACTGACTTACTATACTTTTGTGGTTTTGTTGTCATAGTGATTTTTGATCAGACTTAGCCACAGAATGCAACCATTCTATAGCTAGTCGCATATTCCGTAGCCATCTTTATGTTATCACAGGTTACATGTGTCATTTAAAGGAAAAATGCATATGGTTAAATTCCGGAACTCTCCTACATCATTCCTTGCCCTCTACGAAGGTTGAGCAAAAATCTACAAGTGGTTATGCACGTGGAAGAAGCCAAAACTAAGAAGTAGACTTCTACAAGGATAAGGACTCTGCAGGTGTCTTAAGCAAAATACGAGTCCTCAATAGGAGTCCTAGTTCGATTTTGATTGTAAAAGACACCTATGCCTATTTCTCCTCAATGACAGTTATGTATTTGCTTATAAGAATAACTCGGTGAACCGAGAAACAGTTAGTTAGTTGATGTTTTGTTGTTAGTTCTCAAATACTGTGAAACTATGTTTCTGAGCGTTTTCCTTTAATGAAAGAAGTAAAACTTTGATGCATGATCTGAAGAAATTCTAAGGAGTTAAGGATTCATGTTCCAATCTGATGGTAGAGGGCCCCTACTATCCGAAAGGCTTTGTGCATATTTTCTAGATAAGTGACCTTTAACTCTGTTTCATTCTTAACTTAGGCAGTTTCTGAGTTTATTCTCTTTCATCATGCTTATGTTATTTACTTATATTGAGTATTGCAGTCATTCTTATTATCATGAGTTGTTCCAATATATCACTAATGTGTGAATGAGATATAGCTGTAGTACTCCTGAGTTGATTGCATTTTAGTTCAGTTATGTTCATTGTATTTCAGTTTCATTAGTTAATTGCATTCTAGTCCTGTTAATTAGACTTAAAAAAAACACTCATTATTTTATAAGCTGCACTTGTTCTTACTTCTTCTAACACATCATTATCATATGGACAAGAATTAGTTATATCATTTTGAGTTCTTGACTGTTTTGCAATTTCTCATAATTTTACAAACAACCTTTTTAAAAAAAAGCTATTCCAAGAGATCTCTAACCCTTGAATGAGGCTTAATAGTAACATTTTTAGTTGCAGAATGAGTTAATTATAGTGTCATAAGTTATTTTAGCATAGGGTTCCTTACTATGTTGCAGATAATCTTTTCCCAAAATGTTCCAACAAATTTCTAACAATGGATGAGATTTTCTCTATGATATTTTAAGTTGTTGTTTACTAAATAAGAACCTCATTACATCAAACTTATCCTTTTCTCAAGTTGTTCCAACATACCTCTAATGAAATGAATTGGACTGAGTTTAATGTTATGAATTACTTTTCTTATTAGCTCTACAATCTGTGGATTAGCATTTTCTGTTCTTAGGTGCCATTCATAGTTTAGAGTAGATTTTGTTCTGTTTTAGTGTGATCAGTAATTTCTCTTTGCTAACAATTTAGTTCTTTTCCTCTTAGCATAAAGAACACAAAACCAAAAACACTAGAAAAACACTAAACATAACAAAGTAGGAAGAAGATACCTAGGCACATATAGTGCACTTCACTTCAACAATTTACTAGCCCTGGTTGACAATTTATGACATCAATTTAGGAACACTAAGTTGATTAGACAAAAGTGATCAATGAATATCCAACAGTAATGGAAGCCTTTAGAAGGGCAGGTTGCCTACAGTTTTGTGAGAAATTGTAGGGCTGTCATACACAAGTATCCTGTAATATTCCCAAATGGGAAAAATCAGCAATACATGCACATAAAACACATTTTTCAAAAATATAAGCATTAACAGAAAAAAGTAGACCATGGATCCACTATATATGAAATTATTACAACCAAATCCAAGAGGAAATCAGAAACAAATCACTTTTTCCTAGTTAAACAGGCCTCCTATGGCCAAAACAACCAAAAACACAGCAAACCCCAAGACTACTGCAACACAGAAATACTGCATAAAGTGAAAACATAGTTATTTGAGAGTTTATACTCAGAAATATAGAGACATAACATATTTTATGATTTATTAATCAATAGAGCATAAAAACATAGATCTAGTCTCTTTTACATATATCCAAGATGACCCGGCAAGGGTTTCTTGACAAACATGATATATGTTGTGGATCATAGTCGTATCCTTTTATTTTTCAAATATTTGGTAAAAATAAAAAATAAAAAATGTGGGAAAATATGTTGAAGTATTGAACTCTTATACTTTGGCATAAAAAATATTGATGTTATTTAAATTTTAAGTTTAAATATTTAAACTTTATAATCGCAGGTCCACATTAAAGGTTAAATAGCGATTGTTTTGAATTGTGGAAAGTGGCGATCATTAAAATATATATCAAAAAGCCCAGCCCGCGGGCACAAATAGCGCGATAGATATCATGTGGAGTGCCTCCGTAGTTGACTTGGTTGACTGTCGGGACAACCGAGATCAACAGCGAAGATCTAATGTGGGGCCACCATCCATATTTTTCCTCCGTACCTCGAGAGCCCTCGCAGTGACGTAGGACGTTGAGTTGGCCCCAGCTGTCCTCCATGTCAAGGAGAGTTAACGGTTGTTGGTGCGCCTTGTCAGTATTTAATTCAAAGCCTGCACCACCTATTTAAATAATTGTTTTGCCTATTTTTCAAGATAACTTGTAAATTGTTGCGCTGCACCCTGTTTGAGCTCTCTGTCACCTTCAAAATTTGTCCACCCTGTAAGTTGCTTTCCACGTAAGCTTCTAAACATGGCTAAAAGGTCATCCATGTCAGGTTCAACCAACCATATACCTCTCATGGATACTGAGAGGGATATCCAAGATACCCTCTGTTCAGTAATCTATCTCCCCTTTTACCAACAAGTTGTCTTGAATACCAATGCCTCTCCTGTATATTATGCCATGATCAAGTCTGAAGTTTTGTCTGCATGCATCCCTAAAACCCACCTTTTTCCTGAATTCATTTATTGGTTGGTATCGTTTATGTATCTAGGGAAATTCTTTGTCATGAATTCCCAAGGAGAAAATGTTTTGTAGGTGTCTACTCTATTAATCCGCCAAGCCCTATACTATCCTGAGTTAGAGTCTTGCATTCAATTTTTTGACGATTCACTGGTTCAGTATCATGACAGTCTTGAAGGAAAAGAATTCAATCAATTCATATTTCATTTGAAGCTTGACATGAAGCAGTTTCAACCAGATTGCAAGAAGTTTAACATGGGGGTTTTTGATGCTGAGACTTGCCCGGTTTTGAGTCATATTGCAAAAATTCTGGGTAAGGATGATGATACTGCAGTGGATAAATTAGTTCTAGGAATGTTTTCCATGATGATGAAGCCAGGAATGGTGTTGGATATTCCATCTTACTGGCAGGAAGTAGTCAACTCACAGTTGATGAGCCTTTCATTAACAGGTTCTTTTAAATTTCCCTCATTAATTGTATATTTGTTCTTATACCAAAATGTGGAAGAGTTCATGCATTTAGGCCTAAATATTATGGATGCAAGTAAAAGAAGACAATCAGTGATATTCTGGACAGATGTAGTTAGAAGGGAGCAAAATGAGGCTGGGTTGTTTGATTTTTCTAGTTATTATATGCCAACTGCATAAAAAATATTGAATGGGAGTCCTTCCCCCTGTTTCTTACCTAAGGCTCAAGAGTTTTTGCATTTACAGAACAATTGTAGATATGGAGACTGGTTTGTGTTTCAGGAATATTCTGAAATGAGGATATATGGAGCAAGTGTTGAGCCTTACAGACTCCCAACTTTTGTGCCAATGAGGCTTTTTGCTTTAGAATTCATTAGACAGAGTCTAAAGGTTGATCAGGTTCATTTTGTGCCTATGAAGAAAGGTCACATGTACAAATTACCCATGGTTGTAGGCCATTTCATAGTAAATATGAGACAGGAATTTGATGAAGTGACCAAAATGTTAGATGACATGCAGATGTTATTAGGAGAAAGTTGGCCTTATGACTGATATGGTGTTATTTCAAATAGAAGGATTGAGAATGGATATTCTTCTTTTATTCATGAAATTAGGCCAGAACAAGAGAAGATAGCATGTAAAGAACTTAGTAGATGCTAACATTCAAACTCCTATTATAGCAGAGAAATCAGCTAAAAGAACTAAGGAAATGGTGATTGATCTAGATTATGAGGAGCAGGGAGCCATGAAGAGAACAAAAGTTACTGAAGAGCCTGCATCTACTTCTCCTGGTTTTTCTTTGCATATGGGAGAAGAACAAAATGCTCCTTCCTCACCCAGGAATCATGAAGCTTCTCATGAACAGGTTCCCTTAATTAAACAGATGTTCTCACAAATTGAAGAAAGAAACCAGAGGATGAAGGCCAGCATGGAGGCCCAAGATGAACGTAAAATTAATACTGAACAAACAAGGTTGTTAACTATAATGTATCTTGAAAAATATCAGTTTAGAATTGCCCTCTCACATCCTACAAATATGTCAATTGGTCCTTCAAGCAGTTTCAACACTGTTAATGTGACTGTGGATGTAAAGAAGATTCCTCTAATTGATAAAATGAACTTTCATATGCAAATAGGTCAATTTATTGTAAATGACCTCACTAAGACAAATGCAATGGTAGTAAAGGTAGAGAATATGTTGGGAAAACTAATTATGCAGCTGAAGTTAGAAAAGGCTAATTCAAGAGCCTTGACAAATCAAAATGAAGAGTTGAAGAAGATTATTATTAAAATTGGCGTAGACCCTAGTGACAAGACTGCTGTGCAAAAATTCATGCAAAGTGCCGAGATAGAGATTTCTACATTAAGGAAGAAATTGAAGTTGCCTTATGGTGAAAATTCAATGGCTACAGAAGTTGTAGAGGTAGAGAAAGAAAAAGAAAAGTTGTTGCAGCAACTCATGCAGAAGGATGAAGAACTTTCCAAAGTAAAGCAGACTGTAATTTCATTACAAAATCATATTGATAATCATAACTGTACCTTGTTTTTCCTACAGGTGATGAAGACCCGCAAACAAAAATTATTCAATTAAATATTGAGTTGCAGATGGCTGAAATAGATAGAAAGAAAGCTCAGATAGATCTAGAGACTGCAACAAAATTGATGAAGGTCCTAGAAAACGAAGCAGATAAATACAGAATGGATTTCTGAAATGCTGAAGCTGAGATCAAGAATCTCAAAGAAAGAATGAAAGGTAATCTGTCACTAATACAAGCTAAAGATATCATTTGGAATGGTATCATTTTAGAAATGAAATCCAATTGGTGTTTCTTGATGATAATTGCAAAAGGAAAAGGCCTCATTGTGGAGTGTGAAGAACCAATTATGTTTGATAAGCAAAAAGGGATTAACAGAGCCATTTGGGCTAGAATATTTATTGATTTTATCAATTCCAAATCCTATCAAGAGTTAGAGGAGAATGATATGTAGGAAATAATGTTATATGAAGTGGAAATTAACAAAATGATTATCAGGAATGATCTCAGAAAGGCTGCAGAAAAGAAACCTATTGAAATCAAAGAAGTAGCAAGTCAATTTGATAAAGCTTTTGATAAAATGACAAGGGTAGGCTTGCCATCATGTTGGGGAGTGTTAGTGTCAGCCTTTGCAGCTTTCCTTCAGTGATCAAAAATGCTCTTACAAAGTGATTTTAAGGTGTCAAGGTAAAATTTTGTCATTTCAATGAGTCTTCAAGCAAAATTTGGTCACTAGGCATTAGGTCTAGGGTTTGTTTTCACTCTTTTCAAAGTTGTCCAAATGTCGGTCCATGTCACCATTCAGCTGACTGTACCATCATTCAGAGGGTTTTTATCATCATTTCAAGTTCCATTGGGTCATTTTACAGCTTGTTCATGCTTCAGTTGTGCCTAGGTAAGGTCCATTTCCCTCTCCTAGGGTTTTGGAGGTAATTTCTCTTGGATGGTCAAATCATTAGAAAAAATTGTATCCTGATGTTCATACACCTTCCCATATCATTAATTTACCTTATTTAACACTTCCCATCATTGAGATCCCCCAAATTCCTCATTTTTGCACAAACCCTAGTTTCTTGCCACAACTTGGCAATTTTCTAGGCTAGGCCTGTGTTTTTCCCTTTTGGACCCCTTCCCCTCACTCAATCTCTGATATTCCACTTTCCCCTACTTCCTAACATCCCTCCCTACTTCCCAAAATTTCCCCAAGAATTTAGATCCCCCTTATCCCTTTCATTTCGCTTCATTTCGACAAAATCCCTTGTTTCACACATCGGGATAGGTTTCACTCAAATGATGTTTCAGAGCAATAAAAGATGAATTTTGGAAAACTGAGAGAGGTTTTTGTACAAAACATGTCAAGGAAGAAAAACCTCTTTCACGTTTTACACAGGTGTAATGGTTTTGGATAGATGTCAAGAATACCGTTGCCTCAGGAGAATTGATGCACCTGCAGGAAGTAGTGTTGGGAGATTTGATTTTTGACAGGGTAAATGAAATCCAAATTGAAAAATTCCACTTGGGTTGGAAATTAGACTCCAACAGATTTCCAACGAGCTATCACATTCCCAATTTGGACACTAGGAAGGCCTCAAAAATCCTCTTGCAAAATGCACTATGTAGCGCGCTACGCATAGAAAAGTGCGCGTAGCGCATAGAGCCCCAAGGCTGGAAAACAACAGTTCATCACCCAAATTCTTATCAAACCACTTCATTTGTCTACAAGTAAGTTATTTATTCCTTCTCAGTGATTCATGGATATGCTATGGAGTTTCGAATGTGAAGAAAACAAGTGTTTGATATGGTGAAATGTAAACCCTATATCCATTGCCAAATTCACTCCTTAGGGTTTCGAAAGACATGTTAGTGATATTGTGGGGGTTTCCAGATTTGTGTTATTGAAATATATGCTCATGCTCTCTATTATTATTGGTGTCATTTCTTATGGTTTACCATAGCCTCAAGCTCTCTCTCTCCTATTCAAATCATTGTTGTCATTGCCATTACCATACCATTGTCACACTGTTATCATTTTTGTTATAACACAATCCCATTTTCACTTGTCCACATCCTCCATTGACATTGTCAAACACTGCAAGGGCTATTTCTATTGACCTACACTACACTAAACTCATTCCTATTCACTTGTCAAATCCCCATGTAGTCAAGGAGTGGCTATTTTCCATTCAAACTCCTTGTGACAGTCCTTTTCCCATTGTGATATTTCCTATAGCACCTTGACATATATGTGACACATATGAAATTGGAGAATATACCAAACTCTTGTTTTCATCATAACCATATCAGCATACTTTTCATACACATTGTGACACCATGACAGAGACTGACACATCACAACAGAGACAGTGTTTTCACTACTGAAACTGCATGCACCAGGAGGATACTGAAACAACGTGAAACACATGATCCACTCTGGATTTTGGCCGAGGCTTCAATGGCTGGGCATGATACATGATGGACACTCAGTTAGCCGAATTCCGAGCAAATTTGAAGAAATTTTTGTCATTTGGAAAATCCGGGTCTCAAAATCGTATTTTTCAGCCCAACGCGTAGCGTGTCGACGCGCTCGCTTATGATTGGGACACTTGCTGGAGGAAAAATTTATATTCTTGGATTTTTCATGGAAATTTATGCATGCTCAAGTATGGCCGAAGCATTTCATCAAGTTCTGGATGATCAAAAGGCCCAAAAACACCATGAAAACCACCTTTCTGCCATCTTTTGCACCAGCAGGAAGTACTTCTGGGAGAATGAAGTTTTGGAGGGGAAAATGAGCTCCAAATTGAAAACTTCCGCTTGGGTTGGATAGCCAACATCTAGGGCTTTCCAACAAGATATCATGAGCTCAATTTGGACTCTAGGAAGTGCCCCAAAAATAGGCTGAAAGTTGCGCTATGCATAGAGCTCAGGCGCGCTACGCATATAGATTTTTGGTCCATTTTTCATCTTCCAGCTCAGGATTTCGGCCAGTTGGACCAGTTTTGTTTGTGGATGTAATTTTTGAGTTATCTTGATGTAATTTTATGGTTGGCATGTAACTTGGACTCACTTTTACCTATTCTAGATGATTCACTCCTAAAAAGTAAAAATCAAATGTAAGAATCAGTTTCCTTCCTTTTAGAGGCAAGTTGTTTGGCTGCCTATATTCTAGCTCCTTGTTTAGAATTAGTTGAAACTGCTCCTAGAAGGAGGAATTCGACCCCTAGAGGCATGGGAAGGGGTTAGGATGGTCTATATGATGTAATTTCTCAATCATTTTCAGAGGTTGGAGAGGTTGGACTCTTGGGAAGATTTTGGCACACTATTGTACATATTTTTCATATTTTGGCTAAGGAAAGATCAGAGGTTTTGCAACACCTGTTGGGATTCTTGTGGCTTTCAGTTCTTGATGGTGTTTTCTCTCAGTTTATTGTAATTTCTTTCATTTTTAATGTATGCCATTCCCTTCTTATGCTTCTGAAACTAAATGAATGAGTAAATGAAGTAGAATTCATTGATTTCAGTGCTCTGCCTTAGAATTGGTTTAGTTTTACATGTTTTCGCCTATTTGGAGAGGATTCCTGTTCTCCCTTTCCCTCTTCAGCTCCTCGTCGATCTGATCCATCCACACACATAATCAAAAGCATCAAGACTATTGCCTACCTTGCCCCAACTCGAATTCTGCAAAGATCTGGCCTTATCCCCGGACCCAAAATTGTTTTTCCCATTTTTTCAACAAAAACCCAAAAAATCAAAATCAAACTTTCCTATCTCTTTACTAGCCTAAAATTAGTATTCTTTATAAGTCATCTCAGCCCCTTTGAAGATATTTTTCCGAGATAGACCCGGAGAGATCCCTCTCCTGTCCTCGAAGGGATAGCTACGAGGCTGAGCGTGGTTTGATGTAGCCTTGAGTTTTACCTTATTTCAGCCTAAGGTAGATTTGAGCGCTAACATAGTGGCGACCATACTGTGGAGAACTGGTTTGTTGGTTAGTGTTGTTTGATTTATAGCTATAGACGGAGCCTGAAGTCACGCCAGGTAGCCTTCGAACTGCTCTTGCTCTGCGAGTGCATAGTAGATAAACGCTGCATCAGTCGATCTCCGGTCTAGTTTGTAATCGTAACACTTAACTTATAAATTGCCCCAGTACATGTATCGAGTTCAGATCTGATGGTTGATGGTGGACAGCGATCAGACATAAGAAGGATGAAATCTTTCACTTGGTGACTCCTGTAGAGACTCCACTGGAGGACTAACTCTTTCTCTGAGAAAATGGAAGGATCTTACACAAAGTTCAGGTATCCAAAGTGGAATGGTATTCAGGATCTAGTTTGCTTTCTTGTAAACTATTTCTTTGCTGTTCTTGAAGCTGTCCTGAAATTTTTTCAGAATTTGTTGTATGAGAAAGGTGATCAAAATCTTCACTCGACCCATTCAAAAAGTGTGAATGCTGAGTTTCCCTTTGATCCTGGTCTCCTTACTTTTCCCACATATTATGATGACTCTCTTCAGAGTGATGAGCCTAAAGAAAACAAAACTGATCCTGCAGCTCTTGTACATACCCCTATACCTCGTAAAATTCCAGATCGGTATAAACCTCTTGTTTTACCTTCTGTTCTTCATGCTTTCCCTAAAAATTATGACCTATATCTACCAAGATTTGACGGTGAATGTAACAATGTCAACGCTGAGCAACATGTGCAGAATGTTGAGACTTTCCTAGAGCTTTTTGAAGTTGATGATGAAGATGTCAGTATTAGGCTTTTTGCTCTTTCTTTGCAAGGCCAAGTAAAGAGTTGGTTCAAAGCCCTGCCTGATCCGAGCATCTCGGATTACCAGCAGTTCCTCACAGTTTTCCTCGACAGGTGGATGATCGGACAAAACTTTTTGTTGATTATAGAGGAGTATAATCAGCTGAAAAGAATGCCAGGGGAGACCTTACAACAATTTTCTGCTAGATTTAACCAAGTATATTTTTCGATGCCAGCAGATATAAGACCTTCTCCTAGATCTGCTCTCTTGTACTACCCGGGTGCCTTTGATCCAGAAATGGAGTTTCAGCTGAGAGAAAAGAATATTGCAACACTTCACGAAATGCAGAACAAGGCAGTAAATGTAGAGGCTCATTTGTTGATCTTGAGGGCAAGGTTGAAGGAAGAAGAAAAGAAGAATGTTTCAAAGCAGCTGACACCTTCAGAGGAAAAGCTTGATCTTTTCGTAAATGCAGTAGAAGAGATGGTGCGGAAAATGACTGCAAAAAATGAAAATGACTTTCAAGAACAAGTGGCTGATCCAAAACATTTTGTTCCTTATCCCAGTTGTCATAGTGATTGCTTTATAGATCATCTTGAAGAAGAGAGAGCTGTTGATATGACATGTATGCTTGATGATGTGTTGTATACTGATGATTTGCCTCAGTTTGATCAGTATGATGATGATTATGTTCTCCAAACATAAGCTAATCTTGCAGACGAATCAGCAGCTAGTTTGTGCGAGGAGGAAGTTCACTTTCAGCAGCTTGAGTACAGTGATCAACCGATGCATATCAGCTATGGCAATGATGAGGAAAGTGCATCAAATTTTGAAGTAAGTGAAGGATCTTTGCCTTTTTGTTTTGATTCATTTCAGTTCATCAGAGACAACTACCATGCAATAAGAAATCAAATGTCAACAAGTCTTGATCTGGACCATCTTGAGCACAATGAAAACCTTGTTCAAGACTTCTCATATTCGTATTTTCAGCCCTTGAAAGCCATTGATTTTCAAGTTGCAGATGAGGACATGGAAGCTGGTACATGTGATCAAATGATACAAGGTGACTCCGTACCATTTTGTTTTGAATCATTTCAGTTTTTGAAGGGTAAATTGCATAGTAAATCTTCAAATGAGCAGCCTATAAGAAATCAGCAATCTCTCAGTGTTGATGTTGAGGATGAGACAGATATTGAAATTCTTGAGCAGTCTGTAGCATCAGATTTGCAACCACCAAATGAAAATGAAGGTCAGATTGCAGATGAAGGTGTGGAAGATGAAATACATGATTTGATGATGCAGGAAAATTCTATACCCTTTTGTTTCGAAGCATTTCAGTTTATAAGGCAGAATCTTTGTAATATATCTAAAGGAAAAGATGAAAAGCTAGTAGGATGTCAGGCAGTTTCAAGGGATACAGTGCAGCAGTCTTCTCAAGTTTTTGATGATCCTATTGCTCGTGTGTTGGATGGTGTTTGCTATAATAGTTCTTCTCCATTAGCTAACCATGTGCCCGAAAAGAATGTTGATAATAATCTTGTTCAAAAGTCAATTTCATTGTGTTGTTCAACATATTTTTCATATGAGGAGATTGATAAAGGAGACTTTTGTTCTGTCTGGAATCAGCAACGGAGTTTGGTTTTTCATGAATTTCAGGATCCTTTTGATAGCTTGCTGCAATCACCAAAGAAACACAGCACAGATGTGAGGAAAGTCTTGATATCCAGCTATGAAGATTACTTGGACCAGAGCAGTGAGGTGCTAATGGAAATGAATAGCTATGTTTATGAAGATCCTTTCGCAGTATTCTTGCAGTCATCCAGTCAATTCATGCTTTGCAAGTTTATCAGCAGTCCACTTGGTTCAAAGTTTCCATGGGAGTTTCCTTTCAGTAGTTATTTCTCGTTGTTCATAAGCAAGCACTTGCGGAGAATTAAGATAGCAGCCAGCATGCTTACATGGTTGCATTGGCTGTTCCATTACACTTGATCAGGTGATGAATGGAATAATTAGAGTAGGTTGTATTGAATAAGCTCTACTTTGAGCATCTTTTCCAGTTTGTCAGTTGTGTTTAAGTATTGAGTCAGTTCTTAGTTGAGTGAGAGTCAATTTGTGTCGTCAAGTCATCAGTTTTCAGTCATGCATTTCAGTTGGAGTTTTTGACTCCATTGCCCAATGGATGGAGGCACTGTCTGCTCTCCCAAAGATCTGTAGTTCTTGGCACCTCCAAGGAGCTACCATCCCCATTGGAGCCAATGTTAGTGTTAGCCTTTGCAACTTTCCTTCAGTGATCAAACATGCTCTTACAAAGTGATTTTAAGGTGTCAAGGTCAAATTTTGTCATTTCAATGAGTCTTCAAGCAAAATTTGGTCACTAGGCATTAGGTCTAGGGTTTTTTTTCACTCTTTTCAAAGTTGTCCAAATGTCGGTCCATGTCACCATTCAGCTGAGTGTACCATCATTCAAAGGTTTTTCATCATCATGTCAAGTTCCATTGCATCATTTTACAGCTTGTTCATGCTTCAGTTGTGCCTAGGTAAGGTCCATTTCCCTCTCCTAGGGTTTTGGAGGTAATTTCTCTTGGATGGTAAAATCATTAGAAAAACTTGTATCCTGATGTTCATACACCTTCCCCTATCATTAATGTACCTTATTAAACACTTCCCATCACTGAGATCCCCCAAATTCCTCATTTTTTCACAAACCCTAGTTTCTTGCCACAACTTGGCAATTTTCTAGGCTAGGCCTGTGTTTTTCCCTTTTGGACCCCTTCCCCTCACTCAATCTCTGAGATTCCACTTTCCCCTGCTTCCTAACATCCCTCCCTACTTCCCAAAATTTCCCCAAGAATTTAGAAGCCCCTTATACCCTTCATTTCGCTTCATTTCGACAAAATCCCTTGTTTCACACATCGGGATAGGTTTCACTCAAATGATGTTTCAGAGCAATAAAAGATGAATTTTGGAAAACTGAGAGATTTTTTTGTACACAACATGCCAAGGAAGAAAAAAATCCTTCACTTTTTACATAGGTGTAATGGTTCTGGAGAAATGTCAAGAATACCGTTGCCTCAGGAGAATTGATGCACCTACACGAATTAGTGTTGGGAGATTTGATTTTTGATAGGGTAAATGAACTCCAAATTCACAAATTCCACTTGGGTTGGAACGTAGACTCAAACAGCTTTCCAACGAGCTATCACACGCCCAATTTGGACACCTGGAAGGCCTCCAAAATCCTCCTGCAAAATGCACTATGTAGCGCGCTACGCATAGAAAAGTGCGCGCAGCGCATAGAGCCCCAAGGCTGGAAAACAACAGTTCATCACCCAAATTCTTATCAAAAAACTTCATTTGTCTGAAATTAAGTTATTTATTCCTGCTTAGTGATTCATGGATATGCTATGGAGTTTCGAATGTGAAGAAAACAAGTGTTTGATATGGTGAAATGTAAACCCTATATCCATTGCCAAATTCACTCCTTAGGGTTTCGAAAGACATGTTAGTGATATTGTGGGGGTTTCCAGACTTGTGTTATTGAAATATATGCTCATGCTCTCTATTATTATTGGTGTCATTTCTTATGGTTTACCATAGCCTCAAGCTCTCTCTCTTCTATTCAAATCATTGTTGTCATTGCCATTACCATACCATTGTCACACTGTTATCATTTTTGTTATAACACAATCCCATTTTCACTTGTCCACATCCTCCATTGACATTGTCAAACACTACAAGGGCTATTTCTATTGACCTACACTACACTACACTCATTCCTATTCACTTGTCAAATCCCCATGTAGTCAAGGAGTGGCTATTTTCCATTCAAACTCCTTGTGACAGTCCTTTTCCCATTGTGATATTTCCTATAGCACCTTGACATATATGTGACACATATGAAATTGGAGCATACAACAAACTCTTGTTTTCATCATAACCATATCGGCATACTTTTCATACACATTGTGACACCATGACAGAGACTGACACATCACAACAGAGACAGTGTTTTCACTACTGAAACTGCATGCACTAGGAGGATACTGAAACGACGTGAAACACATGATCCACTTTGGATTTTGGCTGAGGCTTCATTGGCTAGGCATGATACATGATGGAGGCTCTTCATTCCAAATATGAGCAAATTTGAAGAAGTTTTTGTCATTTTGGAAAATTTTGGTCTCAAAACAGATTTTTCAGCCCAACGCGTAGCGCGTCGACGCGCTCGCTTATGATTGGGACACTTGCTGGAGGAAAAAAATATATTTTTGGATTTTTCATGGAAATTTATGCATGCTCAAGTATGGCCGAAGCATTTCATCAAGTTCTGGATGATCAAAAGGCCCAAAAACACCATGAAAACCACCTTTCTGCCACCTTTTGCACCAGCAGGAAGTACTTCTGGGAGAATGAAGTTTTGGAGGGGAAAATGAGCTCCAAATTGAAAAATTCCACTTGGGTTGGATAGCCAACATCCAGGGATTTCCAAAAAGCTATCATGAGCTCAATTTGAACTCTAGGAAGTGCCCCAAAAGTAGGCTGAAAGGCACGCTACGCATAGAGCTCAAGCGCGCTACGCATATAGATTTTTGGTCCATTTTTCATCTTCCAGCTCAGGATTTCGTCCAGTTGGACCAGTTTTGTTTGTGGATGTAATTTTTGAGTTATCTTGATGTAATTTTATGGTTGGCATGTAACTTGGACTCACTTTTACCTATTCTAGATGATTCACTCCTAAAAAAGTAAAAATCAAATGTAAGAATCAATTTCCTTCCTTTTAGAGTCAAGTTGTTTGGCTGCCTATATTCTAGCTCCTTGTTTAGAATTAGTTGAAACTGCTCCTAGAAGGAGGAATTCGACCCCTAGAGGCATGGAAAGGGGTTAGGATGGTCTATATGATGTAATTTCTCAATCATTTTCAGAGGTTGGATAGGTTGGACTCTTGGGAAAACTTTGGCACACTATTGTACATATTTTTCATATTTTGGCTAAGGAAAGATCGGAGGTTTTGCAGCACCTGTTGGGATTCTTGTGGCTTTCAGTTCTTGATGGTGTTTTCTCTCAGTTTATTGTAAGTTCTTTCATGTTTAATGTATGCCATTCCCTTCTTATGCTTCTGAAACTAAATGAATGAGTAAATGAGGTAGAATTCATTGATTTCAGTGCTCTGCCTTAGAATTGGTTTAGTTTTACATGTTTTCGCCTGTTTGGAGAGGATTCCTATTCTCCCTTGCCCTCTTCAGCTCCTCATCGATCTGATTCATCCATACACATAATCAAAAGCATCAAGACTATTGCCTACCTCGCCCCAACTCGAATTCTGCAAAGATCTGGCCTTATCCCCGGACCCAAAATTGTTTTTCCCATTTTTTCAACAAAAACCCAAAAAATCAAAATCAAACTTTCCTATCTCTTTACTAGCCTAAAATCAGTATTCGTTATAAGTCATCTCAGCCCCTTTGAAGATATTTTTCCAAGATAGACCCGGAGAGAGCCCTCTCCTGTCCTCGTAGGGCTAGCTACGAGGCTGAGCGTGGTTTGATGTAGCCTTGAGTTTTACCTTATTTCAGCCTAAGGTAGATTTGAGCACTAACAGGGAGCTGAAGGAAATATTTTTCCATGGAGCTCTTATGAGAATATACTGGTGATGACAAAAATAAAGATTGATAACAGGCATGAAAAGACTTAGGTGCCCAAAGGAGAGACAATGGTCAACTTCTTGCAGAGACATTTTCAATTCTTGTGGATGGTAAAAAATATTTTCTCTGAAAGGCCTTCTTATGACTGAATTAATGCATTCAGATTGGAATATCACAATCTAACACATTCATCCAGGACAAAGGTAGAAATATGGAAAAAGCGCAGAGCTTGGACAATTGACCTACCAAAAGGATCAGCAGCAAAGAAAGACAAATCAGTTGACCAAGGAAAAGAAGCCACACCATCAACAATTCCTATAGCCTAGGATATTTATTTTATGTTATTTTCTAAAGAAGATGTAATTGTAATAAGACATTTTCAAGGCATGTAATAGACAACCTTCGAAGTCTTGAAGTAGTTTTGGTAGTTAGGACTGGTTACAGTAGTTCCAAATTGTTTTTTTTACTGTATTTAATGTAATTTTCAAGTGGGCGAAAAGTTCTGAGTTTTGGACCTCCTGAAAAATATTTTTGTACTCAAAGATTCAAATATTAATGAATGACTAAGCAAGTTTCTGGCATTTTTTAATGTTGAAATGTATTCCTGTTTTCATTATGTATTTCCTTCTATGAATAAAACAAGGTTATGAGCAACAAGTCTCTTCTTACTTCTGTGTATAAGAGTTAAAAAACCTTAATTGGCGCTCCTTTGTTTTAACTATTTCTTTCACATGTTTCTTCTGGAGTTTGGGATGATATTTTCTGCATAAGACAACATATCAGTTTGGACTTCTTCTTACATTTTTTTCCAGTCACTTCATTCAACATTAGCAGATGGTAGCATTGTGAAGCATTCATAATATTTGATATTTAAGGGTGTGATTATAAATACTTGAGGGTTAATAAAACAGAGACATAAAAATTTGTGACATAATCATAAAATGTCTTAAGCATTGATTCCTTATCACAGCTAAGGGATTGTCTCTTAAGGTACAACATTAATTGACGCTGTTGCCGAGGATCGAAGATTCGATGGTTTTCCCTGGGTTTTGTTCATATTTCCTCTAGTTGTTCAGAGAGGAGGAAATGCTAAGCTGTGCTTTGTTTTAAATAATTCTAGCTCCTAAGAGGCCTCACACGAGGTCAGATACCTCTCAGCAAAAAGTCCCTATTCTGTCAGATCCAGAAAATTTAGTTTCAAATAAGGGTCAGATTTTTTTTTTTTTTCTACACCTGATGCCACACTGCTTGCACCAAGCAGCAGTTCTCATATTTTTCCTTCCAAGGAAATTTCCCAGAAACTCATTTTCCCAGAAAAAGAATCCTTATCATCACCCATTCATTTCCAAGAACCAACATTAGAAGAAGTATCTTTTGATTCTGTATCATTTCCATTCACAGAATCTCAACCTAATTTAGTTTCCAGTTCTTCTGCTATCGTTGATATACCCCTTCCCATATCAATTGTTCCACCCCTTCTATCCCCACCTACAACTGGTATTCATTTTACCCCCGCTCAAGGAGCAGTTAATTAGGGCACAAACATGGTAGCCCCTGCTTTCTTAATTAATAGATATGCACCATTAAATCTACCCCAACCAATGAATGCAATGCCTCAGGAGTACCTTAAGTTACTCCCTAGATTTACTGGTGAAGATGAAATAACTGTAGAACAACACTTGCCTTTGTTTTGCACTTTTGCTGAAAACTTTAATGTAGAACATCTTGATGTTGTAATGAGACTTTTTGTATAGTCTCTAAGTGGAGAGGCAAGGAAATGGTTTAAGGATTACTTAATGGTTAAATCAATGATTGGGATGAATTAGAAAGACAATTCACCCAGAGATGGGGTGAAAAAAGAGACCATGGTTATTCTTTAACAGAATTTAATGCTATAAAGAAAAAATCAAATGAAAGTACGAGTGATTTTGTCAAAAGATTTAATAAGTTGTACAATAGTTTGCCTATGGAAATGAAACCTCCTCCTATTGGAGCAAGGGTTGTTTTTGCTGGTGCGTTTGCATCAGATTTCAATTTTTCCTTGAGGGAAAGAAGAGCCACCACTCTTGAACAAATTCAAACTTATGCCTTAGAAATTGAAGCAAACATGACTGCTGCTAGAAAGGTTCAAGACAAGGGAAAAGCTAAAGAAGAAGATTCATCACAAGATCAAAGGATAGATGATAATACTAAGGTCATTAAAATTTTTTCAAATAAATTAGTAAAGTTAGAATTAGAAAACAAGAAACCTGCACAGCAAAACAGAGGGGTTTTCAATCCCCAATTCAGAAAACAACCCCTACAAATTCTACAGAGAGAAAGAAAAGATCAGGATCAGGTCCAAGAACCTTTATATATAGAAGCAGCCCCATCACATTCTACTGATAATGATCAGAAAGAAGATGAAGATCACATTTCTATTGTATATATGGAAGATGGTGAAACAAAAGAAGAGAGTGAAAAAGAATATGCAGAAGAATGTAAAGAAGGTGATATCTCATTTGATCAGGAAGAAATGGATGAGTATTGTAAACAATTTACTGATTTTATGTAAGCAGAGTTGCATAAAAAATATGATTTGAGGTCAAAAAGGAGGTTGAGAACTCAGGATGATGAAGGAGAGGAATTAGAATCAACACCTACTTCAATGGTGACTCCACTACAAAAGAATCCTATTAAAAAATCAGATAAGAGGAAGCAACCCATGAATCAAGAAAAAGAGAAAGAGAAGCAGCAAGCCGAAACTCCTCAAATAAAACCTAATGACCCTAATATTTTTGAGAAAATTGTTACTGTTCCTGATCAACATGCAAATTCAAATAAAAATCAAGAAGAACTTGAGAAGCTTAGAAAACATAATCACACCTTCAGTTTTTCTAAAGAATTAGAAAAAGTAAAAATTCAAGTACCACTTCTTGAGTTGGTTAAAACACCTGGTTATAAGAAAGAGATTGTAGAGTTTATTAATTTATCTCAGTTTGATGAGGTGGGTGATATAGTGAATCTGCAAGAAGAGAAACTAGTGGTTACTTTTGGACCTCATGTTGAAGAGGTAGATTCTTCTCTTTCACCTTTTTATATATCAGTTCTGTTGCATGATTTCATTTTACATAATTGTATGTTGGATTCTGGAGCATCACATAATCTAATGCCACTGTCTGTGATGAAAGAATTGAATTTGAAAATCACCAAACCATATAGAGACCTTTATTCCTTTGATTCCAAAAGGGTGAAGTGTGTGGGTCTTATCAAGGATATGGTTGTTTCCCTGGCTCAAATTACAGCTAAGAGTATTATGATGGATGTGGTAGTAGTAGATATTCCAGCCGGATTTGGTATGTTGTTGTCTAGATCTTGGGGGGCAAATCTTGGAGGAGTTTTGAAATTGGATTTCACATATGCTATCATTCCTATTTTTAATGGGGAGGAAAGGAGGTTGTACAGAGAAACAAGATTCTTGAAAACCACTACCAAGAAAGATGCAGGTAATTCCCCCATTTATGGCCAAGAGAAGGAGGATCTCTCTTGTTTTATGCTACATGAAGATGTATAATTTGCTGAAGATTCACAAAAGCATCTCGCTTCAGCCAATATACATAAAATAGCTGTGTTCAAATAAAATTTGGAAGTCTTATTTTGATGGCGCATTCTCTAAGGAAGGCACTCAAGCTAGATTCATATTTATATCTCCTGAAGGTAACTTTTTACCTTTTTCCTTCAAATTGGAATTTGAATCTACTAACAATGTGGCTGAATATGAAGCATTGATTCTAAGTCTGCAGGCAGCTAAACAGATGGGAATTCATTTTTTATCTGTTTTTGGTGACTCTGAATTAATAATAAGACAAATTAAGAATTGGTGCCAGACTAAACATCCTAGATTGAGATCTTATAGAAATGAGGCATGGGATTTAGTTGAGAATTATTTTGAAGCTTTTAATTTATAGTTTATTCCAAGAGAAGAGAACATAATGGCAGATTCATTGGCAATTGCAGCTAGCAAATTTAAACCACCAATTAACCCAAGATTGAGATATGAAATTGAATTGAGATAGAGGCCTTCAATTCCCAATAATGTAAAACATTTTTTTAGGACGATGAAAAGATTAATCATTTTTTAACAATGATTGGAAGTTTTGAAGATAGTCAAATTGATTTATAAGTTGATGAAGGTGGCCAAAATGATATGTCCAAAAATATGAAGCATTCAATTGGTGACCAGAAGATAATTCAGTTGAAAGATAATATTTTTCCCAAAGGCCTGGTACCACTTGAAAGATTATTTGATGCTAATGATGTGTCAATGAGCTAGAAAAAAGTATCCCAAGATGGAGAAGTGGAGGACTACAATTTAGGGACTCAACATGAGCCTAAATTAGTCAAATTGTTTAGAGGAGTTCCCAAAGAGTACAAAGAAAGGTATGTAAACCTTTTTAAACTGTTCATGGACATATTTTCAAGGTCATATGAAGATTTGAAAACTTATGATTTGGATATTATTCAACATAAAATACCACTGAAAGATGGGGTTAAACCACATAGGAATAAACTCAGACAAATTAACCCACTATTGCTGGCTCCAATTGAAAAGTGGAAAAAAAAAAATTTGCAAGAAAAAATCATAGTTCCATTAAGATATTCAGATTGGGTTTTGAATCTGGTACCAGTCAGTAAGAAAAATGGAGAGATAAGATTATGTGTGGATTTCAGAAATTTGAACAAAGCTTTTCTAAAAGATAACTATCCTTTACCCAAGATGGATTTTGTTCTGCAGAAAGCAATTGGAGCATTCAAGCTATCTATGGTTGATGGTTTTTCTGGGTATAATCAGGTGGTTGTGGAGAAGGGAGATCAGAAAAAGACTACTTTCACTACACCTTGGGGAACATTTATGTATGCCAGGATGCCATTTGGCCTCATGAATGCAGGAAAAACTTTCCAAAGAGAAATGGATATTTCTTTTGTGGGTGATAAATTTGTAGCTATTTATCTTGATGATGTTACTATTTTTTCAGGGTCTGATGATGAACACTTGGAACACTTGAAGAAAGATTTCTTGAAATGCAGAAAATTTGGATTATCATTAAATCCCAAGAAATCTTTTTTTTCCTTAGAAGAAGGTAAGTTGTTGGGTCACATAGTTTCAAAACAAGGAGTAAAGATTAGCCCTGCAAGGGTTGAAGCTATACAGACAATTTCACTGCCTAGAAGTAAAAAGGATATCCAAAGGTTTCTGGGAAAAATCAATTTTCTGAGAATATTTGTTCCAAATTATGCTAAAATTTTCAAAAGAATAACATATATGTTAAAGAAGAATGCTGAAGTAAAATGGGATAAAGATGCAAGGGAATCATTCAGTAGAATTAAAGAAGCTCGCCAAGAAGCTCCTATCTTAATTAGTCCAGATTACTTGAAACCTTTTCAAGTCTTCTCGTTTGCATCATCTTCTACGATTGCTACTGTATTATTACAAAAAAATGAGGAAGGTAGTGAACAACCTGTAGCCTTTTTCAGCAAAGTCCTCAGAGATGTAAAACTGAAGTATAATATCTTGGAGAAACAGGTATATGCTTTAGTAAAATCATTAAAGGCTTTCAGAACTTATATACTTCATTATCAAATAGTAGCATATGTGCCTAATTATGCTATAAAGGATGTGCTAGTACAAAGTGATGTGGAAGGAAAAAGAGGAAAGTGGATTGCCAAAATCCAGGAATATGACCTAGATATCAAACCAAAAAATTTAGTCAAAGGACAGGGACTAGCCAAATTGCTGACAGAATCTAATTTCCAAGCTTTGGGAATTATTTTACTTGCGCCTGTAGATGAAGTAACTGGAGAAACAGATCAGATTAAGACAAAGTCAGTAATTAAGTACAAATTTCTCTGTTCGGGCTGGTATAAGGATATCATTCATTATCTCTGTTTCTTTTCTTTTCCTCCTTCAATAAATAGAGCTCTGAAACTCAAGGCTCAACCTTATGTTATAATTGAAGCTAAGTTGTATTGGAAAGATCTTGCTGGTTTATTGTTGTTATGTTTGATAGAAGAGGAAACCTTGGAAGTGATTTAAGAATATCATGAATGCTTGTGTGGAGGTCACTGCAGCTCGAAGGAAACTGCTCATAAGATTCTTAAATCAAGTTTTTATTGGCCCTCGTTATTTGCTGATGTGTACAAAACTGTTAGAAGTTGCCAGAAATGCCAATGGTTTGCAGAAAAGAAAAGACTAGCTCCTTTACCACTTCTTCTTGTATTTATTGAAGAACCTTTCAGACAATGGGGATTGGGTTTCATTGGAGAGATTAATCCACCATCAAGTGGGCAGTTTAAGTGGATTCTAACTGCTACTGATTATTTTACAAAATGGGTAGAGGCAATTCCTACTAGAAAGGCAAATGATTTGGTTGTGATGAAGTTTTTGGAGGAGAACATTTTCAGTAGATTTGGATGTCCAGTGAAGATTGTAACAGACAATGCTCAGGTGTTCAATTCAGTCATATTCATAAATTTCTGTCATACTTATAATGTAATATTATCCCACTCTACAACATATCATCCTCAAGGAAATGGATTAGCAGAATCATCTAATAAAACATTGGTCAAAATACTGAAGAAAAAGATTAATGAGAATCAAAAGGATTGGGATTCAAAGTTGATTTTTTCTTTATGGGTGGTAAGGATGACTACTGAAAGATCCACTGGTAAATCTCCATATGAATTGGTATATGGTGCTCAGGCTTTTTTTCCTACTCAACTAGCAAGACCAGTAATTTATTTTCTTCAAGACTCTCAAGAGGAACCTGATGCCTCGATCAGAAGACTAAACTAGGTGATAGAATTAAGTTAAAGCAGAAATAAAGTCAGAGACCATTAGATCATTTATCAGGAGAAAATGAAATCTATTTTTGACAGAAAGACAAGAGAAATCATGTTTCAGACTGGAGATCTAGTATTAATATGGGATACCAGGAGGGAAGAGAAAGGGAAACATGGAAAATTTGATCCTTTATGGTATGGTCCTTACAAAATCTCTGAAGTCAGATCAAACAACACTTTCATGCTGGAAAATATTGATGGAGAAGCAGTAGAACTTCCTGTAAATGGGCAGTATCTGAAACATTATTTTTAGCACTAAAAGCAGTTAGTTTAATATTTGTACATATTCAGTTTCCTCTCACTGTACATTTCTCATCAAGAAATTTTTGACTCCATGCCCAAAGTGAAGGCACTGATCTGCAGGGTCGTAGTGTTTCATGGCAAAAAACACAATCCCAGGTGGAGCCAGATGTTGTGGATCATAGTCGTATCCTTTTATTTTTCAAGTATTTGGAAAAAATAAAAAATAAAAAATATGGGAAAATATGTTGAAGTATTGAACTCTTATACTTTGGCATAAAAAATATTGATGTTCATTAAAGTTTAAGTTTAAATATTTAAACTTTATAACTGTGGGTCTGCATTAAAGGTTAAATAGTGATTGTTTTGCATTGCGGAAAGCACCGATCGTTAAAATATCTATAAAAAATTCCAACCCACAGGCACAACTAGCACGATAGATATCATGTGGAGTGCCTCTGCAGTTGACTTGGTTGACTGTGGGGACAACGGAGATCAACAACGGAGATCTAATGCGAGGGCACCAGCCATATTTTTCCTTCATACCCCGAGAGCCCTCACAGTGACGTAGGATGCTGAGTTGTCCCTAGCTATCCTCCATGTCAAGCAGAGTTAACGTTGTTGGTGCATCTTGTTAGTATTTAATTCAAAGCCCGTGCCACCTATTTAAAGAATTGTTTTGCCTATTTTTCAAAATTACTTGCAAATTTTTGCGCTGCACCCTATTTGAGCTCTCCGTCACCTTCAAAATTTCTCCACCCTGTAAGTTGTTTTCCACGTAAGCTTCTAACCATGGCTAAAACGTCATCCTTGTCAAGTTCAACCAGCCATATCCTTGTCATGGACACTGAGAGGGATATCTAAGATACCTTTTGTTCATTAATACATCTCCCCTTTTACCAGCAAGTTGTCTTGAATACCAATGCCTCTCCTGTATATTCTGCCATGATCAAGTCCGTAGTTTTTTCTGCATGCATCCCTAAAACCCAACTTTTTCCTGAATTAATTTATTGGTTGGTATCAGTTATGTATCCAAGGAAATGATTTGTCATGAATTCCCAAGGAGAAAATGTTTTGCAAGCGTCTACTCTATTAATCTGCCAAGACTTATGTTATCCTGAGTCGGAGTCCTGCATTCAATTTTCTGAGGATGCACTGGTTCAGTATTATGATAGCCTTGTAGGAGAAGAATTCATTCAGTTCATATTTCATTAGAAGCCTGACATGAAGCAGTTTTAGCCAGATTGCAAGCAGTTTAACATGGGAGTTTTTGATGCTGAGACTCGCTGAGTTTTGAGTCATATTGCAAAACTTATGGGTAGGGATGATGATAATGCAGTGGATAAATCAATTCTAGGAATGTTTTCCATGATGATGAAGCTAGGAATGGTGCTGGATATTCCATCTTATTGGCAGGAAGTAGTCAACTCACAGCTGATGAGCCTCTCATTAACAGGTTCTTTTAAATTTCCTTCATTAATTGTATATTTGTTCTTATACCAAAATCTGGAAAAGTTCATGCATTTAGGCCTAAATATTATGGATGCAATTAAAAGAAGACAATCAGTGATATTATGGATAGATGTAGTTAGAAGGGAGCAAAATGATGCTGGGTTTTTTTATTTTTCTAGTTATTACATGCCAACTGCATACAAAATATTGAATGGGAGTCCTCCCCCTTGTTTCTTACGTAAGGATCAGGATTTTTTTCATTTAGGGAACAATTGTAGATATGGAGACTGGTTTGTGTTTGAGGAATATTCTGAAATAAGGCTATATGGAGCAAGTGTTGAGCCTTATGGACTCCCAAATTTTGTGCCAATGAGGCTTTTTTCTTTATAATTCATTAGAAAGAGTCTAAATGTTGATTAGGTTCATTTCGTGCCTATGAAGAAAGGTCACATGTTAAAATTACCCATGGTTGTAGGCCCTTTCATAGTAAATATGAGACAGGAATTTGATGAAGTGACCAAAATGTTAGATGACATGCAGATGTTATTAGGAGAAAGTTGGCCTTATGACCCATATGGTGTTATTTCAAATAGAAGGATTGAGAATGGATATTATACTTTTATTCATGAAAGTAGGCAGAACAAGAGAAGATAGCATGTAAAGATGTGAAGAACTCAGTAGCTGCTAACATTCAAACTCCTATTATAGTAGATAAATCAGCTAAAAGAACCAAGGAAATGGTGATTGATCTAGATGATGAGGAGCAGGGAGCCATGAAGAGAACAAAAGTTACTAAAGATCTTGCATCTACTGCTCCTAGTTTTTCTTTGCATTTGGGAGAAGAAAAAAATTCTCCTGCCTCACCCAGGAATCATGAAGCTTCTCATGAACATGTGCCCTTAATTAAACAAATGTTCTCACAAATTGAAGAAAGAAACCAGAGGATGAAGGCCAGCATGGAGGCCCAAGTTGAACATCAAATTACTACTGAAAAAACAAGGTTGTTAATTGTAATGGATCTTGAAAAAGATCAGTTTAGAATTTCCCTCTCACATCCTACAGATATGTCAATTGGTCCTTCCAGCAATTTGAACACTGTTAATGTGACTGTGGATGTAAAGAAGATTCCTCTAATTGATAAAATGAACTTTCATATGAAAACAGGTCAATTGATTTTAAATGACCTCACTAAAACAAATGTAATGGAAGTAAAGACAGAGAATATGTTGGGCAAAGTAATTAAGCAGCTGAAGTTAGAAAAGGCTAATTCAAGAGCCTTGATAGTTAAAAATGAAGAGTCAAAGAAGATTATTATTAAAATTGGCGTAGACCCCGATGACAAGACTGTTGTGCAAAAATTCATGCAAAGTGCTGAGGTAGAGATTTCTACAATAAGGAAGAAATTGAAGTTGCCTTCTGGTGAACATTCAATGGCTACAGAAGTTGCAGAGGTAGAGAAAGAAAAAGAAAAGTTGTTTCAACAACTCATGTAGAGGGATGAAGAACTTTCCAAAGTAAAGAAGACTGCAATTTAATTACAAAATCATATTAATAATCATAACTGTACCTTTGTTTTTCCTACAAGTGATGAAGACCCACAAACAAAAATTATTCAATTAAATACTGAGTTGTAGATGGTTGAAAGAGATAGAAAGAAATCTCAGACAGATCTGGAGACTCCAACAAAATTGATGAAGGTCCTAGAAAATGAAGTAGATAAATACATAATGGATTTCCGAAATGCTGAAGCTGAGATCAAGAATATCAAAGAAAGAATGAAAGGTAATATGTCACTAATACAAGATAAATATATCATTTGGACTGATATCATTTCAGAAATGAAATCCAATTGGCATTTCTTGATGATAATTGCAAAAGAAAAAGGCCTCATTATGGAGTGTGAAGAACCAATTATGTCTGATAAGCAAAAAGGGATTAACATAGCCATTTGGGCCAGAAGAGTTATTGATTTTATCAATTCCAAATCAAAATAGGAGTTATAGGAGAATGATATGCAGGACATAATGTTATATGTAGTGGAAATTAACAAAATGATTATTAGGAATGATCTTAGAAAGGCTGTAGAAAAGAAACTTATGGAAATCAAAGAAGCAGTAAGTCAATTTGATAAAGCTTTTGATAAAATGACAAGGGTAGGCTTGCCATCATGTTGGGGAGCTGAAGGAAGTCTTTTGCCATGGAGCTCTTATGAGAATTTACTGGTGATGAAAAAAAGCAAGATTGATAACAAGCATGAGATGACTCAGGTGCTCAAAGGAGAGACAATGGTCAAATTCTTGTGGAGACATTTTCAACTCTTGTGGATGGTAAAAAATCTTTTCTATGAAAGGCCTTCTTATGACCGAATTACTGCATTCAGATTGGAATATCACAATCTGACACATTCATCTAGGACGAAGGTATAAATATGGAAAAAGTATAAAGCTTGGAAAATTGACCTACCAAAAGGATCAGCAGCAAAGAAAGACAAATCAGTTGACCAAGGAAAAGAAGCCACATCATCAACAATTCCTATAGACTAGGATATTTATTTTATGTTATTTTCTGAAGACGATGTAATTGTAATAAGACATTTTCAAGGCATGTAATAGACAGCCTTCGAAGTATTGAAGTAGTTTTGGTATTTAGGATTGGTTACAACAGTTCCAAACTATTTGTTTTACTATATTTAATGTAATTTTCAAGTGGGAAAAAGGCTTCGAGTTTTGGACCTCCTGAAAAATATTTTTGTACTCAAATATTCAAAGATTAATGAATGAGTAAGCAAGTTTATGGCATTTTGTTTATGTTGAAATTTATTCCAGTTTTCATTATGTATTTCCTTCTATGAATAAAACAAGTTTATGAGCATCAGGTCTCTTCTTACTTCTATGTATAAGAGTTAAAAAACCTTAATTGGTGTCCTTTTTTTTAACTATTTCTTTCACATGTTTCTTCTGGAGTTTGGGATGATATTTTCTGCATAAGAGAGCATATCAGTTTGGACTTCTTCTTACATTTTATTCCAGTCACTTCATTCAACATTAACAGATGGTAGCATCGTGAAGCATTCATAATATTTGATATTTAAGGGTGTGGTTATAAATACTTGAGGGTTAATAAAACAGAGACATAAAAATTTGTGACATAATCATAAAATGTCTTAAGCACTGATTCCTTATCATAGCTAAGGGGTTGTCTCTTAAGGTACAACAATATACATGAAGTATTTTTTGCAGATATATGGCTGAATAATTCTGTATGGCTGAAGATCTACATAAAAATGGCTGATCATGCAAAGAAATTGTTGTAGCTCCTCCTACTAGCTTTCTGGTGAAAAGGCTAATCCTCCTCTTGGGAAACTAGCTCATAAAACAAGGGATTAAACCCATCCATTGCAATACCTTAAGAAATAACGCGGTTTCTACAAGGGAATGTAGTGTTGCTAAAGGTGAATACTTGGCCTGACACTATATAGTGGAAAATTTAGCACCAAATTCTCCTCTCAGATTTATTAAACAAGATCTCCAAGAAAGAGTGGGGAATTCCCGCATGAGAAAAGCCTTGCACTAAACAGTGCAACAAACTTAGCTAAACAGCCAAAGGATGCAAGAAGTATAAATAGACCACATACAAAATATAATCTTCAATCATGCTCCATATGACTACCATTCCCTCCATTATATAGTTGATGAGCTTCCTCACCATGGGTCCCATCCAATTATGAGGTTACTTTCATGAAAAGGCTCCTCCTCCAAAATTACACTGTCTCCATTAGTCCCACTCATATATTTAAAAAGTTGTTTGATTTATTCAACCATGACTTAGTCTCCATGCATTGTCTCCATTCACACCCAAGGTATCTTTATTTTGACTAGCTAGATTGATCTTCATTCACACTGAGCTGTCTTTATTTATGATCCATTCCTCACAGATTAATGCTATTGACTTGGTCAAACTTGACCTTGTCCACACATATTAGACCCTTTTCACACATGAGGATGTTTGATCTAGTTATTAACATGATCCCTTTTCACATTAAGATGGATTTTATGCCTACTTAAGAAACTTATGGGCCTCCTTACCCATTTATTCATCTAACTAGATATTAAGAGAAAAATTAATATTCCTATTAGCTGCATGCTAATTTAGGAATATTACAGTTTTACCCTCCCAAATGTTGCTTGTCCTCAAGAAACTGCAAGGGTGCTACAAAATATTCCTCCTCCTCTTGGGGCCTCCACATCTAATAGTCTCCACCATTGCTTCAGATATTCTGCAACAATTTTGTCTCCCAATGGTTCCTCCCAAGTGTGTAAGTTGGCCTTTGGTGGATAAACCAAATAGCTCTCATCATGAAAGAATGGAAGGTATATATGAAAACCTTCTTGTTGATTAATGGCCTCCTCAAGATGGAAGTGATGACATTCATGGGGAACTTCATTACCAATGAAAGACTCCCATCTCCATGCTATCATCCAAATGAAATGAATCACCTCCCAGCTTGGTAATTCATAGAAAATCTCCTCCCAAGTGCACATGAGAGGCATATCCCAAGTTCTCCAAAAAATCACATGGCCCACATTATAGAGAAATAATTTATCTATTGTAGTGGCCATGACATATCCCATGCTCCCCTTGAAGCATGTAGTGCAAAAGGCGTGGGAAATTTCCTTCCCCAAGGACACATCCAACCAATGTGTCTCTCCTCCAATCATGTTCCCTGTTAGACTCCGTCTTGTCAGCCCGCTGCAGTCAAATTCACCAAAGTTCATTTCCCGTCACTGGCAGTCATTAAATGCCATTTTGATCAAAAGAGTCAATTTAATTCTTGAGTCCAGGGTTTTGTCTTCAGAAGTGCTTCAATAACATGTGCAAGCCATAGGAAGTTTCAGTGAGTTAGTATTTTAGGAGTTTCAAAGACCAAAAGGATGATTCTTCTCCAAAACCCTATTTTGGAGAAGAAATTGTTAGCTTAGTTGTTTGTAATAAGTGTATTTTTAAAGGTCTTTCGTCATGAAAAGTTTCAAATACAGGCCTTGGTCGCTTTATTATCTTCAGCAGCTCCTATCCCTGCAAAAGCACAATCAGAAAGAACATCATCAGCAATCAGAGACAAAGCGAAATCAAACAAAACAGAGTTTTGCATCCAAATGCCAGAAATGCCAAATTATACAACACGCTCAGCTATTGTAGGATTTTGATGGTTATAATCTTGAAAGTGAACCATATGTGGCTTGTAGTTGGCCAGACATTGGCAAGAAAACTCATGCTTTCTCTCGTAGATAAGGCACAACATAATCAACCTTTGAGTGTGGATCCAAAATTTGTTAATGGACTAAGAAGTATTCTCTGCAATTCGAGTTTGGACAAAGAGTTCATAGCAAAGGCAATCACTCCACTTGGAGAGGGAGAAATCATGAACCTCATGGAAGTTGCAGATCCGGATGCTGTTCATGGAGTTCGTCGTTCACCAATTCTCAAGGCAGAAATCAGATCAGTGTTCTTGAAGGCCGAAAGCAGTGTTTTCATAACTGAAGACAGTCATTGGAGGTGCGTGCTACCCATACATGGTGCGTGCTAACCACTTGGTGCGCGCTACCCACTTGGTGTGCGCTACCCACTTAAATGCCACGGCCAGTGTTAATTAACACGGGCGCTACCCACTTGAGGGGTGCTACCCGTTGGGTAGGCGCGCTACCCACAGAGTCACAGAGCCAAAGTTTTTTTGTTCCTGCATCCAGTTTGGTGTCAAAACGCCTCAAAAGGCTTGCAAAGTCATTATCACTGTGGCATCATCGCAGCAGTCGATGCTTTGGCAGCTTCTTTGGCGCTGAAATGAAACAGTTTTGAAGCGAGAGATTGACATTCGTGGTAACTTCAGAAGCAAACAAGTGATGAACTCCAGGTTAAAGTGAGCACGCTATCTTCCATAAAGACACAGCTTCCTTATATTACTGTAAACTGAGAACAATTGTCAACAGTGCTGAAAATATCGGATAAGTTCCTCATGGAGATCACATTGAGATGAGATCCTTGGAGTGATAACAAAAGGGGGACACACAAATTGCGTCATGCACAGTGGTTCTGGTCGCTTTTACAGTGCAGATGTCACACAACGCACTGAAAGTGCATGGGGATCATTATTTCTCTATAATGCACTAATAGTAATGATTAATGCTCATCGCGCATCTTATAAAGCCCGATCCGAGGGTAATATCTCTTGTGAAAGAGCCGGGAGAACCGTGAAACAAAAACAAAGCGACCTTATGCATGAATAAGGATGACTTAATTGAAGTTTAAAAAATTGAAAGTTGCTTCCGAATTTGGACACCTCCCTGGATATGATAAATTTTACATGATAGCTGGAATGAGAGGTTCTGGTGTCAAAGATCTTGTAAAATATTTAATGGATCAAGCTGTTAAAAGACCTTGGGGTGAAGATCCCATGTTGATGGACAAGGAGTACTTGAAAAGTTTATCTCTTGAAGTTGTACGAAGATGTTGGATTGTATTCATCAGGAAATACCATATACAGTGGATCAGTGCTTGATTGATTGGAAATCAATGCGAGATGGGTCTTTATGAATAGAGCAACATTTCATTGTGTTTAAGCTCGGCCATCGAAAAAATTTTGTTGGAAAGAATGGATCTAAAATACGACAGATTGGAATGGCAGCAAATGAAGAATTAAGAAAATTGTTGAAGAGGACTGTACACCTCATAATCCAAGTGAGGGTGAAGAAGTGAGAATGTTAAAGAAGAAGGAACATAAATTTGAAAAAGAGCGATCAGAGTTTGTGCAGTACTTGCGGAACTCTGTTTGCTATTTTTATTAAAATTTGGTTTTATTTGGTAAGGGGAAATAAATAGTCCGAGAGCCAAAATTAGAGAGAAGATATCCACAACAGCAGAGCAGTAAGATTGGGGGCCTATTTTTGTTTTCAGTTGTGATTCGGAAAGGTCTTCAGCTACGGTTTTCCGCCCTTTCATTGGTCATCAACAAACAAATACAACGCTATTCCTTTTAGAGCAGAGTTTTCCTATTTTCATGATTATTGATGTAACAATGCCCTATTTTCATCGATCAGTTATCTCCTTTCTGAGTTTTATTTAATGTATTAAAAATCACTTGTAAAGGGGGGGGAAAGAGTTCTGAAAGCTGTGTAGAGGAAAAAGAGAGAGCTACATTGTACAGTTTTGACAGAGAAACTAATTGAATGGTACAGCTCTGTTTCATAAGATTCTTGTGGTACGAATTTAGCAAATGTTTCTTCTTTGTTTTCATATGTGTCTTGTTATGTTTACAGTTCACCCATATTTCTTAATGAATGCTTTTAAGTAGAAGGGCGTAATTCAGCTTGTCAGTTTCCTCGCTCTCGGAGAAGCTTTCATGTTTTGGTGCAATTTCTTCGTTTGATAAGGATTCATCACGCATGCCCTTGTCAACTTCTTAGCGCTCTCGCCACTCCATTTAATTTCAACTTGGAATCATAAGTTTCACTCATACCTATCTCGCCTTATGGAATAATCTGTGCCTTTGATTAGATCTTTTCTCATGCTGTTCTTGATCCCACGCAGCCCAGAAAACCCAATCATTCATTAAAACCCCTTTTCATATCTATTTACTAGCCTAAAATCAATATCAGTGTTTCATTTAGGTCATCTCAGATCCTATTGGACATCTTTCACTGAGTTTGACCCGGAGAGAGCCCTCTCCTGTCCTCGTAGGGCTAGCTACAAGGCTGAGCTTGGTTTGATGTTGCCTCGAGTTTTGCCTTCTTCATCCTGAGGCAGATTCGAGCGCTAACATAGTGGCAACCATACTGGGGAAGTCCTCTCCGGTAAAGGATGACAAAGTTTAGATCTGATTGCTGATGGTGGACAGCAGTTGGACACATATGAAGGCTGAAACATTCACCTGGCGACTCCAGCTCGATCCAGAGATTCCAGTGCTCGCTGATCCACTCATACAATGGTAGGGTATGTGGCAAACCCTGCACTGTGTGAAGCTGTAAAAGAAGTAAGAAATCAGTTAACAGATTTGGAAATTAATGAAGATTTTTTCAGTGCCTTGCTTCAATGTTTGAAATCTCTGAAGTTTCCTCCTGAAGTTAAAACTGGTGTCTGTGAGTTAGTTGTTGAAAGAATTGATAAGGAAATTTAGTGTTTAAATGATCAGATCCAGTCTTATGAATTCCGAGATCCCAAAAAGTTCTTGGAAACGCTCCCTTCTTCAAAACAAGAAACAATAGAGTTGCCTACAGATGTTTGCATTGACAGTGTGCAGCTGGAGGTATGTATTGCAGAGTTGGAGCAACAAACGGAGTCTGGCTTTCGCGATCCTATTGCGTTGTACATGGAAATGTTTTTCAGTTTGACTAACAAATCAAACTGTCTTTTACATGATCAGACTAATTATGTGCATGTAGGGCTGCCAGCAATTGCATCTGTGATCTGGTTGAAGCACTCTCAAGCAGCGTTTTTCTCATATTTACCTGAATGGTTGATCTGGCATTACAATATTACCTGATCTATTATTTTTGCAGCAAAGTAGGGTAGATTTTGTAAATAAATAAGCAGCTAAAGGGCAGCATTTCATTCTAGTTTCATTACAGTTTTGGTTGGAAGTTTGCTGAGTCAGCTTTCAATCATTTCAGTCAAGTTTCAGTCCATTAATGAGTTGAAAGTTTCATGTTGTTTGTTGAAATAATGATTCCATCGCCCAATGGATGGAGGCACTGTCTGCTCTTCCAAAGATCTGTAGTTCTTGGCACCTCCAAGAAGCGGCAGCTGCCATCCCCATTGGAGCCAATGTTAGACTCCGTCTTGTCAGCCCGCTGCAGTCAAATTCACCAAAGTTCATTTCCCGTCACTGGCAGTCATTAAATGCCATTTTGATCAAAAGAGTCATTTTAATTCTTGAGTCCAGGGTTTTGTCTTCAAAAGTGCTTCAATAACATGTGCAAGCCAGAGGAAGTTTCAGTGAGTTAGTATTTTAGGAGTTTCAAAGACCAAAAGGATGATTCTTCTCCAAAACCCTGTTTTGGAGAAGAAATTGTTAGCTTAGTTGTTTGTAATAAGTGTATTTTTAAAGGTCTTTCGTCATGAAAAGTTTCAAATACAGGCCTTGGTCGCTTTATTATCTTCAGCAGCTCCTATCCCTGCAAAAGCACAATCAGAAAGAACATCATCAGCAATCAGAGACAAAGCGAAATCAAACAAAACAGAGTTTTTCATCCAAATGCCAGAAATGCCAAATTATACAACACGCTCAGCTGTTGTAGGAGTTTGATGGTTATAATCTTGAAAGTGAACCATGTGTGGCTTGTAGTTGGCCAGACATTGGCAAGAAAACTCACGCTTTCTCTCGTAGATAAGGCACAACATAATCAACCTTTGAGTGTGGATCCAAAATTTGTTAATGGACTAAGAAGTGTTCTCTGCAATTCGAGTTTGGACAAAGAGTTCATAGCAAAGGCAATCACTCCACTTGGAGAGGGAGAAATCATGAACCTCATGGAAGTTGCAGATCCGGATGTTGTTCATGGAGTTCGTCGTTCACCAATTCTCAAGGCAGAAAACGGATCAGTGTTCTTGAAGGCCGAAAGTAGTGTTTTCATAACTGAAGACAGTCATTGGAGGTGCGCGCTACCCATACATGGTGCGCGCTACCCACTTGGTGCGCGCTACCCACTTAAACGCCACGGCCAGTGTTAATTAACATGGGCACTACCCACTTGAGGGGCACTACCCGTTGGGTAGGCGCGCTACCCATAGAGTCACAGAGCCAAAGTTTTTTTGTTCCTGCGTCCAGTTTGGTGTCAAAACGCCTCAAAAGGCTTACAAAGTCATTATCACTGTGGCATCATCACAGCATTCGATGCTTTGGCAGCTTCTTTGGCGCTGAAATGAAACAGTTTTGAAGCGAGAGATTGACATTCGTGGTAACTTCAGAAGCAAACAAGTGATGAACTCCAGGTTAAAGTGAGCACGCTATCTTCCATAAAGACACAACTTCCTTATATTACTGTAAACCGAGAAAAATTGTCAACAATGCCAAAAATCTCGGATAAGTTCCTCACAGAGATCACATTGAGATGAGATCCTTGGAGTGATAACAAAAGGGGGACACACAAATTGCGTCATGCACAGTGGTTCTGGTCGCTTTTACAGTGCAGATGTCACACAACGCACTGAAAGTGCATGGGGATCATTATTTCTCTATAATGCACTAATAGTAATGATTAATGCTCATCGGCATCTTATAAAGCCTAATCCGAGGGTAATATCTCTTGTGAAAGAGCTGGTAGAAACTGTGAAACACAAACAAAAGCGAATCTTATGCATGAATAAGGATGACTTAATTGAAGTTTAAAAAATTGAAAGTTGCTTCCGAATTTGGACACCTCCCTGGATATGATAAATTTTACATGATAGCTGGAATGAGAGGTTCTGGTGTCAAAGATCTTGTAAAATATTTAATGGATCAAGTTGTTAAAAGACCTTGGGGTGAAGATCCCATGTTGATGGACAAGGAGTACTTGAAAAGTTTATCTCTTGAAGTTGTACGAAGATGTTGGATTGTATTCATCAGGAAATACCATATACAGTGGATCAGTGCTTGATTGATTGGAAATCAATGCGAGATGGGTCTTTACGAATAGAGCAACATCTCATTGTGTTTAAGCTCGGCCATCAAAAAATTCTTGTTGGAAAGAATGGATCTAAAATACGACAGATTGGAATGGCAGCAAATGAAGAATTAAGAAAACTGTTGAAGAGGACTGTACACCTCATAATCCAAGTGAGGGTGAAGAAGTGAGAATGTTAAAGAAGAAGGAACAGAAATTTGAAAAAGAGCGATCAGAGTTTATGCAGTAGTTGCGGAACTCTATTTTCTATTTTCATTAAAATTTGGTTTTATTTGGTAAGGGGAAATAAATAGTCCGAGAGCCAAAATTAGAGAGAAGATATCCACAACAGCAGAGCAGTAAGATTGGGGGCCTATTTTTGTTTTCAGTTGTGATTCGGAAATGTCTTCAGCTACGGTTTTCCGCCCTTTCATTGGTCATCAACAAACAAATACAACGTTATTCCTTTTAGAGCAGAGTTTTCCTATTTTCATGATTATTGATGTAACAATGCCCTATTTTCATCGATCAGTTATCTCCTTTCTGAGTTTTATTTAATGTATTAAAAATCACTTGTAAAGGGGGGGGAAAAGAGTTATGAAAGCTGTGTGGAGGAAAAAGACAGAGCTACATTGTACAGTTTTGACAGAGAAACTAATTGAATGGTACAGCTCTGTTTCATAAGATTCTTGTGGTACGAATTTAGCAAATGTTTCTTCTTTGTTTTCATATGTGTCTTGTTATGTTTACAGTTCACCCATAATCATTTCTTAATGAATGCTTTTAAGTAGAAGGGTAGAATTCAGCTTGCTGCTCTGCCCTGGGGAAGCTTTCATGTTTTATGCAATTTCTTCTGTTTGATAAGGATTCATCACACATGCCCTTGTCAACTTCTTAGCAGTCTTGCCACTCCATTTAATTTCAACTTGGAATTGTTAAGTTTCACTCCTATCTCGCCTTATGGAATAATCTGTGCCTTTGATTAGATCTTTGCTCATGCTATTCTTGATCCCACACTGCCCAAAAAACCCAATCATTCATTAAAACCCCTTTTCATATCTATTTACTAGCCCAAAATCAATATCAGTGTTTCATTTAGGTCATCTCAGATCCTATTGGACATCTTTCACTGAGTTTGACCCGGAGAGAGCCCTCTCCTGTCCTCGTAGGGCTAGCTACGAGGCTGAGCTTGGTTTGATGTTGCCTCGAGTTTTGCCTTCTTCAACCTGAGGCAGATTCGAGCGCTAACATAGTGGTGACCATACTGGGGAAGTCCTCCCCGGTAAAGGATGACAAAGTTCAGATCTGATTGCTGATGGTGGACAGCAGTTGGACACATATGAAGGCTGAAACATTCACCTGGTGACTCTAGCTCGATCCAGAGATTCCAGTGCTCGCTGATCCACTCATACAATGGTAGGGTATGTGGCAAACCCTGCACTGTGTGAAGATGTAAAAGAAGTAAGAAATCAGTTAACAGATTTTGAAATTAATGAAGATTTTTTCAGTGCCTTGCTTCAATGTTTGAAATCTCCGAAGTTTCCTCTTGAAGTTAAAACTGGTGTCTGTGAGTTAGTTGTTGAAAGAATTGAGAAGGAAATTCAGTGTTTAAATGATCAGATCCAGTCTTATGAATTCCGAGATCCCAAAAAGTTCTTGGAAACGCTCCCTCCTTCAAAACAAGAAACAATAGAGTTGCCTACAGATGTTTACATTGACAGTGTGCAGCTGGAGGTATGTATTGCAGAGTTGGGGCAACAAACGGAGTCTGGCTTTCGCGATCCTATTGCGTTGTACATGGAAATGTTTTTCAGTTTGACTGACAAATCAAACTATCTTTTACATGATCAGACTCATTATGTGCATGTAGGGCTGCCAGCAATTGCATCTGTGATCTGGTTGAAGCACTCTCAAGCAGCGTTTTTCTCAGATTTACTTGAATGGTTGATCTGGCATTACAGTATTACCTGATCTATTATTTTTGCAGCAAAGTAGGGTAGATTTTGTAAATAAATAAGCAGCTAAAGGGCAACATTTCATTCTAGTTTCATTACAGTTTTGGTTGGAAGTTTGCTGAGTCAGCTTTCAATCATTTCAGTCAAGTTTCAGTCCATTAATGAGTTGAAAGTTTCGTGTTGTTTGTTGAAATAATGATTCCATCGCCCAATGGATGGAGGCACTGTCTGCGCTTCCAAAGATCTGCAGTTCTTGGCACCTCCAAGAAGCGGCAGCTGCCATCCCCATTGGAGCCAATGTTAGACTCCGTCTTGTCAGCCCGCTGCAGTCAAATTCACCAAAGTTCATTTCCCGTCACTGGCAGTCATTAAATGCCATTTTGATCAAAAGAGTCATTTTAATTCTTGAGTCCAGGGTTTTGTCTTCAGAAGTGCTTCAATAACATGTGCAAGCCAGAGGAAGTTTCAGTGAGTTAGTATTTTAGGAGTTTCAAAGACCAAAAGGATGATTCTTCTCCAAAACCCTGTTTTGGAGAAGAAATTGTTAGCTTAGTTGTTTGTAATAAGTGTATTTTTAAAGGTCTTTCGTCATGAAAAGTTTCAAATACAGGCCTTGGTCGCTTTATTATCTTCAGCAGCTCCTATCCCTGCAAAAGCAAAATCAGAAAGAACATCATCAGCAATCAGAGACAAAGCGAAATCAAACAAAATAGAGTTTTGCATCCAAATGCCAGAAATGTCAAATTATACAACACGCTCAGTTGTTGTAGGAGTTTGATGGTTATAATCTTGAAAGTGAACCATGTGTGGCTTGTATTTGGCCAGACATTGGCAAGAAAACTCATGCTTTCTCTCGTAGATAAGGCTCAACATAATCAACCTTTGAGTGTGGATCCAAAATTTGTTAATGGACAAAGAATTGTTCTCTGCAATTCGAGTTTGGACAAATATTTCATAGCAAAGGCAATCACTCCACTTGGAGAGGGAGAAATCATGAACCTCATGGAAGTTGCAGATCCGGATGCTGTTCATGGAGTTCGTTGTTCACCAATTCTCAAGGCAGAAAACGGATCAGTGTTCTTGAAGGCCGAAAGCAGTGTTTTCATAACTGAAGACAGTCATTGGAGGTGCGCGCTACCCATACATGGTGCGCGCTACCCACTTGGTGCGCGCTACCCACTTAAACGCCACGACCAGTGTTAATTAACACGGGCACTACCCACTTGAGGGGCACTACCCGTTGGGTAGGCGCGCTACCCACAGAGTCACAGAGCCAAAGTTTTTTTGTTCCTGCGTCTAGTTTGGTGTCAAAACGCCTCAAAAGGCTTGCAAAGTCATTATCACTGTGGCATCATCGCAGCAGTCAATGCTTTGGCAGCTTCTTTGGCGCTGAAATGAAACAGTTTTGAAGCGAGAGATTGACATTCGTTGAAATTTCAGAAGCAAACAAGTGATGAACTCCAGGTTAAAGTGAACACGCTATCTTCCATAAAGACACAGCTTCCTTATATTACTGTAAACCGAGAACAATTGTCAACAGTGCCGAAAATCTCAGATAAGTTCCTCACGGAGATCACATTGAGATGAGATCCTTGGAGTGATAACAAAAGGGGGACACACAAATTGCGTCATGCACAGTGGTTCTGGTCACTTTTACAGTGCAGATGTCACACAATGCACTGAAAGTGCATGGGGATCATTATTTCTCTATAATGCACTAATAGTAATGATTAATGCTCATCAGCATCTTATAAAGCCTGATCCGAGGGTAATATCTCTTGTGAAAGATCTGGGAGAAACTGTGAAACACAAACAAAAGCGAATCTTATGCGTGAATAAGGATGACTTAATTGAAGTTTAAAAAATTGAAAGTTGCTTCCGAATTTGGACACCTCCCTGGATATGATAAATTTTACATGATAGCTGGAATGAGAAGTTCTGGTGTCAAAGATCTTGTAAAATATTTAATGGATCAAGCTGTTAAAAGACCTTGGGGTGAAGATCCCATGTTGATGGACAAGGAGTACTTGAAAAGTTTATCTCTTGAAGTTGTACGAAGATGTTGGATTGTATTCATCAAGAAATACCATATACAGTGGATCAGTGCTTGATTGATTGGAAATCAATGCGAGATGGGTCTTTACGAATAGAGAAACATTTCATTGTGTTTAAGCTCGGCCATCGAAAAATTCTTGTTGGAAAGAATGGATCTAAAATACGACAAATTGGAATGGCAGCAAATGAAGAATTAAGAAAACTGTTGAAGAGGACTGTACACCTCATAATCCAAGTGAGGGTGAAGAAGTGAGAATGTTAAAGAAGAAGGAACAGAAATTTGAAAAAGAGCGATCAGAGTTTGTGCAGTAGTTGTGGAACTCTGTTTGCTATTTTTATTAAAATTTGGTTTTATTTGGTAAGGGGAAATAAATAGTCCGAGAGCCAAAATTAGAGAGAAGATATCCACAACAGCAGAGCAGTAAGATTGGGGGCCTATTTTTGTTTTCAGTTGTGATTCGAAAAGGTCTTCAGCTATGGTTTTCTGCCCTTTCATTGGTCATTAACAAACAAATACAACGCTATTCCTTTTAGAGCAGAGTTTTCCTATTTTCATGATTATTGATGTAACAATGCCCTATTTTCATCGATCAGTTATCTCCTTTCTTAGTTTTATTTAATGTATTAAAAATCACTTGTAAAGGGGGGGAAAAGAGTTATGAAAGCTGTGTGGAGGAAAAAGACAGAGCTACATTGTACATTTTTGACAGAGAAACTAATTGAATGGTACAGCTCTGTTTCATAAGATTCTTGTGGTACGAATTTAGCAAATGTTTCTTCTTTGTTTTCATATGTGTCTTGTTATGTTTACAGTTCACCCATAATCATTTCTTAATGAATGCTTTTAAGTAGAAGGGAAGAATTCAGCTTGCTGCTCTGCCCTGGAGAAGCTTTCATGTTTTATGCAATTTCTTCTGTTTGATAAGGATTCATCGCACATGCCCTTGTCAACTTCTTAGCAGTCTTGCCACTCCATTTAATTTCAACTTGGAATTGTTAAGTTTCACTCCTATCTCGCCTGATGGAATAATCTGTGCCTTTGATTAGATCTTTGCTCATGTTGTTCTTGATCCCACGCTGCCCAGGAAACCCAATCATTCATTAAAACCCCTTTTCATATCTATTTACTAGCCTAAAATCAATATCAGTGTTTCATTTAGGTCATCTCAGATCCTATTGGACATCTTTCACTGAGTTTGACCTGGAGAGATCCCTCTCCTGTCCTCGTAGGGCTAGCTACGAGGCTGAGCTTGGTTTGATGTTGCCTCGAGTTTTGCCTTCTTCAGCCTGACGCAGATTCGAGCGCTAACATTCCCAACAAAGATAAGTCATGATAGCCACCATATGTAGTAAAGGAGAAGGAAAATGGTCCCTCATGTGCAACCAACACAGTTTTACTCCTAACTGCCATAGAGTATGATATAACAAGTGTTCTTTCCACCACTTGTTTGTTGTCCCATTCTTCTTGCATGCTTGGAGAAGGTGTATGATGGTTGGTGTTAATGAAGCACACCATGAAGAATACAACATCTCCCCAAAATATTTTAGGGAATGGTCAACATTTCCATTTTTCATGGCCCCATGAAGCCCACAAGAAAAGGTGCCTCCTCTTGGAGCAATGCCCTGTACATGAGTGTTAAGAAAATTCAAGCATATAGTAAATACATCATGATGTTCATAAATACAATTCTTACCATACAATTGATTTGAATCAGTTAGGTAGCTCATGGATGAGCTCTTTCTCACACCCAATGAATAAGGAGGTGGAAATGGTAACTCTTACCAAGAGCCATGTTCCTCTTCAACTAGCAAGTAATCCATGCAATTTATCATGTGATAGTGCATCTCCTTTTTGAAATCTTCCCACATGAATCCCTCCAAGATGGTATGGTATGCTTTAATAAATCCAGTGGGTTTAGAAAGCAAGATCTCATAGGCTGCATTAAGTAGTTTATCCTAGAGCTTGGAGTCTCTAGTTAAATAGATCTGATCATGAGAATAAATGACTCCATAAACCACTTTATACCTCCTATTCATCACTTGCCCATCAAGAACCTTACATGTGAAGAGGTTATTGGAATATTCCATCAAGAGTTGGGGCTCCCAATATGGATCTAGGCTCCCCAACAATGATAGCACTGAATAAATCTGAAATGTAGCTCCTATCATAACATGGCTCTCCTCTTTGACATGCTTGATGCCAAAGTCACATGTTGGAGTACTATCACCTCTCCTTTGCTACCTCTCTTTCAGCTGATCTTGCTCAAGAAAAGATTGAAGTAGATGGAATTCAACCTCCCCTTGGAAATTTTTTTCCTTCCAAAACTTCCTTAATTTGGCCCATACATGCAAGAGTGTTGATATCCTCTGGTCATGTTCAGAAATATTTCTTGTATGTGAAAATATCATTGGTTGCTCAAAAGATATGGAGTGGCCCTTTGATATCATGCCCATGTCATCATAGATTTATGAATCCCTTTTTCCAGCGCAAATAGCTGAGTGGGAGATAGCAATGTCCATTTCAGGAAATTTCTTATCTCTCCTTTGATCCCATCAAATATTCTTTGCGCTGTGCCAGCTTCTCCCAAGGCTCCCTCCTTAGCCAAATATATCACTGTTGCATATAGTTGAGAGAAAAATTTATTATTCTTCCAATCAGGGGGTCTCCCTAGTGGAATGCCTCCATGAAAAGAGACATCAAGTCATAGAGCAGGATGTATAGGTGCATGGAATTATTTGTCCTTGCCTTCATTGCTCAAATACTCCTGCTTCTTTTGTGCATCAATATTCTGAAATAAAGAGGGGTGTGTGCTCGTCAGATTCACATGATGCTTGCCCTCCTTTTTATCTTCTTCTATCTTCAAGATCTCACCATTTGAAGATGATGGCACATGCTGCACAAGGATTGTGCCATGATCTCCATAAGTGAGATTCTTTGGAACTCCTTGCAAGAGTGCAAGAGTTTCTATCCTTGGATCAAGTGCTCCATCTTCCTCTTCATGAGGTACTGGATGTGCTCTTGATATTATTGTGCTATTATCTCCAGCCTTCTCTTCCTCCTCATCAATAGTTGAAAATGCCTCATCAACAATGTGAGACCTTAGATCTTGGTCTTCCCTTGAAAGAGGAATCTCCATGTCTTTCTCTTGAGAAGAAATCTCATCATGCAATGGGGACTTTTCCCTTGGCAAGGTATACAAGTTTTCATCCCCTTCAATGGTTTTCTGAAATGGAGTTGGATTTATAGATCATTCCAACTCATGAAAAGGTTTTGTTTGTTTTGGTTTGATAGGCTCCACAGAAGGTGTTTCATAAAATTTTTCATCAAACATTTCCACTACTCTTCTAATGAACCTTTCATAAGTAGATGTATTTGCATTATTTAAGGAAAAATATTCAAACAACCACCAAGCATAAGCCTTACCTTCAAAATTTAGCGTTGCTACTTTAATGGCTTCATCTTCAGAAACTTGATGTTGTTGCACATAGGTGTTTAGATCCTCCACCCAAACCCTAGCTAGATATTTAGGTGAGCCATCAAAAGTAGATAGAAAGAATCTACCCACACCATGCTGCTTGCTTATTGTGCTTCTTTCCTCCTTGATCTTGCAAAACCCTTGGAAGTTCAAGTGATATTTGAACCCCTTAGATTGAGCTTCATACTCTTGCAAATAATCACCAAGAGTCTCCTTCTTTGGCACATCTCCTTTCTCCAACTCATTTGTCATGAACATATGGCTGGTATAGAGTTTTAAATATGATGGTGTGGCTGAATACTCACACCCATAATATGAGTAATTAGATCTTTCCTCATGTATAGATCTTGTTGAGGGATCTCCATGTTTTTCCCTCCTCATTTCTTTGATGTCTTTTCTGATGCCATGCAAAGTGTGTAGAAGAAGTTTCGAAAACTTCTTCCCTCCAGACAATAAAGTTTTGCCTTGATCCCTTTTGCAGATCCTATCCTTCCCATGAGAAGACTCCATAGTGGTTGAACAGGATGAGCCAAGAGTAGAGCTCTGATACCACTGTAATATTCCCAAATGGGAAAACTCAGCAATACATTCACATAAAACACATTTTTCAGAAATATAAGAATTAACAAAAAAATGCAGTGGATCCATTAGAACTGACATTATTACAACAAAATCCAAGAGGAAATAAGAAACAAATCACTTTTTCCTAGTTAAACAAGCCTCCTATGGCAAAAACAACCCAAAAACACAACAAACCCCAAGACTAATGCAACACAAAAATACTGCATAAAGTGATAGTGAAATTATTTGGGGGTTTATACTTAGAATTATAGAGACATAACATATATGATGATTTATTAATCAATAGAGCACAAAAAAGAGATCTAATCTCTTTTACATATATCCAAGATGACCCGACAAGGGTTTCCTTACAAAAATGATATACATGAGGTACTTTCTGAAGATATATGGCTGAATCACACTATAAGGCTGAAGATCTACATAAAAATGGTTGATCATGCAAAGATATTTCTGTAGCTCCTACTGGCTTTCCGAGGAAAAGGCTGATCGTCCTCCTGGGAAACTAGCTCATAAAACAAGGGATTAAACCCCTCCACTGCAATAACTTAATAAATAATGTATTTTCTACAAGGGAATACGATGTTATTGAAGGTGGCTACTTGGAATAACATGGGATAGTGGAAAATGTAGCAGAAAATGCTCCTCTCAGATTTCTTAAACAAGATCTCCAAGCAAGAGTGGGGAATTCCCGCATGAGAAAACCCTTGCACTAAAAAGTGTAGAAAACTTAGCTAAACATCAAAAGGATGCAAGAAGTATAAACATACCACATACAATATATAATATTCAATCATGCCTCATATGAATTCCATTCCCTCCATTATATAGTTGATGAGCTTCCTCACCATGGGTCCCATCCAATTATGACGTTACTTTCATTGAAAGGATCCTCCTCCAAAATTACGATGTCTCCATTAGTCCCACTCATCTATTTACAACGCAGTTTGATTTAGTCAACCATGACTTAGTCTCCATGCATTGTCTCCATTCACACCCAAGGTATCTTTATTCTAAATAGCTATATCGATCTTCATTCACACTGAGTTGTCTTTATTTATGATCCACTCCTCACACATTAATGTTGTTGAATTGGTCAAACTTGATCTTTTCCACACACATTAGACCCTGTTGACACATGAGGATGTTTGATATAGTTATTAACATGATCCCTTTTCACATTAAGAGGTATTTTATGCCTACTTAAGCAACTTATGGGCCTCCTTACCCATTTATTCATCTAACTAGATATTAAGAGCAAATTTAATATTCCTATTAACTACATGCTAATTTAGGAATATTACATATCCATGGAGTTTGCTTTGAATTTCAGTGGAATAGCCACTAAAATGGGAATTCTCAATTTTTCTAGCACACCAGAGGTTATTGCTGCTACCACAGAGATTCCAAGAGGTCAAGAGAACTGGTTCAAAGGTTTCAAGTTTAATATGGAACAGTGCAAAGAATTCATGAAACCAGAACATTCTGAAATGGACCTCACCAATGCTATTCCAAGAAGCTGCATTAAATAAAACTATTCAAAATTGTTGCTCATCGTCCAAAAGTACTTTACTTGTGAAGGTAGATATCACAAATTCTACTCATATCATTTCAAATTACTTCTGCACTTCACTGGTAAAATTTCCCTTGATCTACCTTTCTATTCGCATAGAAGTCTATCAAAGATGGCTGATAAGGTCCAAACAAAGTCTGAGGTGAGTGAGACATCATTATTTCATCATGGCTTAATGAAGTTATTGGTTTTATATGAACTTAAAAGGTTAGACAGAGATTGGTCCTCATTCTTGTTTGTCAGTGGTTTTGAGTTGGATGCTCTAACTCCTTCAAAAACTCCTAAACCTAGGAAAATTCCATCACCACTAGCAGCAGAACAGAGTCAACCATTGGTAGAAGAACCAAATGAACTTGCAAGAGCAGAACCAAGTAAGAAAATTATGAAGGAGCCAGAGCAAATGCAGAGTCTTGACACACAAAATGTCCCACCTATAAAACATAAGTCAAAGGTGGTCAAACATGCAAAATAGAAACAAATTATCAATAAAAAAGGAACCAAAAGGATAACTAGGAGCCAAACAATGGTTTTAGAAGATAAGGCAGTGGCTGTAGAAGATAGAGAAGAAGCCAAGGGAAATCTAGAAGATATTTTACATGCCATTGACATAGAGGAAACTCCTATTGTTCAAGCTGAGTTTATTGAGGAAAGTGGGCAGAAGTTAAAAAAGGATAAATCTACAAAGAAATTATAATTTGAGTGAGAAGATGCTGGTTTCATGTTCCAAACAATAAAGCCTATGACAAGTCATGCTAGCAAGCTATTAGAGAGCAGTAAAAAAGTTCAACCACCCACTAATACAACTTAGCCACCTCAAGAGGTTATTGACCTTTCATCACCTCGAAATAAGAATACAGTCAGCAAATCAGAGAAGGGAAAAGAGAAGGTGATGGAAAAAACAGAGTTGCAGCTCCTGGAAGATGCACCAAAATGTTATCACAAAATTGCTTTTGATAGGCTGCTAATCAGAGAATCTCATGTAGCTGTTTCAAACCAATCTTGTGAACCAACAGTTATTTCAGCCTTTTTAGTAGGTTTTGGAGCAAATTTGGACATATGGAGATTATGGAAGGGTTAAATACCATGAAAAGTAGTTATTCAACACTCAAGGACCACAAATTGAAGATAAAATGATAGCCAAAGTATTCATGGAAGAAGAAGACCATTTGCCTAAAAAACAGGGTTTTGTTTCCTATTTTTGAGGAGGTTAGTTAAGTGGTCATAAAATGATGAATTCCATCATCTAAAATCGAAAATGTGACATCATACATGTCAAAAAATGTAATTGTTTTAGTAGATAAGGTTGTTAAAGACAATAATGAGTAGTTTGAGTCCTATTTGAAATAGGAATGTCAAGTAGGATAGGTGTTTGTTTGTCATTAAGTTGATGTTTTATGGTTATGAAAGGTGTCATTAGGCAAAAATTCGATGTATCTAGCCCGGAGGCATATCATCTCATGATGTAAAAAATCTATTAAAGGCCATTGAGTCGAATTTGTCAAGGATTGGAGATTTTTTGAAAAATTGCAGCTTACTGTAAATTGACTGTTTCAACAATATAGAGATATCTTACTTGACCAACCTAAGATTATAAATGAGTTTTTAGTGTTTTCCTATCTTATCTATACCTTTTATGTATCTCATTTTCAATGGTTTTCATTTATAATACTCAGAATTCATTCTTACAATGCTCTGACTTCATTTATAGATGAATTAACTGTGTATTTTCCTGTTTCATATGTGTGTGTCCTACTACTAAAAACTCAGACCTACCTTAGCTTCCATGTCAAGTAAACTCACTGAATTACTGAAGTGATTGACTCCATAAGCCCAATGTTTACTTACTGATATGATTTTGGGAACCAACAATGTTCTGCAAAATTTGGTCTAGCTTTGGGAGAGGGTAGTTGTCCTTCAGAGAGGCTTTGTTCAAGTTTCTGAAGTCAATGCATATTATGATTTCTCCACTTTTTTTCTTATTGGAACCAAGTTTGGGAGCCACTTTGAGAATATGATTGGAACAATGATTTTGGAATCAAAGAGCTTCTTGATTTCCTTCTCAATCAGATGCATAAGAAGTGGATTAATTCTCCCGAACTTCTGCTCGAAAGGCTTTTCATTTTCTTAAATGGGAATAGTATGTTGAATGATAGTAGGGTCATACTTCTTGAAATCAACATAATTCCAAGAAAAAGCATCTATGAACCTTTTCATCATCTCAATATATTTATGCTTCATATCAACTGAAAGAAACTTTGAAAGTTTAATCATTTTTTGCATAGCTACTGTACCAAGGTTACAACTCTCTACCTCCTCATCATCAGCTTGTATCCTAGGAGATTTGAACACATCATTCTTGTCAAAAATATTCTCAAGGGGTATGAGGCCTTTGGGTATAGAGTTATTCTTTCACTGTAACACGTCAGAATTTCCCTTAGATTCAACAAGAATGTTTTTCTGATCTACTTGTATGTTTTCAAATTCTTCTTTCAGCTCAATAAAGTTCTTAACTTGTTGGTAATCCTCAAAGACTTGCCAATGGATAATGTTATCAGGGATAATCAGATACTTGTGCATCCGAATTATTAGGAAAAAACAACTGTTACTACACCATGGGGCACATTCATGTATGAAAATATTCCTTTTGGTCTCATGAATGCAGGAGCTACTTTTCAGAGGGAAATGGATATTGATTTTGCTGAAGAAAAGGACAAGATGGTGGTTTTTTATCTTGATGACATAACATTTTTCTCAAGGAGGGAAGAAGATCACTTGAAGCACCTAGAAAAAAATATGCTGAAGTGTAGAAGGTTTGGCATCTCTCTCAATCCCACCAAGAGTATTTTTGCTTTAACTTCAAGTAAATTACTTGGACATATTATTTCTAAATATGGGATTAAGATGTATCCAAATAGGGTCACTACAATTTAGAAAGTGGATTTGCCTAGGAGCAGAAAGGAGATTCTGTATTTTCTTGGAAAGGTAAATTTTGTGAGAATATTTATACCTAACTTTGCTGAGATTGTAAAGGACATAAAAAGGATGCTGAAGAAAGGAGTTGACATCAAGTGGAAAAAAGAGGCAAATCACTCTTTTGAGGAGATAAAAAAGGCACTCACCCAAGCACCAGTGTTGATCAGCCCGAATTTCTCAAACCAATTTCTGGTTTTTACTTTTGCATCATAAAATACAATTGCTAGAGTTTTGTTGCAGAAAGGACAACAAGGTACTGAGCAGCCCATTTCATTTTTTAGTAGGACATTAGATAACTTAGAGTTGAATTACAACATCTTAGAGAAGCAAGCTTATGCCTTGGTTAAGGTCATCAAAGATTTCAGAATTTACATGCTGCATTCTCATATTATAGCTTTTGTTCCCAATGTTGTTGTGAAAGACATCCTAACTCAAGATGAACCTAATGGTAAGAGGGGGAAATGGATTGCAAACTTGCTGGAATATGACATAGAGATCAAGCCAAAAAAATTGGTCAAAGGAAGGGGTCTAGCAAAGTTGATGGCATAGTCAAACTTTGACTGTCTTGACATGAATTTAATTGTAGAAATATTAGAAATTTTAGATGAAGAGGAAGAATTGATTCCCATTGAAGAAAAGTATATCATTTCAGAGTGGTATAAGGATATTTTTTTTTTCCTACATCATCATAGAGCACCTGCTAAGCTAACAAATTCCAAGGCAAGATTTGTGAAGCTAAAATCGATGAGGTATTGCATCATTGAAAAAAAATTGTATTGGAAGGATACCGATGGTATTTTTTTGAATTGTTTGTTTGAAGAGGAGGTTGATAAAGAGATTGAGGAGTTCCACAAAGGAGATTGTGGAGGTCATCATTATTGGAAGGCTACAGTGAACAAGATTCTTAGAGCAGGGTACTATTGGCCTACAATGTTTAAAGATGTTTACAAAAATATTGCTTCTTGCCATGAATGCCAGATTTTTTATGGTAAGAAGAAGCTTGTACCTTTACCTTTGATGCCTATCTATGTTGAGGCACCATTTCAGTAGTGGGGGCTATATTTTATTGGTGAGATTCATCCATCATCATCAGGTCAACATCGCTGGATTCTGACATCAACTGACTATTTCACCAAATGGATTGAAGTAATCCCAACTTGTTGTGTAACCAGCTCCAAAAATAGAAGAAAAAAGATATCAACGCCTTAGAAATAAGCCACTTCGAGGGGGCAACCTCCAATACATTACATAAATGAACAATTCTTGGATGATATAATTTACAAAACCTCCTTTCTATATATAGGAGTCCATGGGGCCATAATGTAATCCTAGTGGGCCACAATGTAATCCTAGCCGACCTAAAAATAATAATTTAAGGGCACAATAATAACAAAATGGGGGTTACAAGGGTTCAATAATAACAATAAGGGAGTTACACTAACAATAATAAGGGACTATACTAGTGATATAGGGACCTAACATGCCCCTCTCCTTCAAAAAAGTGTTGTCCTCAATGCTTGAGTAGCTCCGGGTGCTTCTGTATAAAATTCTCATCCTCCCATGTAGAATCTTCGGTGGGTAAGTTCTTCCACTTGATGAGATACTCTGAAATTGATCGATTCCGTAGCTGTCGAGTTCTTGTTTCCATGACCGCTTCAGGTTCCAATATGATTTTTCCTTCCTCATCAAGTTCTGGAAATATTGTTTGAGCTGGAATATTTTCACCTATAACCTTCTTTAAGCATGAAACATGGAAAACTGGATGTACTCGCGAAGAAGCAGGAAGCTCCAATTTGTATGCCATAGTACCAATCTTTTGCAACACTTTGTAAGGACCATAGTACTTTGGCGATAATTTATTATCCTTCTTAGCTTGCTTGAGGGACATTTGTTTGTATGGTTGTAGCCGTAAAAATACCCAATCTCCTACATCAAAACTTCTCTCGCTGCGATATTGATCTGCTTGTTGTTTCATTCGATTTTGTGCCAAATTCGGGTTATCCTTTAAGAGTTGGAGAACTTCTTGCTGATGCTCGATGTGATCTTCCACTGCTTGAACCTTCGAATTTTCCCTTAAAGATGATGTGATGGATGGTGGATGATATTCATAAAGTGCCATAAATGGGGTCATTTTTGCTGCAGTATGGAATGAAGTGTTATACCACCATTCCGCAAGAGGTAACCGCTTCACCCATTATGTTTGTTTATCAGATACAAAGCAACGAAGATATCCTTCCAAACATTTATTTACTATCTCAGTTTTACCATCAGATTGAGGATGATAAGATGAGCTATGAGCTAATTGAGTGCCCAAACAAGAAAATAACTCCGTCCAAAAATTTCCAGTAAAAATGGGATCTCTGTCGCTCACAATAACCCTTGGGCTTCCATGTAGCTTTTGAATTCTGTCCATAAATGTAGTAGCAACTATACTTGCTTTAAATGGATGAGATAATGCACAAAAGTGTACATACTTGGTAAGTCTATCAACTACCACCATGATGACACTCTTTCCTTCGGACTTAGGTAAACCTGTGATAAAATCCATTGAAATCTCCTCCCAACGTTGACTTGGAATGGATAAAGGTTGTAGAAGTCTGGGGTCTTAATTGTTTCCACTTTATTCTGCTGGCAAACCAAACATTCCGCCACAAACTTTCGAATATCAGATTTAAGGCCATCCCAAAAAAATTCTTTCTTCACCCTGTGGTAAGTTTTTAAAAATCCCGAGTGTCCTCCTAAAGGAGAAGTGTGCAATTCGAGAAGAATCTTTTGTTTTAGTTGGGAATTCTTACAAAGATATAAGCGATCTTTGTACCATAAGGAATCATTTTTCCAACTAAATGTATCGGATGTACTAGGATCTTGCTGCAACTTTTGAATGAGTGTCCATACATCTTTGTCCTTCTTCCATTCATCTCTTGCTTCAGTTATCCAATCTGGTTGGATAATAGAAATGGCACAAAGCAATGCTTCCACCTCTTCATTCTTTCTTGAGAGTGCATCTGCAACAACATTAAGCTTTCCTTTTTTGTGGATTATTTCAAAGTCATAACCCAACATCTTTGTGACCCATTTTTGCTGCTCTTCTGAAGATAGTCTTTGTTCCAAAAAGTGTTTAAGACTATCATGATCAGTTTTACCTTGAAGTGTCTTCCCATTAGGTAAGTTCACCATTTCTTTAGTGCATGCAGTATTGCTAACATTTCCTTCTCATAAATAGGTTTCTGTAAATACTTTCCTTTGATTGGACGACTTTCAAAAGCAATGGGTCTTCCTTCATGCATTAAAACTGCACCAATTCCATTTCCTGAGGCATCACATTCCACAATAAAGGTTTTTGTGAAGTCTGGCGTAGCTAAGACCGGTGCTAGGCACATTGCCTCTTTAAGATGTTCAAAGGCCTTAGTTGCTTCGGGAGTCCATGAAAATGCATATTTCTTCAATAATGTTGTTAGAGGTGCTGCTATTCTCCCATAATTCTTAACAAACTTGCGATAATAGCCTGTTAACCCGAGAAATCCTCGCAACTGCTTTATTGTCTTGGGGACTTTCCATTCCTTAATGGCTTTAATTTTGTTAGGGTCCACTTTAACACCCTCGTGAGATATAATATGACCCGGATATTCCACCTCTTGTACTCCAAAGAAACATTTGGATGTTTTTGCATATAATTGTTTCTCCTGCAATAGTTTGAGCACCCTGTCAACATGTTCAACATGATCCTTCCAAGACCTGCTGTAGATTAGTATATCATCAAGAAATACTAGCACAAATTTTCTAAGGAAGGGTTTGAAAATGGAATTCATCAACCCTTGAAATGTAGAAGGTGCATTGGTAAGGCCAAAGGCATGACCAAAAATTCATAATGACCCTCATGAGTTCGAAATGTTGTTTTTGGAATATCTTCAGTCTTCATTCTAATTTGATGATATCCTGAACGAAGATCCAACTTGGTAAAATAAATTGCTCCATGTAATTCATCCAATAATTCATCAATCACAGGAATGGTAAATTTATCTTTAATGGTGAGCTTATTGAGCTCCCTATAATCCGGACACATTCGCCATGATCCATCCTTCTTGTGTACCAATACTACGGGAGCAGAGAAAGAACTTTGACTAGGTTGAATTATACCTGCCTCTAACATTTCTGCAATCATACGTTCAATTTCGCTCTTTTGGAAGTAAGGATATCTATAAGGCCTGATGTTTGGAGGAACACTTCCTGGAATCAAATGAATAGCATGATCATGATCACGAATATGTGGGAGTCCCTTGGGAGTTTCAAACATCTTGGAATGATTGTCCAAGACTTGTTGGAGATCTGCAGAAATAGATGATTTTGATGTCGGAAATTCTAGTGAGCATAATTGTGTAATTGCGCCTCACTGTTCTTTCTTTAGAAGCTTTGTCATGGCATTAGAGCTTATTATCCTTCCTGGCTTCCCTTCAATACCCCGTAGTTCGACTTCCTTTCCTTCTGAAAAGAATTTCAAGAAAAGTTCTTGAAAATTAAAAGCTACCGTCCCCAAAGATTGTAACCATTGTACTCCTAGTACAACATCAGCACCTCCCATAGGAATGGAAAGCATTGGACTAGTCGACACATATTCCCCCATGGTTAGCTTGATGTTATGGCATTTTCCAGAGCAATTTATAGTTCCTCCATTTGCAACCATCACTTGACATTCTGGTGCTGGGTATAGGAAACAATTTAATTCCTTGGCTACCTTACAATGAATAAAATTATGGGTGCTACCTGAATCAATCAACACTATTACCTTTTTCTTCTTGATTTGTCCTTTTATCTTGAGAGTTTGAGGAGTGGTAATTCCTGCCAGTGCATTACATGATATGGTCGGATTCATTTCTTCCTCTTCTAGGGCTGGTTCCTGGTGTATATCCTCTTCTTGTTCATTTTCTTCTTCCTCTTCACAATCTATGTAAAATAATTTCTTCTCAACACACTTATGACCTTTAGTGTATTTGCTATCACAACTGTAGCAAAGCCCTTTTGCTCTTTTTTCTTCCAATTGTTGTGGTGTCAACCTTGTAGGTTGTGGAAATCTGGACGTAGCAACACTTCCTTCTTTATAGAATTGAGTGGTAGGCTTCCTTGTCGCCATAATTTTACATTCAACTTTTCTTGCCAACCTGAATGCCTTCTCCATTGAATCAGGTTCCAAAACACGAACTTCATGTTGGATGTTATCCTTTAGAGTACCTATGAAGAGATCAATCCTGTGTTCCTCTGGAATATCAGTTACCCTTATATTCAATTTTTGGAAGTCCTCAATGTGCTGCCCCACTAAACCCTTTTGTTTGAGATTTATCAAGTGGCTAAAGAAGGTGTTGCTCTTTGTATCCTCATAATGTGCTATCATTTCCTCCGTAAAAATTGACCAAGTGACAATTTTTTTACGGGAGAAAAGCCATCGATACCATACAAATGTATTTTGTTCTAAATGAAAAGTTGCAATGCGTACCTTTTGTGTGTTTTGCACATTATGGAGATCAAAATATTGCTCCATCTGTAGTATCCATGTTACAGGATCCTTTCCATCAAAATTCCTCATATCCATTTTTGGAATATGGTGGTTCTTCCCGCCAACATTAGAGTTTATGAAATCAAGATTAACATTTATTTTGTTCTCATCATGAGGTTCTTCTACTATATTTTCACCATTAGGAAACCTTTCTTGTATCAACTTTGTCAAATCTTCGATGTTTGATTTTAGATCATCCATCTTAGCTTCCATGCCAGCTTCCATTCCATCCATCTTAGCTTCCACGCCATCCATCTTAGCTTCCACGCCTTTCTTCAAACCGTCCATCTTCACTTCCATGCCATCCATCTTAGCTTCCATGCCTTTCTTCAAACCGTCCATCTTCACTTCCACGCCTTTCTTCAAAACTTCCATTTCATTTTTTTTGCTCTTTGCGAGAGTGAAATTTGTTGCACTTGCTCTTGTAATTTTGATAGATCATGTTGCAATTCTTCATCTTCATGAGTCATGGTAGAGCCTTTTGAAGGCTTAATGGGTGTTGAATTATTTTTAGGTGCCATTTTAGAATCCAATATTGATACCTATTCTACAATATTCCCTTGGAATCAATTCAACTTGATTCTTCAAACAAGACTTATGCAATTCGGAAAAAACTACACACCTTTTACTTGCTTTGAGGAGCTCGATATTGAAATTGAATTATATCTGTAATTGAAAATATTCAATATCTGAAATTCAGCCCTGTAGTAGCCCTCTGAAGCTTCTTTCAAATTCTATAGGTCTGATCTAATTTGGATTCCCCAAGACAAAGTTGTGTCCAATCTCCCACAATGACCTAATTTTGGACTGGTTCAGTAGAGCAAACTTGTAGGACTTGCCACGTGTCACTGTTTCGTCCTTTGTCTCTGAAATTGATAGCCAAGAAACTAAAGTCCGTGTAATTGTGACCACTTTTTATGGCACTCAAATCCACTGCCCAGAGAGAGAGTTATTGAACTTTTCCCACGATTACCTCTTTGAGATGAAATTCAGGAGCCTGAAAAAGCACTACCTTCCACAGATCATATCTCCAAAAATATAGCGAACAAAGATCTGAAATTTTTTGATAACTTTCCTCAGGATTTTAGATTCCCACCATACGAATTTCAAATTCTGAACCTTCGTAGAAAAAAATTTATAGCGAAAATGCCACGATGACCTGTTTAGGAGCTTGAAAAAAGACCTAAATTCCAAAGATGATATCTCCGAAAATATTGCGAACCAAGCTCTGAAATTTTTAGAAAATCTTCCTCGGGATTTCAGGTTCGTACCCTAAAAATTTCAGCTTCTGAAACTTCATAGAAAAAAAGTTATAGCGAAAATTCCACGATGACCTGTTTGGAGCAGCGAAACCCTAGAATCCAAGCTCTGATACCAAATGTTGTGTAACCAGCTCTAAAGAGAGAAGAAAAGAGATATTCACGCCTTAGAAATGAGCCACTTCGAGGGGGCAACCTCCAATACATTACATGAATGAACAATTCTTGGATGATACAATTTACAAAACCTCCTTTCTATGTATAGGAGTCCATGGGGCCATAATGTAATCCTAGTGGGCCACAATGTAATCCTAGCCGACCTAACAATAATAATTTAAGGGCACAATAATAACAAAATGGGGGTTACAAGGGTACAATAATAACAATAAGGGGGTTACACTAACAATAGTAAGGGACTATACTAGTAATATAGGGACCTAACACAACTAGGCAAGCAAATGATTCTGTTATCATTTCATTTTTGGAAAATAATATTTTGTCTAGATTTGGCTGTCCTATGAAGATCATCACTGATAATGCTCATGCATTTAAGTATAAGAAGATGATTAGTTTTTGTCATCAATATCATATTTCTATTAGGTATTCTATTGCATATTATCCACAAGGGAATGGTCTTGTTGAATCTTCTAACAAGAGGATTGTGAGGATTATAAAGAAGGTGTTGTAGGAAAATAAGAAGTCATGGCATTTGAAGTTGAAGTATGCTCTATGGGCTGATAGTGTGTGCACAAAGAGGTCAATTGAAACTTCACCTTATGAGCTGGCATATGGGGATGATGTTATATTTCCTATGGCCTTAGGAGTGCCTGTCATGAAGCTGCTGCAAGGATTGAAGGAGAAGCCAAATGCAATTCAAAGAAGAATCAATCAGTTGATAGCTTTGCAAGAGAAGAGAGAGGAAGTTTATAACAGTAATCAACAATCTCAAAATAGAATCATAAGACATTTGACAAGAAGGTCAAGGAAGATAATTTTCAAATCCAAGATGTGGTTTTGAAATGGGATGCCAGGATTGAAGAGAAGGGCAGACTTGGTAAGTTTGAGAATATCTAGAAGGGTCCTTTAAAAGTAGCTACTTTTCATGGGAACAACACTTACATTTTGCAGGAAATGGATGGACAACCATGTGCTGGAGGGCCTATCAATGGCAGGTTTTTGAACCACTACTCTTCTTAAAATATGCTAATCATTGAATACCATTGTATATATTCCATTTTATGTGTTTTTTTTTCTTGTAATGACAAGTTGAATCATCAAAGCTTGAGCCCGAGGTGAAGGCCATTAGAGTTTGAAGAGAAAGCTTGGAAATTTCAAAGTTTTTTTGTTCTTTCAAGAATATGGATAGCAGCACTAGAACTACTGGTTCTTTGATGTACCACAGGGGCACACCATCCCAATTGGAGCCACTGTTATCACCCAAAAGAAGTAAAACATCATTTTGACAAAGTTAAATAAGTTCATGTGTCAAAATAGTGTTGTAGGTTTCATTTTTAAGTTTGGTCAAGGGAAATATTAAATTTTTATGGTTTAAGTTTACCCTAATGTCTAAACCCACCCATGTTCAAACTCCTTCATGTAAAATCATTCAAAATTCTCTGACTTATTTCATTTTCCAAATTTTTTGTACATAAAATGCCAAATTAGCCAAGAAACAACAGTTTTGTAGCATAATACACTACAAAATTCACTTTTTTCTATGAAACTGTTGATAGTTTCATAGCAAAAACATTCAAATTAACATTAAAAGTGCTATGAAAGTGTGGTTTCCTAACTGTATTGTCAGTCTAGCTGTTAGGTGTCAGAAATCATTTGGGAAAGGGCAAGTTATATGCTTTCGTGTCATGGAGGGATAAAATCAAGGTACATGATCAGGTCTACAGTCATCATGGTCACTTTAGGTAATGTAGAAGTCATCATTGAGTCATGAGAAGAAATTTAAACTTAAAATCATTTCCTAATTCAGTCATTCTCATTTCTTTTTCCTCCTTGCATAATATTTGAGCTGTGGAGAGCTATTGTGCTAAGCCAAAGTTGTCGATGGTTTCTTCAAAGGTTTACTTTGAACAGCATCAAGTGAGGCTAAGAAATTCTTAGAGAAACTATGGTAGAGAAAAGAAAAACACAAAAGGGTGGACAATGTCTGAGATATGAACTTGCAAACATGAAAGTGATAAATGAAGATCCAACAGTAATGGAAGCATTTAGAAGGGCAGGTTGCCTATAGTTTTGTGAGAAATTGTAGGGCTGTCATACACAGCTATCCAAGGAGTTTGCTTTGAATTTTAGTGGAACAACCACTAAAGTGGGAATGCTCAATTTTTCCATCACACCAGAGGTCATTGTTGCTACCATAGAGATTCCAAGAGGTCAAGAGAACTAGTTCAAAGGTTTCAAGTTTAATATGGAACAGTGCAAAGAATTCATGAAGCTAGAACATTCTGAAATAGACCTCACCAATGTTATTCCAAGAAGCTGCATTAAAGAAAACTATTCAAAATTGCTGGTCATCATCCAAAAGTACTTTACTTGTGAAGGTAGATATCAAAAATTCTACTCATATCATTTCAAATTACTTCTTGACTTCACTGGTAAGATTTCCCTAGATTTACCTTTCTATTTGCATATAAGTCTGTCAAAGATGGTTGATAAGGTCCAAGTAAAGTCTAAGGGGAGTGATACATCATTATTTCATCATGGCTTAATGAAGTTATTGGTTTTATATGAACTTCAAAGGTTAGACAGAGATTGTTCCTCATTCATGTTTGTCAGTGGTTTTGAGTTGGATGCTCTAACTCCTTCAAAAATTCCTAAACCTAGGAAAATTCCATCACCACTAGCAGTAGAACAGAGCCAACCATTGACAGAAGAACCAAATGAACCTGCAACAACAGAACCAAGTAAGAAAAATATGAAGGAGCCAGAGCAAATGGAGAGTCTTGACACACCAAATGTCCCAATTGCAAAACATAAGTCAAATGTGGTCAAACCTGCAAAACAGAAACAAACTGTTAGTAAACAAGGAACCAAAAGGATAACCAGGAGTCAAACATTGGTTTTAGAAGATAATACAGTGGTTGTAGAAGACAAAGCAGAAGCCAAGGGAAATCTAGAAGATATTTTACATGCCATTGACATAGAGGAAACTCCTATTGTTCAAGCTGAGTTTATTGAGTAAGGTGGGCAGAAGTTAAAAAAAGGCTAAATCTACAAAGAAATTAGAATTTGAGGGAGAAGATGTTGGTTTCATATTCCAAGCAAGAAAGCCTATGACAAGGCGTGCTAGGAAGCTATTAGAGAGTAGTAAATAAGTTCAACCACCCACTGATACAACTCAGCAACCTCAAGAGGTTATTGACCTTTCATCACCTCCAAATAAGGATATAGTTAGCAAATCAAAGAAGGGAAAAGAGAAGGTGATGGAAAAAATAGAGTTGCAGCTCCTTGAAAAAAAATTGAAAGTGTAAAATCACGAAATTGCTGTCATGAAAAGAGAAGCAAGAAAACATAGTGTAGAGAAGACATAATTTGAAAGGGTGAAGGCAATTTGGGAAGAACATGTGGACACTGTCTCTAAGACTTTGGACAATACACAACAACTCATCAAATGGAAAATTACAGCAAAGAAAGAAGCCAAACATGTCAAGAGGATGAACACACAGTTGAAAGCCACCAATAGAAGAATGAAAGACCAAGTTAAAGACCTTCAAGAGCAACTTGAACTGATTCATGTAGAATTAGAGAAAATTGGCTTAAAATGACTGTAATTGAATAGCCAATAGCTCAACCAATTGTAAATGAGGAGGAAATTCCTGAAGGAGAATAAGGTGAGTTGGTTTATGGTTGATTGAGGCTAATGACATGTTAGATACAAGTTTTTGGCACTTACAGGTTTAATATTTCAAAATTATACAAAAATCTGCATTTTTAGTAGTTTCATAGTGCCTCTCGGCTTGAAGGGCGGCAAAATGCTATGAAACTACTGTAGCTCCTCTTTTGACTTTTTGGACCAGTTTTGAATGCTATCAAGAGGTGGAATTGGTGTGGGAGATGTGTTTAAAGATGATGAACAATATGCCAAAGGAAATAATCCAAAATTTTGAGGTTAAAAGGCATGTTTTGCAGCGCACTGTATTTCAGCCTTTTTAGTAGGTTTTAGAGTACCTTTGGGCATCTAGATATTATGGAATGGTTAAAAACCATGAAAAGAAGTTATTCAACACTCAAGGAGCACAAATTGAAGACAAAATGATAGCCAAAGTATTCGTGGAAGAATGTCAAACCAGGAGGTAACTCCGCAAATCAGAATGTGTATTAGCTGAAGAATGTACATGTATTTATACATGGAGGTGAGGCTATTGGGATTCATCTCCAAATGACTCTTGGCCTTCCTTATTTCCTAATATTATTTATTATACAATATTACATATCCACACCCAACCCATAGGATTAGGTGTCAACATTCCCCCCTTTAATCCGAAGGGATGTTGGTGAGCCCAAGCATCGGTCTGAACTTTTCAAACTTTTCTCTTCCAAGTGATTTGGTGAAGATATCAACAGTTTGCTCATTTGTGGAACAATGATGTAGATGGATGGTTTTGGCCTGAACATGATGTCGAATTAGATGGTATTTTGTATTCATGTGCTTTGTTCGATCATGGAACTCTGGGTTCTTGGTCAACTTTATTGCAGAAGTGTTGTCGATCATGAGTGGTGTGGAATACATTTGTTTCATCTGCAAATCTTCCAGGATTTTCCAGAGCCACACAATTTCCTTTTTTGCTTTAGCTGCTGCCACATATTCTTCCTCAGTTGTGGAATCTACTGGAACTGACTGTTTGCGCGATCTCCATGAGACAGCTCCTGATCCAAGACTCATGGTGTAACCTATAGTAGACACCCCTGTTTCTTTGTCGCCATCAAAGTCTGAATCAGAGTATCCGATCAAGATGAAGTCGCCTACCTGTGTATATTTGAGTCCAAAGTCTTGAGTCCCCTTCAAGTACCTTAACACTCTTTTTCCAGCAGGCCAATGTCCTTCACAAGGTTTTTGCATGAACCTTGAGAGGATTCCAACAGCAAATGAAATGTCAGGTCTAGTGGTGGTCAGGTAGATAAGACTTCCTATAAGCTATGTATACTTAGTTGCATCCTCAAATTCCTTCCCTTCAATAGATGTGAGCTTCAAGTTTTGTTCCATTGGAGTGGTTAAGGGATTACATTCATCCATGCCAAACTTGTTCAAGAGATCTCCAATGTACTTCTTTTGAGAAAGAAATATAAATCTAGGATGTTGAATTACTTCAATACCCAGATAGTAATGAACATGACCCAAATCATTCATTTCAAAACCTTTCTTCAATTCTTTCTTCATGGATGCAATATAGCTCTCATTGTTCCCTGTTATCAAAATATCATCTACATACACCACAAGATATACAACTGTTTTTCAAAATTTCTTAACAAACAAAGTTACATCATCAAGATCAAAATGTTTGAAGTCAAGTTTCAGAAGATACTCGGTTAATTTCTCATACGAGGCTCATGGTGCTTGCTTGAGGCCATACAAGGATTTTATAAGCTTGAAAACTTTGTGTTCTTGACCCTTTACAACAAATCCTTCTGGCTGGGACATATAAACTTTCTCCTTTAGATATCCATTCAAAAAAGATTTTTTTACATCCATCTGATGGAGTTTCCATCCATTTTGAGCTGCTAGGGTAAAGAGAGTCCAGATGGTGGTCCATTTTGCTGTGGGGGCAAAAGTTTCTTCATAATCAATTCCTTCTTTTTGTGCAAAACCTTTTGCCACAAGCCTGGCCTTGTGCTTGTCAAGTGAGCCATATGCTTTATACTTGTTCTTGTAGACCAACTTACAGCCAATTGGTTTCGTTCCCAAAGGCAGATCAACTAGCTTCCAAGTGCCATTATTTATCAAGGCATCATACTCCTTTTGCATCGCTTCTTTCCATTCATCATGAGAAGCAGCTTCTTTGAAGGAAGTTGGTTCATGATCTGTAGACAAACTCAATTCACAGTTATAAGCAATATCCATATCAACAGGAGAATCAGAATTATCTACATCACCTTCGATTTGTTGAGTGGAACTTCTTGTTCCTGTTTTTCCAACCTCATCGGGATGAACATTCTCCAGTGTCTTTGTCAGCCATTTGGGAGGACCTTTCTGAGATGGCCCAGGCTGGTCATTTGACTGAGTTGGGATTGATTCAAGATTCAATCTCCCAATTTTGTCAATCACATCATCCAATGTGTCATCCGTGGTTGTTTCTTCATGTGGGGGAGAGAGTGCTTCAGGACATGATTCCACAGTTTGATTCAATATCGAAATCCCCCCTTCAAGATGTGGAATCTCATTATCAAATTCTTGGAAAGACTTTGCATGTGTGAATCTATCCAGGCGATCAAGTTGTCGCTCAACAACCTTGTCACTCTTGGAAGATTCAAGAAATATGACATCTCTTGCTATCACAAACTTCTTATTTGCTTCATCATAGAGACGATATCCTTTGGAGGGATTGGAGTACCCCAAGAAGATACATTTTCTGCTTCTAGCACCAAGTTTGTTCCTTTGACCCTTGGGTATCAAGGCATAACAGGTGGACCCAAAGACCCTGAAATGCTTTACCGAAGGAATGTGGCCATGCCACATTTCAAAAGGAGTTTTGTTTCTAATTGAACTTGAAGGACACCTATTCTTTATGTAAACGGCACATAGAACTGCATCAGCCCAAAACATCAATTTTACATTCTTGAAAAATAACATGGAGCGGACCATATTTAAGATGGTTCTGTTCATTCTTTCAGCTACACCGTTCTGTTGTGGATTATATGGCACAATGGTTTGATGTTTGATTCCATGTTGACGAAGATAATTTTCAAATTCGTTTGAAGTGTATTCTTTTCCATTATTAGTACGTAGAGAGCCAATATGTGTTTGTGCATCATTTTCAATCCATGCATGAAAATTCTTGAAAGTTTGAAAAGCATCAGACTTATTCTTCAATAAGTAAATCCAACACATTCTGGTGTAGTCATCAATAAATGTCATCATGTATTTATTTCCATTTGTAGAAGCAATAGGCATAGGGCCACATAAATATGAATGAACAAGCTCAATTTTTCTATGTGCTCTGGAGTGTGAATCATGAAATGGCTGTTTGCTATGCTTTCCTAGAATACAAGCATCACATTCCTTAGGTTTTCTAGGAATTGTAGGTAGTCCATTAACACCATTTTTCTTCAACAAATGAAGGCTGTCATAGTTTAAGTGTCCAAATCTAGCATGCCATAAAATACTTGATGGGAATGTACCTTCATCATGATGTGAACTGAATGCAAAGTTTTGAGCATGAGCAGATGAACCTTTCAACTTCAAGAGTCTTCCTTCTTCTATTCCCTCCATGACAAGTGAGTGATATGATGCTTTTCTGACCTCTGCCTTGCCATCAAACAAGTGAATGGAGTGTCCTTGCTGGCGGATTTGGACCAGGGACAACAAGTTTCTCCTCAACTCAGGGAGGTATAGAACCTCATGTAAAATATGATATGGAAGACTAGGCAATTTAAGCCTGACTGTGCCAAGCCCTGATGGCTTGAGTTTGGATTTATCTGCAAAATATACTGCTCCATCAACTTTGTTAGTGAATTCTTCAAAAAAATATTTTCTAAATGTCATGTGACATGTTGCTCCTGAATCTAGCAACCAATAATCTCTCCATGAAGTAAATGAAACATCAAATAAGTCTTCAGTTACTCCATTGTCACAATGTGCTAGAACATAATGAGCGGATTCGGGTGCTTTACCTTTGTCTTTGTCATTAGTTTTACCTTTGTCTTGATTTCTTTGCTGCTCAATTTTCTCCCAAGGTGTTCTACATTTGGATGCATCATGTCCATCTTTATTGCAACGTGTGCAATGAATATTGGATTTGTCAGATTGTCTGCCCCCCCTTTCTGTGAAGTTTCTTCTTCCTCTTCCTCTTCTGCCACCTCTTCCTCTGGATGAATCTGAAGCATTAATATTTTCTCTATGTGCCAAGTATGCAGCCTCTTCGGAAGACGAAGGGACTGTCATCTTCCCAAAAGCTTTCTCTCTTTTTGCACACTTTTTCTCAAGTGTATCAAAGGTGATATGCTCAAGGTTCCCACTTGCTTGCAAAGACTCAAGATAATGTGAGTAGGTCGGATATAATGCCTTAACATATGCTATGAGAGGTATGTCCATTTTTACACCAGTGCTATCAATATCATGCATGATAGATCTAACTTTTGAAGTTAAAGCAAGGGGATCATCATTCTTCATTTCAAGACTGAACAAATTAATCATCAATTGAACATTTTCTAATTCTGAATGTGAGTCATAGAGTTCTTTTAGCTTGCTCAAGGCATCATAGGAATTTGAGAATGATGAAATATGGTGACTCACCTCTTCATTTATGGAAGCTGCAATCAAGGCATAGGCCTTGTTAGCCACCTATTATATTTTGTTATACCGAAAGGTGGCTAAGACTTTTTGAGCCTCCAAGGAACAAATTTTATCACTAAAAATTGTTGGCTCTTGAAGTCTCTTTAAGGCCTCATGCCTCTGTCCCAAATCCTCATTTGATGTTCCATTTTATACTCATAAATTCTGCTGATTCCAAGAGAAAGACTGCTGAGAAACCATCATTTTCCTCCCTTTTATCACTCAAAAATAACCTTCATTTTCTCCCCTTTTTCTCCATAAAATACCCTTTGTTATCATGATTCCTCTTCTACCCCTCATGAAAAACACTCTTATAAAGTTAAAGACTTACTCTTTAACCTTACCGGAACCCTTCATTTCCTTCAAGAAACCCTTCAAAAACCATGAAAATACATGTTTTTATGTATAGAACTTAAAAAACCCAAAAATATTTCAGATTGGAATCTAATAAACATGGTGGTGGACCATAAAACCTTTTACCTCCTTAGGAGTTAAAAATTTTCCACCTGGCGACTCCACACTCCATAACTCCCAAAGACTCCATTGGAGGAAGAACCTAAAAGATGGCAACGCCTCATAGAAGGGTAGAACATATGGGTTGGATCTGGTTTAAAGAATTCATTATTTTTGTCTATCAATATGCCCTATCCTGCTTTAAGCCTATTCAAGTATACAAAGATAAAACCCACATTGAGTACGAGAAAGAACTCAGACCTCAATCTTCAGACCGTGAGCAGACCTGTACTCCTGTGAAAAATATGGTGGGACCAGAGCCTCATGTTATATCTCCCACTTCTAAAGAAGTTTCAAACAGCCATGAGCCTCCTGTCATGCTACCCACACCCACAAAGGTCATAGAAAGATATAAGCCTCTGGTTTTACCTCTTATCTTCCAGCCCCTCCCTACAGAACTTATAGATAAGCTGCCCTCTTTTAATGAAGAAGATTCAAAAATCATTGCTGACCAGCATGTCCAAAAGCTCGAGGATGTACTTGACTTATATGAAATAAGAGAAGATGATGTGTGTATTAGAATGTTCGTCTTTGTCATTACAAGGAAATGCAAAGAGTTGGTTTAAAAACCTTTCAGCTGCAAGCATCTTCAGCTTTCATCAATTTGCTCGAGTTTTCCTTGATAGATGGGCAGTCCCGGTGAATGTTTTCTCATCCTAGAAGAATATCAGAACTTGAGAAGACAGACGATGAAGACAGTACAAGATTTTTCATCCAGGTTCAATAAGGTGTACAATGCGATACCTTCTGATGTAAAACCACCTTTAGGATGGGCTCTGCTACACTATCCTAGTTCTTTTGAACCCGAGGTGGAATTCCGTATAAGAGAAAGAGAGCCTTCGAGCCTGGAGGAAATGCAAAGCATAGAAGTTACTATTGAATACAACATAAAGTGTAGGGAGGAAGGATTGAAAGCAACAAAGAAGGACCGAACAGAGCAGAAAGGGCAGATCTCTTTAGAAAGCAAGCTAGAAGGAACGATAGAGATGGCCAATACCTTGCTGAAAATAGAAGAGGAAGAATATTGGGTTGAAACCAGAAATAATGATTGGGACAGACCTACACCTTGTCCTCGAGAAAGGCAAACCAGACCACTGTAAGACAGAAGCGACATGCAAAGCATGTATGATGAACTAGAGTTTGAATCAGAAAATAAACTTGCAGACTATTTTGAAGAAAGACTTGCTGAAATTCCAGAGGGTTTGATGGGTAACGTTGCTTATAATTATGATTTATCTGATGATAATCTGTTTGATGATGGTTTTTTCCAAAAGGAAGCCGAGCTTGCAGGGCCATCATCAGTTGTTTCATGGGAGAAAGATCGCGACCATCAACTTCAAGAAAATGATGAGCTAATGCAGGCCATCTATGATACTAATGAAGAAAGCGTTGAAAGCATGATAGCAGATGAATATTCATTGAATTTTCACTTTGTTATATATCAGATCGTCAGTAATAATTTCAAAGAAGATGGAAGCCAGCAGCTCTTCAGCACATAGGACAAGGAAGAAAGGCCTGAAGAAAATCTTGAGCAAGATGAATATCCAGAGCCTTCGCCTGAAAGGGTCAAGATAATAAAAGCAACCCCTACTCAAGAGTATATTAATTTTTTCACAGAGTTTAGTTCACTCCAACATAACCAGTTAGGGTCAGAAGAGGATAGCCCTGCCATATATGATGAACCCTCCAGTTCATGCTGTAGTGAAGATGAGGGAGACCTCCTTTCCCATAGACATCTCTGTCTTGATCCAGTGAGAGAAGAAGTATTCCTGGTTGATGCTCATATGCCAAATACTCTCAGCCAAGAAAGAGAGAGTGTGATTACAAAGGCCACACTGCAAATGCAATGATTAAATCTGCCCGGGATACATATAGCCTACCAGCCATGGCGGGCCTTAAAAGAGAAAGTTTATATCATGTTCTGATTGATCCTTCAGAGTACATGGAGGCCTTGATTGGCTTAGCCCCTCAAGCATTAATCCTTTGCAAAAGCCAAATACATCAGAAACGGTCACCACCGCCGCGCCTCGCTTTAAAAATCCACACGCGTACAGCACCCCATGGTTGTCTCTCGTAGCAATGGGCTCTTCTCCCTCTTTACATTTGCTTGACTGGTTGCATTGGCATTATTGTATCACCTAAAATATGTAAATACTCCAAGTTAGAGTAGGTTAGATAGGAATGTCAATAAAGCTCAATTCTGAGCATGTAGTTAGTTGTTGATTTTTGTCTTGTAAGAAAAAGAAAAATCCAAAAACAATGAAAAAGAGAAAAGAGGGCAGAAATGAAAACAAGAAAGGCAAAGCCCCATGCCAAAAAAGAGAAACAAATCTAAAAGTGTGCAAGCTCAAATGCCACTCCTCAAAAACACACTTCTAGTTAGTCAAACTGTTTAATCTTGACTAATTAGCTTTTGAATTTACTGCTGATAGGATAGTGAATTTGATTTGCCAAACTGTTTAATCTTGGCTTATCAGTAGGTAGATTAAGATAGAAATTAAAGGTTCAAGCATGTTCAAAACCTGAACCAAAGTTTCAAAGAAGAGATGACTCGAATTTGTTTCAAATTCTGAGTCAAAAGATGTAAAATCTGGTTCTAATCAGCTCAAAATCTGAACTAGAGAACAAAGAAGGAACAACTCAAACAAAATTAAAAATAGCGCTGTAAAGAAAAAATAAGGCTATGATGAGAGACTTTCAGATCTTAAGCCTTCCATTTTGATTTTAATTTTCTGCAAATAATAATCTATGTGCAGCTTGTTTTTATGCCATAGATCATAGCAAGTCAAATAGCTTAATCTTGACTTGACTGTTTTTTAAATTTCTGTTGTAGAATTTAGAGAATGAAAGCCTGTTGGACAGTTTAATCCCAACAGACAGTAGTTTAGGTAGAGAAATATTTGAGCTCAACTGTTTAATCTGAGTTCAGGGAGAAATAAGGAGTAGAAATAGATTAGATTTCCTGCTTTCAAAAGAATAAAATGTTGCGAATAGATTTTGCCAATCCAAGTGCACTCCAATGAAGAAAAAATGCTAGATCAGTAGGATTGGGTAGGTAGAAATTTTGTATTGATGAAGGACCATTGTTTTCATGGCTGCTAAATATGTTTTCAAACAAGATCATCCAGCAAAGGAAGGGCAGCCCAATGGATCAGGCACAAGTCAGCCTCCCAGAGAAATCAAGTCTGAATTCTTGATGCCTTCAAGAAGGCACCATCCCCAAGTGGAGCCACTGTTAGCCACCTATTATATTTTGTTATACCAAAAGGTGGCTAAGACTTTTTGAGCCTCCAAGGAACAAATTTTATCACTAAAAATTGTTGGCTCTTGAAGTCTCTTTAAGGCCTCATGCCTCTGTCCCAAATCCTCATTTGCTGTTCCATTTTATACTCATAAATTCTGCTGATTCCAAGAGAAAGACTGATGAGAAACCATCATTTTCCTCCCTTTTCTCACTAAAAAATAACCTTAATTTTCTCCCCTTTTTCTCCATAAAATACCCTTTGTTATCATGATTCCTCTTCTACCCCTCATGAAAAACACTCTTATAAAGTTAAAGACTTACTCTTTAACCTTACCGGAACCCTTCATTTCCTTCAAGAAACCCTTCAAAAACCATGAAAATACATGTTTTTATGTATAGAACTTAAGCCCCTCGAGCTTAAGCCCTTAGCCCCTTTTCTTCCATACGCCCGCACCCTGGAACCAAGTTTTAACCCTTTCGCGCTTATCGCAAAGCGCAGATCGCAGAATTTCCAAATTGTTATTTTTTTAAACTGATGCATCGCAAATATTTGTGCTGCGATCCATCGTAGATCGTAGATCGCAATTTTCAGTTTTCCTCCAAATAGCATCGCAAATATTTGCGCTGCGATCCATCGCAGATCGCAGATCACAATTTTAAGTTTTCCTCCAAATAGCATCGCAAATATTTGCGATTGCGATCCATCGCAGTTTCCGCCCATCGCATAATCGCAATATCGCATTTTCCACTTTTGCGATTTGTGATCGACCCCGCCGGGCCCACCGTACGACACCCCCGCCATTCATATAAAAAATGCCTTTTCCCTTTGTAAAGTCGAAAAACGACATTTTTCGTTGTTTATAAAGGTTTCGCCCTTTTCCTCCCGCTGCTGCATTTCCGCCGTTGTTCTGCGCTCCCGCTCCAAGATCGAACGGTCCTCCGCGCATCTCTCGCCTAATCCCTCTATACGTCATTTCATTGCTTTTTTCCGTTGTTTTCACATAACCACCCCGGTTCATTCCGCAACACCCTTCAGCGGAGGGCGGTTTTTCCCCGTTGCCCAACGAATCCATACGCTTGTCGCCACGCGCCCTTTGCACTATTTGGAAACTGCCGCGTAACTGTAGTCCCCCGCATGTTATAGTCCGGACCATGGACGCCCAGCGAAATTAATCACATCAGTCCAATCTGCAGACCCCCATCCAACGATAATCGCCTGCCTAACATGCCCGACCTCTAACCAGAGTGCCCTTGTGATAGCCAAGCTATTGTACTGCGGCAATCGCCTTTCCACCGTCGATCTTGCGCGATCGACGGCTCAGATTCAATTACCTTTCCACCATGTCTTTTGACCATTCTGAGATCAAATCCCGACCGTTGGATGATGCCATCCAATGACCCCGCTTCCTCCACGCCTTCCGAAGCAGTTTTAACCTAAAAATGCAGGATTTCTTAATTGTTTTTATGTTTTGCAGGTGTTTTAATGGTTTTCCATTATATAATGAAGGAGAGCCGAGGGTTGGGAAAGACGTTTCCTGTGCTTTCGAGCTATTACAGAGAACCATTCATAGGGTTAAATTCAAATGATTTATCAATGTTTCATGAGCGTTGATAGCATAAGAGCCCTGTGCAGCCCTGCACATCGACAAGACACTGTTTTATTCAAAAGAACAGTTAAAGAGTATCAGTTTTGAAGACAAAGCACAACAGAATGAATATTGAAGACAATTTTTACGGGGATTACGGCTAAGACAGTTATCAAAAGCCTAATCCCCAATCTAAAACACAGTTTAGAAGAAAACCTAAAGTGTTTTATCAGACAGAAAGCCTCCATCGCCACATCTTGAGGCAAATTGATTCCTCAGCTACCACTGAGCCACCTGTTGCCTCAAACCTTTCAAAACAGAGGCAAAATTTAATGAAGAAAATCAGATATTCGCCTCCAGTGCAGCCAGGGAGTTACTTCTGCAAGGAAATCAATGCAAAAATATCGGCAGAGTTACTCCAAACATTACACAAAGCCTCAAAGTCAAATAAAGCTCCCACCGAGCTTAATTCATAAATGTAAAACAGTTAATACAGAAGACCACTTGTAAACTTCTTAATCGAGCCCCTCAAAAGGCCAAGAAGTCTTGAATCTGTATTAATTGCTTCGAGAGATCTTTTGTTAGATTTCACCTCCTCATTCTTCTATAAATACCTCAGTAGAAGATGAGAAATTGTTGGTTTTTTGCTATGTATTTGCTGAGCATTGTATTGTAATTAAGCTGGAGACTTCTGTTTGTAAATAGTGTTGACAGGCCCTTGAAGCCCTGCTTGTGGTAGATAAGTTAGGCTGAATAGTGAAGATGATTCCTGAACTGAAACATTGGACTTGAAGATTGTAACTGGTTTGACATCAATATAAAGGCCATTCTTTGGGATCCTGGTCTATATCACTGGTGAAGTGCTTCTTTCTTTGTTAAAGTTTTTTTCCTTCTATGTATGCCATATTGTTCATGTTCTTCTGTAAAGAAAAGTTTAAACAGGGTTAGGATCTACTGTATATCAGTAACCTTCTCTGGCTGAGAAATCTTTATCTTAATGTTTTCTTCAGATTTGTTTATTTAAGAATGATTCAATACTGTTTAAACAGTTAGGAATGTTGGCGTTCCCTCGTCCTTCTGTTTACATAAACATTGTTCTTGAATGTGATTTCCATTATTTGCTATTAAAGTTAGACTAGAGAAGATATGGTTTGCCCTGATTCCTAGATCCTTTTCTCCAAAGGCAGATTCTGAAAATTTCCCTTGGTGCTAACTGAAAGCAGACTAGGTTTAAAAGTAATTTATCTGATCTTAAGTTACATTTTGTTTCTCTTATATGTTTTCATACTTTCTGAAGGTAATTATGTGGATTACTGGATTGTTTTTCAATTAAGCTACTTCAATACAAAATTGCCCAAGAAGTTTATGGTTAGCCCTGTCCTTGGTTGGTTTCAAACAGTTACTTAAGAAGCTTTTCTTGTTTGGACTAACTATAAATCCTTTGAGAAATTATTATCAGTTTCCACCCTTCCAACACTTTATTGTTTCCATTCCATCACTTTAATCTCATTAATCTTGTGATATGGATGACTTGCCCCTTGGATCACCCCTGATGTTGTTGTTCAATTAAAGCCCAGATATGACTCCATAGCCCAATGGACTAAAAACCAGCGTTATATCTATCTGTTACCCTAAGCTGTCCTGTTTTCTTTCAAATTCTCACCTTTGAAACTCTTTGCATATAGATCTTTCCGCCTCAAACAAAAAATCATGCATAACCACCCAAAAACAAAACAAAACCCTTGGAATTCATAACTAGCCTAATATCATCACCTTAAGCTTTCAAAGACAAATCCATCTTTGTACATATTGGAGAGATCCCTCTCCAGATTCAGGAGGGCTAGATCCTAGAATCCCAAAGTGGTTGAAATGATGTTGTTTCTGTGATTGGAATTTGCCAATCTTGCTAATTACAGAGACCTAACATTTCTGGTGACTCCACTGGGGAATTTTGAGTTCATAGTTGCTTGGCCAGCTTTTATAAACTCTTTATTTTTCCATACAACCACAAAAACTCAGAAAAACCCAAAAATATTTCAGATTGGAATCTAATAAACATGGTGGTGGACCATAAAACCTTTTACCTCCTTAGGAGTTAAAAATTTTCCACCTGGCGACTCCGCACTCCATAACTCCCAAAGTCTCCATTGGAGGAAGAACCTGAAAGATGGCCAGGCCTCATAGAAGGGTAGAACATATGGGTTGGATCTGGTTTAAAGAATTCATTGTTTTTGTCTATCAATATGTCCTGTCCTGCTTTAAGCCTATTCAAGTATACAAAGATGAAACCCACATTGAGTATGGGAAAGAACTCAGACCTCAATCTTCAGACCGTGAGCAGACCTGTACTCCTGTGAAAAATCTGGTGGGACCAGAGCCTCATGTTATATCTCCCACTTCTAAAGAAGTTTCAAACAGCCATGAGCCTCCTGTCATGCTACCCACGCCCACCAAGGTCATAGAAATATATAAGCCTCTGGTTTTACCTCTTATCTTCCAGCCCCTCCCTACAGAACTTATAGATAAACTACCCTCTTTTAATGAAGAATATTCAAAAATCACTGCTAACCAGCATGTCCAAAAGCTCAAGGATGTACTTGAATTATATGAAATAGAAGAAAATGATGTGCGTATTAGAATGTTCGCCTTGTCATTACAAGGAAATGCAAAGAGTTGGTTTAAAAACCTTTCAGCTGCAAGCATCTTCAGCTTTCATCAATTTGCTCGAGTTTTCCTTGATAGATGGGCAGTCCCGGTGAATGTTTTATCATCCTAGAAGAATACCAGAACTTGAGAAGATAGACGACGAAGACAGTACAATATTTTTCAGCCAGGTTCAATAAGGTGTACAATGCGATACCTTCTGATGTAAAACCACCTTTAGGATGGGCTCTGCTACACTATCCTAGTTCTTTTGAACCCGAGGTGGAATTCCGTATAATAGAAAGAGAGCCTTCGAGCCTGGAGGAAATGCAAAGCATAGAAGTTAATATTGAATACAACATAAAGTGTAGGGAGGAAGGATTGAAAGCAACAAAGAAGGACCGAACAGAGCAGAAAGGGCAGATCTCTTTAGAAAGCAAGCTAGAAGGAACGATAGAGATGGCCAATACCTTGCTGAAAATAGAAGAGGAAGAATATTGGGTTGAAACCAGAAATAATGATTGGGACAGACCTACACCTTGTCCTCGAGAAAGGCAAACCAGACCACTGCAAGACAGAAGCGACATGCAAAGCATGTATGATGAGCCAGAGTTTGAATCAAAAAATGAATTTGCAGATTATTTTGAAGAAAGACTTGCTGAAATTCCAGAGGGTTTGATGGGTAACGTTGCTTATAATTATGATAGATCTGATGATAATCTGTCTGATGATGGTTTTTTCCAAAAGGAAGCCGAGCTTGCAGGGCCATCATCATTTGTTTCATGGGAGGAAGATCGCGACCATCAACTTCAAGAAAATGATGAGCTAATGCAGGCCATCTATGATACTAATGAAGAAAGTGTTGAAAGCATGATAGCAGATGAAGATTCATTGAATTTTCACTCTGTTATATATCAGATCATCAGTAATAATTTCAAAGAAGATGGAAGCCATCAGCTCTTCAGCACAGAGGACAAGGAAGAAAGGCCTGAAGAAAATCTTGAGCAAGATGAATATCCAGAGCCTTCGCCTGAAAGGGTCAAGGTAATAAAATCAACCCCTACTCAAGAGTATATTAATTTTTTCACAGAGTTTAGTTCACTCCAACATAACCAGTTAGGGTCAGAAGAGGATAGCCCTGCCATATATGATGAACCCTCCAGTTCATGTTGTAGTGAAGATGAGGGAGACCTCCTTTCCCATAGACATCTCTGTCTTGATCCAGTGAGAGAAGAAGTATTCCTGGTTGATGCTCATATGCCAAATACTCCCAGCCAAGAAAGTGAGAGTGTGATTACAAAGGCCACACTGCAAATGCAATGATTAAATCTGCTCGAGATACATATAGCCTACCAGCCATGGCGGGCCTTAAAAGAGAAAGTTTATATCATGTTTTGATTGATCCTTCAGAGTACATGGAGGCCTTGATTGGCTTAGCCCCTCAAGCATTAATCCTTTGCAAAAGCCAAATACATCAGAAACGGTCACCACTGCTGGCGGCCTCAGTTTTAAAAATCCACACGCAGAGCACCCCATGGTTGTCTCTGGTGAGCAGTCAGTTCTTCTCCCCTCTTTTACTATTGCTTGACTGGTTGCATTGGCATTATTGTATCACCTAAAATATGTAAATACTCCAAGTTAGAGTAGGTTAGATAGGAATGTCAATAAAGCTCAATTATGAGCATGTAGTTAGTTGTTGATTTTTTTCTTGTAAGAAAAAGAAAAATCCAAAAACAATGAAAAAGAGAAAAGAGGGCAGAAATGAAAACAAGAAAGGCAAAGCCCCATGCCAAAAAACAGAAACAAATCTGAAAGTGTGCAAGCTCAAATGCCACTCCTCAAAAACACACTTCTAGTTAGTCAAACTGTTTAATCTTGACTAATTAGCTTTTGAATTTACTGCTGATAGGATAGTGAATTTGATTTGCCAAACTGTTTAATCTTGGCTTATCAGTAGGTAGATTAAGATAGAAATTAAAGGTTCAAGCATGTTCAAAACCTGAACCTAAGTTTCAAAGAAGAGATGACTTGAATTTGTTTCAAATTCTGAGTCAAAATATGTAAAATCTGGTTCTAATCAGCTCAAAATCTGAACTAGAGAACAAAGAAGGAACAACTCAAACAAAATTAAAAATAGCGCTGTAAAGAAAAAAGAAGGCTATGATGAGAGACTTTCAGATCTTAAGCCTTCCATTTTGATTTTAATTTTCTGCAAATAATAATCTATGTGCAGCTTGTTTTTATGCCATAGATCATAGCAAGTCAAACAGCTTAATCTTGACTTGACTGTTTTTTAAATTTCTGTTGTAGAATTTAGAGAATGAAAGTCTGTTGGACAGTTTAATCCCAATGTATTCCTTAAGAGAAATATTTGAACAATCCTGCTTAACTGAATTGTGAGAACAGAAGCAGAAACAGATTAGATTTTTTGCTTTCAAAAAGAATAAAATGTTGTAAGAGAGTTTTCCAATCCAAGTGCACTCTAATGAAGAAAATGCTGGTGATTTAGGATTGGGTAGGCAGAAATTTTGTTGCGACATGACCATTGTTTTCATACCAGCACAGCCAAACAAGATCATCCAGCAAAGGAAGGGCAGCCCAATGGATCAGGCACAAGTCAGCCTCCCAGAGAAATCAAGTCTGAATTCTTGATGCCTTCAAGAAGGCACCATCCCCAAGTGGAGCCACTGTTAGCCACCTATTATATTTTGTTATACCAAAAGGTGGCTAAGACTTTTTGAGCCTCCAAGGAACAAATTTTATCACTAAAAATTGTTGGCTCTTGAAGTCTCTTTAAGGCCTCATGCCTCTGTCCCAAATCCTCATTTGCTGTTCCATTTTATACTCATAAATTCTGTTGATTCCAAGAGAAAGACTGCTGAGAAACCATCATTTTCCTCCCTTTTCTCACTCAAAAATAACCTTCATTTTCTCCCCTTTTTCTCCATGAAATACCCTTTGTTATCATGATTCCTCTTCTACCCCTCATGAAAAACACTCTTATAAAGTTAACGACTTACTCTTTAACCTTACCGGAACCCTTCATTTCATTCAAGAAACCCTTCAAAAACCATGAAAATACATGTTTTTATGTATAGAACTTAAGCCCCTCGAGCTTAAGCCCTTAGCCCCTTTTCTTCGATACGCCCGCATAATGGATAGTATGGTGGGGGGGGGGTTGAGCGCCTAAGAAAATACATGTTATATATATATTTGTGTTTGAAGAAAAAATGTATTGAAAGTATGGTGGGGGGGGGGGGGCGCTTTTGAATAATGGACAGAATTTATGAAGGGCGGTATGGAATGTTATATGAGGGGCGGTATTATTAAACATAGGTGGAATTAAATGCAGGTGGAATGGTATTCAATATGACAGTGGGAGGGGGCGGTAATATGGTGGGAGTGGTATTACAAACAGCGTGGAGGTGGGAGAGAACTTTAAATAGTCAGTTGAGAGCGTGTTATGAATAGAGGTTGGTAATATGGTGGTATTCAAAGTAGCGTGGGGTGGATAGGGGGCGGTGTAACATATATGTAGTGTGGAGGGTGGTGTAACATATATAGCGGCGGGGCTGGTGTTATATATGCAGCGTGAAGGCGATATTAAATATGCAGAGGGCGTATGACAAAGTTGTAATATGGACAGAGGCAGTGTATTATGAATTATTGTATTATCTCTGGGAGAGCCGCCTTGTATTATTGTTGAATGGGAGAGCTGACTGTGAAATGGGAGGCAGCGTATGAGATATGATAGACAGCGCTGGAAAAGGAGAGCCGTGGATGGGTTGCAGCCAAAGGTCGATGGAGAATATAACAAAGCGCTGTAAAGGGAGATCGTAATGGCTATGAGTGAGAGCGTAATGATAATATGTGAGTGAGGGAAATGTAAGGAGTCGAGGGGCGATGGGAGTATGCAGTGGTGTGTTGTATTTGGGAGAAAATTGTTGGGAAGGAGAAGGCTGCGTAGGAGAGGTGGGTAGGGAGAGAAGGTTGTAGCGTTGAGTGGGGCGTAGCGTAGAGGGGGAAGGCGTTGGGGAAGGCGTTGGAGAGAGGGAGGCTGAGAGGCCATTACAAATTTTGAATTGCAGATATTTCAAGAGCTGCAGAACTGTAGATATTTGCAAGACTGTAGAAATGCAGGAATTGCAGATTGTAGAATCTTCAGAATCTGCACAAATCAAAGCTATGCAGAAGTTGCAGAGATAAAAAAAAATGTAGAATTGTAGTACAACAATTTAATGGAGCAGCAAAAACTAGCATAAAAACTGACTGAGCAAATGAATGAGGGAGTTACACCACAGGAAAAAATGCCAATAGTGGGACTGGCTCTGATACCATGTCAAACCAGGAGGTAACTCCGCAAATCAGAATCTGTATTAGCTGAAGAATGTACATGTATTTATACATGGAGGTGAGGCTATTGGGATTCATCTTCCAATGACTCTTGGCCTTCCTTATTTCCTAATATGATTTATTGTACAATATTACATATCCACACCCAACCCATAGGATTAGGTGTCAACAAAGAAGAAGACCATTTGTCTAAAAAACAGGGTTTTGTTTCCTAGTTTTGAGGAGGTCAGTTAAGTGGTCATAAAGTGATGAATTCCATCATCTAAAATCAAACATGTGAAAACATACTTGTCAAAAAATGTAATTGTTTTAGTAGATAAGGTTGTTAAAGACAATAATGAGTAGTTTGAGTCCTATTTGAAATAGGACTATCAAGTAGGATAGGTGTCTGTTTGTCATTAAGTTGATGTTTTATGGTTATGCAAGGTGTCATTAGGAAAAAATTAGATGTATATAGTCTAGAGGTAGATCATATCATGATGTAACAACTCTATTAAAGGCCATTGAGTCGAATTTGTCAAGGGTTGGAGATTTTTGGCAAAATTGTAGCTTATTGTAAATTGACTGTTTCAGCAATACATAGATCAGTTACTTGACCAACCTAAGATTCTGAATGAGTTTTTAGTGTTTTCCTATCTTATCTATACCTTTTATGTATCTCATTTGCAGTGGTTTTCATTTATAATACTCATAATTCATTCTTACAATGCTCTGACTTCCTTTATAGATGAATTGACTGTGTTTTTTCTTGTTTCATATGTGTGTGTCCTACTACTAAAAACCCAGTCCTGCCTTAGCTTCCATGTCAAGTAAAATCACTGAATTACTGAAATGATTGACTCCATAAGCCTAATGTTTAATTACTGATATAATTTCCAACGTACACTCATCATAAGCAAGTTAGTTCCTAAAAAGAGTTAGCCATCTACATCTTTATTCAATATCTTTATTCTTTGAGAGAGCCCTTTTAGACTGAGGAGGCTAAGCCTTAGTCACAAGATTGGTTTGAAATAGTTACATGAGATTCTTTGATTAGAAGCCTATCAGAAGAAATTTTGTGATAAAACCTTTTGTAAATGGGGGATCGAATTCATGATTTGAAACCCTGCATTGTCGGGAAATCACAAATACATCATTGTGGATGTCGATTATTTCACCAAGTGGGCAGAGGCTATGCCCACATAAGACAACACCGCAGAAATTGCTGCACTATTTCTGTTTAACCATGTCATTTCCCGGTTCGACGTTCCCACAGAGTTATTCTCTGACCATGGGAAACACTTCGAAAATGAATTTTTTCAGGAGCTATCTCACCATCTCAGATTCACACATTAATTCACATCACCATACTACCCCCAATCAAATAGACAGGTAGAAGCTCTGAAAAAAGTCCTCAAAAATATGTTACAACATATGGTGAATAGCCACAAAACAAATTTGCACCACATGATGTTCTCCACCCTATGAGCATACCGCATGGTCGTGAAAGCATCCACTAGATTCACACCCTTTCAAATTTTATATGGGGTCGAAGTCGTGATTCCCATTGAACACGAGATTCCGAATGTACATGCCTCCATCGAACTCCTCGATGACGCCCAACCTCTAGAATGACGTTTAGTACAACTAGATTTCGTTGACGAAAGTTTATGGCTTTTGCTGCAACACAACGAGGCCCACAAGAAACGGGTAAAAGCATCATTTGATCGCCACATCAACCCTAGTTCATTTACTGAGGGATATTTAGTCCTCTGCTACGATGTCGCAAAATAATCCCTAGGGCCAGGAAAGCTCGAAACTTTGTGGAAAGGACCCTACATCATAAAACATTTTCTCCTCAAGAGGGCATACATCGTGACAGAGCTGGACGGAACATGCCTCAACAACCTCGTCAACAACCTCTACCTCAAGAAATTCTACCCATAAGGGCCAAGAGGGCCCACCCCTAGATTCAAACTACATAGACCAAACACTTTAAATATTTGACGAAAAGACTTGTCATATAATATGCTCTAGTGTCACAATGGATTCTCAACCTGACCATTACTTTGGATTCGCTGATGGAGCATTGAGATGGTCTCAAAGTTTAGCAGCAACCACCTGGGTCATATATCACCCTGATCAATCTCCATTCTTCACCAATGGTGTATGCATAAGATTAGCGACAAACAATCAGGCATAATATGGTGTTGTCATCGGACTTATGTGCGACACCCTCAATCAAGGTATACACCATTTACATATCTACCTCGATTCCCAATTAGTGGTGTCACTGTTAAATGAAGAGTTTGAGTTACAAGATTCACATCTGTTTAGAAAATATTTGCATGCAAAAATATTAAGCTGTCAATTTGAGCACATTACATTCACACATGTGCCAAGAAATCAAACCAAACAACTCATCACATAGCTAACAATATCCTAAACTAGAAGGCATCTCAGATAAACCATCATACATAAAAAAAAAAAAAACATAAAAAATATAGATATCCATCAACAAAACACATAATCCATAAAAAAATATCAATAGGGGATACACCATGTAGAGCCTTAAAAAATATCTCTCTCATATATACCAAAAAATATGAGTTTGAGTACAAAAAATATCATGTCTCTGATCTGTAAGTCAGCCAAAAGATACACATATACAAGTCGATAAGAATAAGTGAAGAATCATTATAACGGGTGCTTTCCTTGCATACAATAAAGCCTCTAGGGCGGTTCCCCACAGATGGGGCACCTGGACACACGGCCGCTCTCGGTACTAGTACTGGAGTCGCTGTCAAAACAGAGATTGCCACCCGACGCAAAGTCGGTTGATAGCCCCTCTCCTGGGCCATCAAAGTCTCTAGACATACATCATTGAGGTCATCCACAAAACCTCAAGTAGGCATCCCCTGGGTCAAGCAGTCCACTTGACCCCATGCATCCTCCAAAAATTGAGCCCTGACCTCCAGAGTAGCCATATGCTCTGTCACCTCTACAATGCGAGCCTCCACTGCCTCGGCGCGAGCGATCACATCAGCACACTCGGCAGCAGCTGAGCTGCTACCCTCCCCCAAGGGACCAACCTCCCCACCAGGAACTCCACCCTGAGGCTACATCGAAGCCCCTCCCTGTCCCCTGTCTATGCATGGAACACCTCAAGGCCTCCGGATCAGCTGATGTCCCACCAACACAGCCATGGGATGCCTGACTTTGCCAACATCTGCAAGAGTAACAAAGCTATGTCAGTGTCATCATAATACACATAGAAAACATAAATACTTAGGTAAATGTAGAATAAAACACAAAAACATACCTGCTGGCCCTCATGCATACCCAACAGGAAGACCCATGTCTGGGTCTCCATTTAAGTCCATCCCCGCATAAGGGAAAGGAAGGAACATATGAGCGTTTTCCTCAAACCAAGCCTCGGTCATGGCATTCCAATATCACCCCACCCAACCCCCACCACCGCGAGACATCATGGGGGCCCGCCTCCTCATGCGAGGCTCCCGAAGACCCCAACAGTCATGACCACCATAGGCCTCAGCAACACCACTCACTCATACATAATGTTACACATGATACTAGAATATGTAAACAACTTCAATCCATCCTGGACCTTGGAGAGATGAGCCAACATCCTGTCATAGCAGTGATGGGAGAAATAAAAAAAGTGACTGTCGCTCAACTGGCGTAGAACACTAATCTATGGGCCCGATGCCCGATTAGGCGCCGACGACCCTGATAGTCTCACAATCGAGGCCAGAGAAAACCGCTCAGCCAGGTCAGTCATCGAGGCTATCTATATACACCTCTCTGAGAGGCACCCCCCCACAATGGCCCGTCGAGAACCACTGAAGATACACTCTCCCAGGGGGAAGTGGATAAGGAAGTGCCTCACCTTGAGGCAACAACCTGGTCACAAAATAGATATCTGTCTCAGGACGGATAGTCAGGCTATACCCCCACAACACCATGACCTTGCGTTGCCTATTCCAGCATCAGATTAGGTAACGCAAGAGACGATCCTATGAACATAAGAGGTCATTCTCCATGAACTTGAGAAGACCCAAGCATGCAAAATGTTTGCGCGCATTGGCATCACCTGCCAAAGTGACCTGGAGGTCAGGCCAATCCATCTCCCTCCACAACATCCTGTCATCAAACATGCACACATCACTGACACTAAAAGCACCAAAAATTGACAAGAGTTCCCAATATTTTTTCAAAAAATTTCTTTGGCTCTCCGCGCACCTATTTCTCAGACATGCACGAGATATGCGCATCTAGTTTTCTCATAGACATGGAAATGGTGCACTTAAATCTAGTACAAGTGCGATAATTTCATGAAAAACCCTCACTTCTATGCAAAAATAACGCGCCTATGCCTTGATCGCCTGCACGGTCAAGGAAAAAACTGACCTGGGTTCTGTACAAACCTATTCTGTATGGACCCTGACCTCGACGTACTGAAATAATTAAAATTTAGGACATTATGAGGCCTACCTAGCTCAAGAATTACGAGTCCCGAATACTCAGGTTGACCGCAACAACAAGAATAACTCCGCAAAAGTCTCTGACCTCTCAAAATCTCAAACACTCAAATGTCCCAAATGAATTGAAATGAGCCATATTGGCCTATATGTCACCCTTTTAATATTGTTTGGAGGACCATAACGAGAGCTTAGAAGGCCCAATTATAGGACCGAAAGAAACAAAATGATCAACACTTCATAACGCCCAAAGGAGGTGCCACACATTCACACCTCTGAAAAAATAAATTTTCAGTCCCGGTAGGTATGCCCTCTCACATCTTCTTTTCTGATTTAACACATGTCTTTCAATAATATTTGAATGAACAATATGCTTTCACTTGGGGTATTTTGTTGTAGGTATTGGGCAAACCATCCATTGCTCCATCCACTGGAAGTACCAGAGTAGGTATCATTCTACCCTCAACATGATAAAGTCCTAGAAAAACTCTACATATCCTAACATCATTTCTCCACAAGAAATTAACCATAGGTCACAAGCACCTGACCATGTTTATCATTTCCCCACCTTGCACATGATAAACATCCTTTTTGGTAGGTAGAGCCTCCCCTCCATGGTGTCCGTCACTCAAAGTAGACCATATATCCAAGAAATCATGATGCCATAGCCATATCACTTTATTCTGAGAAGCACTTCATGCCCATTCACCCACCATGCATCAAGTAAAGTTTTACCATATCAAAATAAAGCCCCATTCCCGGACTACCAGGTTTTGCAAGAAAATCCAAAGCACACCACCGTGCCTCACATTTGGCCTACCATACCTCCATCACCATAGCACATCTGCAATACTTTCCATCCACTTCATCACCCCCACACAAGAGACCAACTAATGGGACCCCCACCCTCAACAAAAACACCCTCCTCACATCATCAATGAGCGAGCACTTTCATTTTTCAGGGTGTTACACCAATTTTTGGTCATTTAACCTGTTACTATTAGATGGACCAAATTACACCATGTAAGAACAATTTTACCCTAGTAAAATTTCTTTCACTATGAAAAATAACTTAGTAATCCATAATTTATTAAGTTTTTTATGTTCTAAACATGAAACCCCATGAGGAATAATTGAATAAATCCTTATTTGTTTGATTTTTCTCAAGGGATAATTAATTAAACCACAATTTAATTAATATTCCTAGTCATATTTAACCAAAAACATGAAAATTAATTAGATAAATCATTGTTTATCTTATTATTTTCTAGGAATAATTATTTAAAACATTATTTAAATAATATTCCTTGTTAAATTTGACTAAATCGTTTATAAATAATTGAATAAATCATTATTTATTTAATTATTACTCAACCACATTCTTAAAATAATAAATAAATAATTTATTTATTTATTATTTACAAATAAAGGAATTTGACCAATTTCAAATTCCTTTTTTCTCCAACAAAAATAATAAAATATTCCAGAAAAGTTGGATCTAGATTTGGTTAATAATAGTCTAATTATGCACCACTATCTAGACTAACTCAATATTTTGTTATAAATAGAAGGGTTTTTCCATTCATTCACTGCCTTTTGTTGCCTAAAGATCACTCTGAATCTATACTTTTGGTCTGACTTTGATCCTCCAACATTGTCATATTTTGCTACTTTTTTCTTGTGAGCTCCCCTTGAGTTCCATTTTTGTCTGGGTTTTCTACACCATCAAGAGAGAGAGAGAGAGATCTTAGATCTAAAGCACTGAGGACATACAAGAACCCGTCCCATTGAGGGAGAATGGTAACATCTTTCTATGTTCCCTTCCGAGGTGTCATAATACAAAAAATTCTTTAAAAATTCTTGTCTTGTTCATTGGATGCATGGAGCAACTCTTGCTTATTATTTACTGTTTAGTGTCTTTAACTGCATAGATCTAGATTTCTGTAGCATTTATTCTGATCACTAACTATAGATCTAAGGAAATTGACATCCATCTTTGATGTTAGGGTTGTTTGTTATGCACATCTAAAATGAGATTTTTTCGTACGCTTGTGATTAGAATTCACACTAACAACTAGCGACTCCACAAGGGTTAATAATTATGACTGCTGTCATTTTTCAGATCCCTGCATGACCAACTGCTTCAAAACCTAGGGTTTTTCTTCAACTTCTTATTTTACATTTTTTGATGTTTTTTTTAACCTTTAGAACCCTAAAACAATAAAAATTATTACTTTCATATGTTTCTGAGCCTATTGCACAGGTAACAGGGATTAGTCGTAGCAGAGACGAAATTTTTTTTTTAAACCTTCTCTCGAGACAGCCAGAAGTGCATGTCACACTTTTTGGGCCAAAACCTACGACCTCAACCTTCAGGACACAGAAAAGACCCTCAAACCTGCGACCTCAGCTGAAAACAGGTCAGAACCTTTGACTTGTACTTTTTGCAGCAATTTTTCTGTGATTTTTCTGGGTTTGTCTGGGCTACTGTTCAGGGTTTTCTAACCTCCCTCTCCACCCGTATTGTGCATGTAATTTCTTTATTTTACTCATCGAAGTAGGAACCAAGCCCCTTAAGGCTTTAGTACGCTTCCACCTTTTTAGGAGGATTTTAGCTGAAGTAGGACTTTTGAGATTTCAGTGTGTTCAACCATTTTTTTCAGATCTGAACCTATAGTTTTAGATCCATTTCATATTGGTTATTCATCCATCCAAAACACCTCTTTTTAGTTTTTTTTGGTCCTCCTTTAGGGCCCCCTCCGTTTCCCTTCAAGTTGTAGCCTTTCGCCACCTTTTTTGCAACACTTTTCCCTCTGGTTTTTTGTTGTTTTCTGCACCTATTTCTAGCAGATCTAACCTTTAGATCCATGCCCCTCCTAATTTTAGATCCATTGGAAATTTTGTGTGTTTTGACTAGATTTTTCCCACCCATAGACTAGTTGTTGGGAAGCCCTCCTCCTTGGGCTTAAATTGATGCATCTTTAGCTGTTTATTTTCTGTCTTATTCAATTTCCTTTACTGTCGTTTTCAGATTTATTTACAGCTATACAACACATTTTTTATTGTTTCTCCACACACGTCTAGGATTAATTAAAATTAACACACTTATCACATACACGCACACCCTAAGTGAAGAGCAATTGGTTTACACTATCAGGCCAAGACTAAAACATTGTAATCAATCGATCTTGCACATCCCTACCCTTGTTTTGACATTGTAATTATTTGATCCCGCACCTCCCTACCCTTGTTGGTCTCTCTTACTTCTGTGATCCCTATTTTTTTTCCATCATTGCACCCCCAAGGAATTTATCCCAGAGACTCCTAGACCTTCATCCTCAATTTCCATTAGGAAGACTTACTCCTCCATGTAGGGTTCGAGTTCATCCTCCACCGAGTCCCCATTTTGATGTTGGAAATTGGGTTCAATGCTCCCCATGTGTTATGCGACATGGACTAACCGCCTATTGTGGATCCTAACTCTGGTGATTGTAGCAGAGACTAATGCCTGTGGGTTTTGGTCTAACGGAAATTGTGATTCCAACAAGTGGTATCAAAGCGATAGGTCTCGAGTTCAAAACTCACCCGGCTCGTGTTGGGGGGGATATTGTTGGACATTGGGTTCAATGCTCCCCATGTGTTTCGTAACATGGACTAATCGCCTCTCGTGGATCCTGACTTTGGAGATTGTAGTGGAGACTAATGCCTACAGGTTTTGGTCTAACGAAAATTGTGATTTCAACATCTGACTCTACTTCTGGTTCATCAGGTTCCCCTTTTGGTTCTATCCCTGGATCTCCTCCTGTCACCTTCACCATGTCTGGTTCAGGACCTAATGCTAGTGGTAGCCCTGGCCCTAATGCCGGGAATGCTACTAGTGGTGCCACAAAATGTAATATTCCAAAATTATCTTGCTGCTAATTGGTATATTGTTTTTTTCTTTTGTCGTTTAGATAGATGAATAAGTGGGTTGGGAGACCCATAAATCTCTTTAGTAGGAATAAAACCACTTCTTATGTGAATGTGGCTCATCATATGAACTGAATAAAGCACCCTTAGGTATGAATAGTGGCTAGAGCATGTGGACAGGGTCAAAGTTGACCAGATCAACAAAGTTGTTATGGAGATAGTGGAGGATTAATGGAGGACAACATAGCCATTTAGGAGGAGTGTATGCATGAGAGTAACTCCTTTAATGAGTGGGACCTAGGGTGAGGATGCTCACCAAGCATAAAAGGAATATGATGGCAACCATAGAAGACATGATTTGTATTATTTATTTTTGATCTTTTTAGATCTAGATTTGTCATGTGATATGTCTACACATGCTTCAGCTATTTAGCGCAGTCCGCGGTGTTGTTTAGCACAAGGGTGTTTCCGAGCAGAAATACCACCCTCATACTTGAGGGACTTTGAGTGCCTACTTAGGAGAGGTATCTTGAGCTATGTTTCCACTATCTGGAATTTTACCAAGCTTCAACCATCATCCACAATACAGTCTATTCCAGGATTGGGTTGTTTTGCAGGGCAATAGCAGTGGAGGAGAAAGAGCTTCAGTTTTCTAGCTTGTTTTCTATTGGAGGGATCATCCTTTCATCTGGGAAGCTATTGAGGAAGACCTTGGTGCATTATTTTTATATATGGCAGTAGGAAAAGTAGCTACCATCAGCTACAATGCATTTTATTCCAAGGACTACGTTACTTCAGAGAGCAACTCCAACAGAGGATTTAGTGCCCTAGTTGAAGGAGTTGGATTTCCTGTGAGGGGATCAACCCTTCATTTGGGAGATCTATTGGAGGAGTACTAGACACTTTATGTATCAAATCATCCAACTCCTATCAGCATTCCAGTTGCAGTGGTTATTCATCCCTAGGGCCATATCTTTCTATTTTTGTATTTTGGGTATTTCCGGAAACCTTTTCTGGGTTGTATTGGAAATCAATTTTGGAGCTTAGATCTCTATTCCCAACATTTTTGAAGAATTGTATCAGCAACTATATATATTTATATTTTCTAGCTGCTTCTATTTTCTCATAGACAACGTAGTTATAGTATTCTGGAATTTCATGTATTAGCACCATTTCATCTTTAGATGTATTCTTTCATGGGAGGCTTGTTTGCCCAATCTCGAGTGATCTTGGGCCTCAACATCTTGTACTCATTTTTTTCTAATAATCATAATGAAAGGGCTCTATGGTTGTCTCATGTATTGATCTATTGGTATTTCTTCATATTTCCAGTTTTATGCCTTATATTGCTGCTCTCCCAATTTTGGGATATTACAGTGGTATCAGAGCATAACCTTGGCTTAGCCTGTGAGACATTATATCTATGTCATCATCAGAAGAATAATCTTCTCACAGAAAGGAGAATATTTATAGAAGAGATAAAGGCAAGACTCCATTATTAGGAGAAATGAAGGGAAATGTGTTTCAATGTTTCTTCTCCAAACTATGTATGGTATTAACAAAGACATCAAAGAGATAAGGATGGAGAGATATAGATATTCTCCAAGAGGGTTTTCATACTGTTACACTAAAAATTGTCACCATGAAATTTAGCTATCTATATGGGTTCATCATTACCTATTTTATGCTCCCTTAGAGGTCCAAAATTATAAATTTCCTAAACCAAGTCTTGGAATTGGGAAAAAGCACATTAAAACCATAAAAAGCCTAACTCCGCACTTTTCCTAGTCATTGCATGTGGTACCGCAGTTTCTTGCTCTATAACTTGTGGCACATCCTACACATTTTTCTTACTAAAATTGTGGACCCCCGTAGAAGGAAAAACAAAAGAAAAAGTAAGTTCTAGAAGCCCAGTTGGTCGAATATTCTCCAAGCAGGAAGCTTCTAGAAGCGTAATCTGGTCGAGCTTCGCCCCTTCATTCATGGACCTCTATCCCTTCATTAATGGAGATTATCCCTTGATATTTGGAACTAAAATACCTTTTTGAGAGGAATTTATCCCCTTTCTTTGGAACTGAAACCTCCTCCCTTCTGCTATAAATTGGGATCATGTTTCAGTCTCAAGGGTACTTAGAACTTGGTTATTTTGAGGTGAATTGTTGAAGAAATTATATTGTCTATACTTGGCATAAATGGTATGAGAATGATTGCATACTCATATCCATAGTTTTATGCTAGTTAAGAGAGAAGAAGGATTGTCAATCTGATGGCAAACGACTGTTCAGGACCTCGGAAGAACCTTTATGACATCAAGGTGACAAGGTTGTAAGGTTACTTCTTATCATACATGTTAATACAAATGTATTCTATTTTCTCATTAAGTTGTTCATGTATCTATTTGAATAATTTAATTCTTGGATTCCTTGATCATTGAGATAGATTAGTGTTTCTGAATTATTATATCTTGTAGGTGCTTTTAATTCTTTTTTCCTGTCTTTCGATGTTGGTCTTACATGTTAAATTGACCTCTTTTGGAGCGACTAAATTGAAGATTACAGCAAGCGTTGGACTTAAGGTAAGAGCATCTCTTCTTACTTAGTTAATTAATAATTCTGAATCATAATAATATAGAGAAAATGGTTTGCATTTGGTCTGTTTGTTTCTAGATATCCTTAGGATACTAGGGAGATTGCTCTTTTCCGTAAGAGGGATTAATCCGCCTAAAAAAATGGTGACTTCACTGGGGAATTCTTGAACTTAGTTTTCTTTTTGATTTTTGGTTTGATTTTTGAATAAATTCTTTGATTTGGATTAGTTCAAAATTGGGTTAGGTAAATAACTCATTAGAATCCATGACTGTGAATTTGTATTTGTATTTTTTTTGTGTTTTTCCTGCCTTTCGCACTTTTTGTTTAAAAACAGAGTGGTAGACTCTGCAGATTTTAGTGTAAAATAGTGCGGTACCGCACCTTTTTCCATTACAAACTGCAAACTTCTGGAAAATTTTTGAAAAAATAAAAATTATGTTTTCAGGAATGTAATTACTTGATTCTTTGTAATTACCCCACCTTGTCTTGATTCTTAAAAGTCCTCTGTGTGAATTTTCTTCAGCAATTTCTGTCTTTGAAGTGATCTTTTCAATTGATTTGCATTTTATGAGTGAGTTTTTTGCCCTGTCTTCTTGTTTCTCTGAATTAGAAACTTGCATATACCTTAGTTAATTGGTGTGTTATCATTTTCTTGTTGAGCCATTGAACTTGATGCAAGTACTGATTTTATGAAAATACAATTTTATTTTCATTTGCAAATTTTGAAAACCGTTTAGCTTGATAAGGTCTAAATTTCACTTTAAAACCATTATTGGATGTTTTTGATTTCATGCTGAGATAAGCAGAAGGTTCTTGGTTAGATTAAAAACTGAGCATAAACATCCTCAAGACTTTTTAGATAGGATTCAAAATTAGAGTTTTCTTTTGGTTTTGAATTTTGTATTTTTAAGAGTTTTACTTTTCTTTTGGAAGAAGTTTGATTCTAGTTTCAAATTTGAATGATATAAGGAATTTTATTTTGAACAAGTGATTCTTCTTCTATGAAATTGAGTTCTTAATGAATTGTCTTCTTTTCAGAATTTATTGTTTATCAAAGAAATAATTGATGTTTTAAAAGTTATTGAAATCTCTCAAATATTTCCTCTAAATAGGTTTCAGTGAAAATAAATGAGTTGATTTTCATATAGATGCATTTAGTGTATTTTTGAGTCAGGTTATTAAAGATCATCGAAGTTTCACTTCCATACCTTTCGACCTAAGAAACAACTAAACTAAAAGTAATTCTTAATTAAAACCAATCTAGAATTTTTTTTATTTCTAGGGCTCTTTTCCACCAACATAGCTTAGGCTAGTGTCTTGGAATAGGTTGTAGTTAACTTTCCAAGGTAGTTCAAACAAGCGAGTAGTAAATCTTGCGGTAGGAAAATCCAATTGTGGCATGTATGCTTTGGGAAGCTCCTCCTAAAGGAGTTAAGCATGATATCATGTCCAAACCAGTGAGGTAATCATACCTATATCATTGGGAAGATAGAATATGTGCATGTATAAAAAATGGTAAACCTCGGATAGACCATTATCGAGGAGCTTGGGGTCACTTGTTGGTAAACCTTCGATTATGTCAAGGAGCCTTCAAGGGGATTGAGCTTGTTACTCTACGCTTGCGTGTGTATTGGATCGTATACTGTCACCCCAGGTATATCTGTTCCCATTGGTGACCTTAGTGGCCATAAAATTTAGGATTATTTCCCAAGGTGACGATGGAGGGAAGGTCCCACTGTACCTGGAACAAACGTTGGCTAGAATCACTTGGACTCTCTGGAGGGTTCTCTTCACTCAAGATGGGTTAAGTGGAGAAAATTGCACTGGTCTGTTTCATTAAGCAGGTTGTTGAGGTAATTGTTCCAACCGCCATTTTTGCATTGAAATTCTACGATGTTGGATTTCATCACCAACTAGTGTTTTTAGTGTGGGAATCTACTGTTTGTGTGTGGTTTGATCTCTTATATTTTCTAAGTGTGTGATCAATTTTGTGTTTTCCTTAGAGAATTTAAGATTTTTTATTGAAATTTTCTTTGATTGTGTGTGATTAATTTTTTTTAATCGTGGCTGAATTACCGAGACAATCACGTAGAATGCAGGGGAAACCCCCTGAATATACACCAATCGAATTATAAATACTTAAATCTAAAAAAGGACAAACATCAAGAACTGGATCAACAGAACAGGAAGAAACATCCATAATTATTCATCTTGATTATGAAGAAGATATACCACAAACAGTAGAGTGTACTCCTCAGAAAATTTCAATTTCCGAACTAGTTGAACTTGCTTTTACAACAAGTGAATTATCATCTACTGAACCTAAAATTTTTGAGCCAAAAATACACCTACTACATTTGAACCTACTTTAGAGTTCGTTACTCCAACCCCTGGTCGTCCTGATTCACCTAGAGTGAAGAGTCGGATCACAGAAGATCTTCCTCCTAGTCTCATTAGTATTGAAGAAGTCACTGATACTGAAGAAGAAGTTGTTCTTCCTTTAGCTTAGGAATCTTTAAATCTTAGAGAACATGAATCGATTATTTATAGTCCTTTTAGACAAGACGCTTGGTATTCTTCATTGATAGACTTTCTACAAAACGTTGGTCTGAATTATTCGCCACCCCGAATTCCTTTTCCTTTTACAACAAGAGTTTATAGACCTCCTTTAAACATGTCTGGTGAGTTATCCCTGTTTTCTAAATCTCCAGAAACATATTTGTATGGTGGTCCATCTATTCCTGCAAGATAACAGTTTCTCTCTTGTACTTTCTCAGGGGAATATCCTTTTTCCAATAAACGTACACTATTATCTTGACTAAATGAATCAAATATCAGAACCGTGAATGCGGAACAAATTTATATGATGCCTGGAAACATTCCAAACCTTGACCCTCAAGGTAGTAATTTACAGCTTGGGGGGCAACCTCAAGGTAGTAATTTACAGCCTGGGGGGCAACCTCAAGGTCAATACATGCCTCAGGGTCAATATCAACCTCAAGGGCAATACATGCCTCAAGTTCAGTACATACCTCAAGGTCAATATCCAACTCAGGGTCCACAACCTCCTTTAGGGTAGCAATTCTACCTGGAACAACAATTGTATCCTGGAGGTGGGAATTATCCAGTCAATTATCCAACATATGTTCCAAATTATCAACCTAGTTATGGTCCTTCCTATCCACAACCTTCTATGGGACCTTCGTATCCTGGAACTAATATAGTGTGGGATCCATCTCAAGCTCAACAGAATTTGCAACCTAATATGCAAGTACCTTATTATAAGCCTGGACAACCGATTGGTTATACTCACGTCCAACAACCAGTCCAACCTACTCTTCGGGTACTTACATCAGGTAGTGTTCAGCAGCCTGGTCCAAGTACACCTAGAACTCCAACCCAAACTGTTGCACCAATTTTTGTTCAAGCTACCACACCTATTCCTGGAGTATCTGTAGCTCCTATTTCTACAGCCCCTCAGGTATCAGTACTGATTCCTCAAGTTTCTGCTCCACATTCTGGACCTACAATCTAGACTACTATTCAGATGGCTGCAGTACAACCTGGTACAAGTACATTTATAACAAGCCAACCTCAATTTACTTATCAACCTTACCAAGGGCCGTATCAATATGGACCTGTAGCACAAAATCAAGCATATCAACCATACCTTGGGTATACATACAAAATGCCTACTCAACGCCAGTATGGTCCGATTAATCCTGGTTATCTAGGGGGCATTCCAATTCCAAATGCACAAGCTATTCTAGGATATCTTGGATATCCTCCTCCTGGAATTGGTAAAGTTCCACAAAGTTATTCATATAATCAACAAGACCCTAATCGTCGGTTACCATTCATAGCAACTTCGGATTTACCTGATTTATCGCACCTTACGAATGGTACAATCTATTATCTTCCGTATTGGCCGCCAATGTCAAATAAGTTGCCCAGTGATATTCCAAAATTTGAAGGTAAATCAGGAGAGTACCCTTCTAACCATGTCATGACTTATCACTTCTGGTGTGCATCCAACTCTTTAATTGACGATTCAATTCGATTAAGAATTTTTCAGAGAACACTCGTAGGATTAGCAGCCAAATGGCATATTGAACTAGCACGAGGCTCGTTTAAAAATTTCAATGCCTTAGCAACTGCCTTCTTAACTCATTTTTAGTTGCCAGTTAGATACGACAATGGCACATAGTTATTAACTTCACTAAAAAAATATATGTCTACTTACATATCAGATCACATACATGAATGGAGATGTAGAAGAAGTTTGGTGAAAATTTTTATTCCAGATGAAATTTTGGCACTGAAGATGTAGCTAAAGGAGGAGTTGTTATAGAAGAACAAGTCATTGCTCAAGCTCAGTACCTTGACGTAGTATATACTCAGTCAGGTACTTTGTACGAGAAAATTCCGTATTTACCGTGTCCTGGTCAGAAAACAACAACTCCCTTAGGCTCTCATGCTGCTGATGGTGTAATTGGTTCAGTTAGTACTAATAAAAGTAAGAAGAAATATTCCAAGATTAATTCTCCTATAATAACTTTACCTGATTCACCAAAAGGAGATTCTTCCCTCGAAACTTCTGTCGACATTCACATTGTAGATTCTTCTACAACTAAGTCTAAATATGGCAATAAGAATAAAGGGAAGAATAAAAGTAAGCAGGCTTCAACTCCCAAAGAAAAAACTGAAAAAAATGAGTCATCTGATGATAAACGAAAACCTCGTTATCCTTGTCTTATCTGTGACGAGGATCATTTCACTAAGGAATTCCCACATAGGTCTGAGGTATCTAAGTTTTTCAAAGGTTCACCTACACCCATTTTCTTGAAGGATCCTTTTGTTGTTCAAGATAGAAAAATGATTGGATCTTCTTCTAATACATCAACAGATATTTTGATGATGTCTCAAGTAATGGTTGCAACTCGATCGCAAGACTATGGAAGTAAGAATCCTGTTACTGGTAAAGAAGTAGAAAATTATAATTCAGTACTAGCTACATCTCCTCTGGTTTTTGATCCACTTCATATCGAGAAAACTAATCCTGATTTAGTGATTAAATGTGTACTTCGAAAATCAGCTTTTAATCCACATGCGAGAGCTGCTCAGAATTACAAAATTGTTGAGGATTTAGCAATATCTCCTTCAGCAATGTCGGCCTTAGAAGTGCTGCAATCATGTCCAACACAAAGGAAATTAATTTTGTCAACTATTGGAGCTGTAGATCTTCAAGATTCAAACCTCATGGTCTTTGATTTAGAAAATTTTACACCTCGACTCCCTCATCAAATGACTTTTCAGATTCCAGTACTAGTCAAAAATAGGCATTGCTTTCGTACTGTAATTGATGAAGGAGGATATACGTGTATTATGTCATTAAATTGTTGGAAATAACTTGGTTCTCCAACACTTAACCAATCTCCGACAATTCTCAAAGCTTTTGATGGAAGAGGATTCCATCCATATGGAATTTTGTAGGATCTACCTATAGAGGTCGAAGGTGAAACTGTTAATTTAGATGTGGAAGTTGCTGATGCCCCTCTAGATTACAAACTTCTTCTGGGTCAAAGTTGGTATTATGCTATGACTGCTGTCGTGTCATCCATCTTTCAATTAATCATGTTTGCTCATCAAGGAAATATTGTGCAAATCGATCATCTCTCATATTATTCGTCTGACCAAGCTTTTACAGATAGTATTCAACATGTTGGAAGATCAACTATCCCTTATGAGGATGTTGGAGTAGGTTTAATAAAAGATTCCGCCTTAATGGGAAATTTTTCCATGCCTCCACCTAACGTACTGTGTACTATTTCTAATATCAATATGATTACATCAAGCACTATTCCATTTGATGATCCTTGGATAGTGCCTTTAGAGTCAGAACTGGATTCTTTCACTGGTGCGATGCCTTTGAATCCTTTTGAGATAACATATCAAGCAGTACAATCATTTTCCAATTCTTCATCAACTGTTTCTGATCCAATGAATGTGATCAATGAAGAATTGTTTTCACCATCAAGCTCAGCTATAACATCAATTCCTGATCCTTTTCAACAAGTGTTTCATACTGATGAAAGCATTTGTGAATTCTTGTCCATAGATGAATTACCTTGGGATGATCTTCATCATAGGTCATCATCCTTACCTGAGCTTGATAGATTCGAAAATAATTTTTCATCTATTTTTACAATTGACTATGTCAAAGAACCCCAGAGTCCAATATCAATTACAAATTCAGATTCTGAAATTAATTTGGGAAATATTTCTTCAACGGTTCCCATTGACATATTAGTTAAACCAGGAATTATTAAAAACATTCATATAGGTGCTTCTTGTACGTCAGAAGAAATTAATACATATAAAGCCCTATTTCAAGAATTCCATGACATATTTTCCTAGTTTTATGAAGAAATTCCAGGAATTGATCCCAACATTGTCATTCATGAAATAAATACTTACTCGGATGCTAAACCTATCAGGCAGATATTACGTCTGGTACATCCACAAAAAGCTACTGCTATTAAAGCTGAAGTTGAGAAATTATTAAAATAAGGTTTTATTTATCCAATTCCTTTAACTGATTGGGTATCTAATATTGTTCCTGTTACTAAAAAACAAGGAACCATATGAGTATGTGTCGACTATAGGGATATTAACAAAGCTTGTCCAAAAGACAATTATCCAACTCCCTATATCGATCAAATCATTGATGATTGTGCTGGAAATGAAATGTATTAATTTATGGATGGATTTTCTGTGTACAATAAAATTAATGTACTCCCTACTGATGAACCCAAAACAACATTCATTTGTACTTGGGGAACTTTTGCTTATTGTAAACTACCCTTCGGATTAAAGAATGTTGGTGCAACTTTTCAAAAGGCAATGTCTTATGCTTTTCACGACATTAAACACATTGTGCAGCCTTATCTCAATGATTTACCTGCTCATTCATTGCACAGGGAAAATCATCCTACCCATTTACGAGCAATTTTTATGAGATGTAGGCATTATAAGATTCGGTTGAATCCCCACAAATGTGTTTTTTGTGTACAATCTAGTAGATTGTTGGGATTTTTTGTTTCCAAAGTAGGTATTCATGTTGACCCATCGAAGGTTGAGGCTATTGTTAACTTACCTCCTCCTTCCACACTTCGCCATCTCCAAAGTTTGCAAGGGAAATAAAATTTTTTACGTAGATTTATTGAGAACTATGCTGAGTTAACGAAAGGTCTTACCAGGCTGTTGAAATAAAATGTTCCTTTTATTTGGGATGAGATCGCTAATCGATATTTTGATGCTTTGAAACACGTGTTGACCCATGCACCGTTATTGCATCCACCAAATTACAGCCAGGATTACTTTTTATACCTAGAAACCTCTGATTCTACCATTGGAATGGTATTAGTTCAAAAGGATGAATTCCACAATGAACATGTGATTTACTATCTCAGTCGGAATTTCAATCCGACTGAAATTAAATATTCGCATGTGGATAAATTGGCATTGGCAGTAGTTCAAGTTGTCCAACGATTCAGTCATTACATATTGTTACGAAAAACAACTGTGATATCTAATTGCAACCCGATGATTTACATTTTGACTAAAAAATTACTCGATGGAAAATACTCTAAATGGATTGTTATCCTTCAGGAGTTTGATTTATAATTTTAAAAATCCAAATCAAAGAAATCACTGGTGTTCGCCGGACTTATGTGTGACTTCCCAAATAATGAGACAGAAACTGTGGTAGAGCATTTGATTGCTGATGAATCTTTGTTTCTTATCAGTACTTTTGATCCATGGTATGGAGATATCATCATTTATCTCCAAACTAAAAAATTTCGGCCTGAAATCTTGCGTTCAAATCGACAAAAGATCCGTTACCAATCTTAGCAATACAATATTGTTGGAGACACACTTTATCATCGTGGTGTGGATTCTGTATTTTGATGATGTTTAACTCATGAAGATGCTAGAAAAGTTTTGAATGACGGCCACTCCAGAGCGTGTGGTGGTCATATGTCTGGGTATGCCACAACCCAAAAAAAATTGTGTGCTGGTTATTTTTGGCCTTCATTATTCAAAGATTTCATTCTTGCAGTTAGAAAATGCCACAACTGTTAGATTTTTTATCGAAAGATGCATGTACCACTAGCTCCTCTTCACCCCATAATTGTTGTCGGTCCTTTTGCAAAATGGGGCATTGATTTCATTACATGCAACCCTCCCTCGGCCCAGGGGCATGGATATATTATTCTCATAGTAGATTATTTTACCAAAGGGGCCGAGGCGATGCCTACATTTACAGCCGATGGAAAAACTGCAGCTACATTTGTATTCAATCATGTAATTGCTCATTTCGGTGTACCCCAAGCTATTATTAATGACCATGGGAGTCATTTCGAAATATCATGATGACCGAACTTGCTGATCAACTTGGCCTGCACCATGATAACTCTACTCCATATTACCCGTAGGCTAATGATCAGGTTGAAGCCGTTAATAAAGTTTTAACCACCATGATTAAAAGGATAATCGGAATTCATAAATCAAATTGGCATACCATGTTTTTTTCAGCACTATGGGCATATTGAACCTCAGCAAAAAATTCAACAGGGTTCACTCCTTTTCAACTGGTTTACGGTTTGGAAGCTGTGTTACCTATTGAATGTGAAATACCGTCACTCCAATTAGCCATAGAGTTACTACCAATTACTTTTGAAGAGGAAAGACACTTTTGTACTTAGCACAATTAGATGAGACTCGGAGCACCGCTGCATTAGTAGCCGAAGCTCATAAAAAACACGTTAAAGCTCAGTATGATCGAAGTGTTACACCTTGTGTTTTTTCAGAAGGTGACCTAGTCTTGGTATACGATCAAGCTAACGATAAGCTAGGTGCTGGTAAATTTGAACCTATGTGGCATGGTCCTTATATTTTCAAGTGAGTGCATGCAAAAGGGGCTTATGAATTGACTGATTATGACAGGGTCTCTTTAGATAAATCCAGAAATGGACTTTATCTAAAGATATATTATGCTTAATTCTTGTGTGAAGATCTCACTTGTACATTAGTTATTTTTCTAAGTTAGATTCCTTAGATTACATGAGTGTGTCTAGTTTAAGTTTTCTTTTACTACCATCACTGCTTATCTTGATTACTCTTAATATTGCAGATGTCGAAATCCCTTCAAACATACATTGGTTTTTCTAATGGTGCCAGTCATAGTACACAAAATATTTCTTTCACAACTTGGGTTATTTATTCACCCACTGATGAGTTAGTTTCTATGCATGAGGTAAGCCTTGGTCAAACAACGAATAATGTTGCAGAATATAGTGTAGTGATTGAGTTATTATCTGGTGCCATTTCATTTGGAATTCGACGTTTGATCATTAGGCTAGATTTAGAACTCATTATATTACATTTAAATAGAGTATACGCAATTAAAAATCCAATGTTATTGAGATTATTTTTGAAGGTTCGTCTCTTGGAAAGGAAATTTGATTACATCAAATATCAACACATTCCAAAAAATTTAAACACATTGGCTAATGCATTAGCTAATAATGTTATAAATAGACATTTTCAACATTAAAATAGTAAACCAAAAAAACATTCGATATGTGTTGAACAAGATAGCCAAAAAAAGTAGTAATATCATAGATAGGAGTTTTTCTTTTCAAAAAATATTACATCGTCTACAATCATAGGTTTAAAACAGCTTATGATCTGAAAGATAGTGATACAAAAAAAAAAATACAATAGCTCTTGATGATCATCCACTATCCGTGGTGATGATCATGGTAGTAAATTATCACCCATGCCACCCTGCACAGGAATCTCCTAAACTGGCTAGGAACACCAGTAACATGTCTCTGGAGATGAAGTGGGATATCATCCATCCATGTCTCTGGGATATCTATAGTCAACCTCTCTAGGTTGTGCTCCAAGTTGGTAAGGATTTTTTCTGCCTGATTTTGTGGCTATGCAACAGGGTTTGTTGGCTTCCTTTCGAAGCAGCGGAGAGTGGATGGCCTTCCTGGACCAACATCTGCATTTAAAATTTTGTCATCAGTATTGGACGATCAAAAAACAAAATAAAAATTAGAGTTAAAACATAGAAAAAAAATTCATTTACTTGATTCATCCCATTTTTCCCCTGGAGGTAAGGACATCTGGGGATCATGTCTGAAATCTATGCCTGCATACGAGAAATACTCAATAGAAAATATTTGGTTCTAAAGCCAACGAAAATATGCTAGAGTGAATCGAACTACCACACAACCATCGCCACCATGGCGGAACATCAGTGCAACCCAGTGCACCATGCAAGGCTCTCTAGGTTCACCAGGATCAACAGGGATCAACTAAGGGGCGAGAGATGGAATCCTCTCCAAAGAAAAAGAAACAAAGATGGCACCATACCCAAAGTTTTTCAACTTTGATTTTTTTTCTCTGGTCAGTTGGCCTTTCATATTGGCCAATACCCCTTCACACCAATTAAAAATGGTACCTCTACAATAGTCAACTGTTTTCTGCATCTAATACTTGGTAGCTACATGTGGAGCTGCGCTCCCACACAACTTGGTTACGGTGAATGTAATGACTTTAATATCAATACGTAGGATATTATTTATGCCTACATGGTTATCTTTGGGATCAGCTTCGTCACTGCAGAATTCTTGTCTATTGCTAGCAATAGGCAGGACACCTTGTCTAGCTCCGAACAAAGAAATATGTTCACCTCTTTTGGATAAACCAGTGAGGAAGTAGATGTATTCAAGCTCAAGTTCTAGCTTGTGATCACCAATGATAAAAAATTGTTCTTGGACGTCCTATTTGTTCACCAGCCAGGTCGTTAGTTCCACTTGTGCCCTCTTGCCCTGAATTGCCCATAATTTGTATAATCCACAATTTATCAACACAGAAAATACGGCCAGATTATTCATAGGTGCATCATCTACCTCTTTATGCTCACGTTCTCTCCACTCCAACATTGTGGAATAATCTGCAAATGGAAGGATTTGAAGGTTAGAAGCTTTTAGAGTGAGAATTTTTAACCATTTTTGAGAGAATTTAATAAATTTCCTTTTCTCACGGAACCTCCATAGTTTTTATATAGAGACAGTGTGGACCCCCGCACGTGCTCTTCATAAAAACCATGGTAGCCCGATAATTTTCCTTTTGGAAAATTATCGGGGTCCGCAGGTAAGAAATGCATGACCCGTGGACCCCTGAGAGCGGAATTTTGAACCTTTTTTCCCCTCAAAAAATGATTTCAAAACTTAAAAAGAGAATTTAAACAGATAAAAATGAAGAGAAGAGTGTTGTGGATTACTTGGATTTGACGATTTTCAATTTGAGTGGTCGGCTCTCCCATTATCACCTCTGGAAATGTTTCTGCCAAAATCTCTCAACTTTCAAACTCTGCATGCAAAAGGTGAAAATTACTTTGTTGAACTACTTTTTATAATATTTTTGAATGAATAAAATATTATTTTATTTGTTTTCCACTTTAAAAAGTTATTTTTCAAAAGTTTTTACTTATTGGAAACAAACATGTTTAATTTTTCGATTTTATGTGCAAAAAACATTGTGTTCAGGTGAAAAGAATTATTTTGATGATGAGTACACTTTTATCACTTTTTCGAGCTCTTGAAAATTACGAAAAAGTGAAACCCTGGAGTTCTATTTTAAGCCCTTTTCAGACTCTCTAAACATGAAAATATTTCCGAGTACTTGACTATTCAAACTCATTAAAGTAAATGAACAGTCGTCCTTTCAAGTATAAGTTTACCCCTTTTCTGGACTCAAATGGACTATTTACAAAAAAGGTATACGTTGACTAATCATGGTCAATAGAATTCTTTCCTACATTATTTTATCCTTTTTCAGGCTTGAGAGACTAAATTTATGAAAAATTACACCCACGAAGTTTTCTTAAGTTTTTCTTTTGACTCCCTAAAACTAAAAAACACCGAGTTTCACCTATACAGGACTTGTTAAAACTTAACAGTAAAGGACCTATAAATTATAAACAGGAATGAACCACTCCATCTTAGGGTTTGATTTTAATACTAAGTTGGACTCATCTGAAGGATGAGCTTATAAAACAAGCAAATGTTATCCTCCTCAAGCTTGTCAAAAATAAAGAGGTACTTGCCAGAAATGGTGGGAGAAAAAGAGAGAAAATGAATCCATTTGCCACACTTTGTTCCAAAAAGTAGTATACCACTCTTGAACATGAAACTTTTATCACACTCATACTTGGGTTGGGAAAATCCTTTGTCTAACAGTTAATCAAACCACATTGAAAGTCTTCAGTCAGTTTTTGGGTATTAGCTTTAGGTAAATTGTCACCAAACCATCTGCAGTGTCGTTATGTGTTCAAGAGATAGTTCAAATAAACCATTCATTGAAAATTTTTGTCTCCATTCATGTTGACCATCCCTGAGTCAGTCCTTTCTAAAATTTCTTCAAAACTTGATATAATGGTTTCGCGTTGTGGGCTTTCCTATGACGAGTCACTTTCTATCGATGACAACACATCATATAGAAAGTTGATCTAGAAACCTATCAGTACCTTGGGATCTGCATGCCCTAATGGTAGGTTTCTCGTGTTCGACGATAGGTTGCATCATTGACCTTCAATTGAATGATTCTATGAGGTGTTCGACTCCAAATCATTCATTCACACTTCATGGATTTTACTGAGTACTTTGAGAGCCATTGTCATTATTGATGGTTTCTCTCACACTTGTTAACAGTTCACGTCATTGACTGGTAATCAAGTGTTTTATACCATGTTCAACTTCGACTTAATCAATCACATGTATATAATCATACTAGTTTGAGAAGCAGAAATCAAGACCCTGGATCTAGTTTCCACCATCCAAGCTGCGAGGAATTTTATTATTCATAATACAGTATACTACTTATGATAGATGGCTGCATCCATGCTGTGTCTACTATTGATGTAATTCTAAAATAATTTTTGTATCAGAACATGTAGTTAGTTTTGATCTAAGTATGGGAATTCCTACCTCAACGATGATATACATATATATATGTTTGCATTGAATGTTTTTATAGGTTTCAACCAGTACGTCTGCAACCCAATCCTTGGAATGATAAAGCACTTCACTCTTCAGAACTACTTCAGACTTCGTGCTTTAAGGGGCAATCTATTACACTAAAAATTGTCACCATGAAATTTAGTTGTCTATATGGGTTCATCATTACCTATTTTATGCTCCGTTGGAGGTCCAAAATTATAAAGTTCTTAAACCAAATCTTGGAATTGGGAAAAATCTCATTAAAACCCTAAAAAACCTAACTCCTCACTTTTCCTAGTCATTTCCTATGGTACCGCAGTTTCTTACTCTATAAACTACGACACATCCCGCACATTCTGCTTACGAAAACTGCAGACCCCTGTAAAAGGAAAAATAAAAAAAAATTAAGTACTAGAAACCCAGTTGATCGAATATTCTCCCAGCTGGAAGCTTCTAGAAGCGTAATCTGGTTGAGCTTCACCCCTTCATTCATGAACCTATATCCCTTCATTAATGGAGATTACCCCTTGGTATTTGGAGCTAAAATCCATTTTTGAGAGGACTTTATCCCCCTTTCTTTGGAATTGAAACCTCCTCCCTTCTGCTATAAATTGAGATCACGTTTCAGTCTCAAGGGTACTTAGAACTTGGTTGTTTTGAGGTGAATTGCTGAAGAAATTATACTCTCTATACTTGACATCAATGGTATGAGAACGATTACATACTCATATCCATATTTTTATGCTAGTTAAGAGAGAAGAAGGCTTGTCAATCTGATGGAAAATGACTGTTCAAGACCCCAGAAGAACCTATATGACATCAAGGTGACAAGGTTGTAAGGTTACTTCTTATCATACAAGCTAATACAAATGGATTTATTTTATCATTAATTTGTTCATGTATCTTTTGAATAATTTAATTCTTGGATTCCTTGATCACTGAGATAGATTAATGTTTCTGAATTATTATATCTTGCAGGTGCTTTTAATTCTCTTTTCCTATATTTGGATGCATGTCTTACATGTTGAATTGACCTCTTTTGGAGTGACTGAATTGAATATTACAACAAGTGTTGGACTTAAGGTAAGAAAATCTCTTCTTACTTAGTTAATTAATAATTATGAATCATAATAATCTAGAGAAAATGGTTTGCATTTTGTCTGTTTGTTTCTAGATATCCTTAGGATAGTAGGGAGATCGCTCTTGTCCACAAGAGGGATTAATCCACCTAACACACATGAAGGAAGATCCAGTATTTCACATTATGGGTCTGAGCATTCAACCTCACAATCAGATCCACAACATTGTACCATGCGTACATTCTTAGCAAGGGAAGAAGAGGAAGGAGACAGACCAAAGGAGGAGACTCTTGGTGACTATCTGCAAGAATATGAATCCCAGTCTAAGAGATTCAAGGAGCATCTAAACTTCCAAGGGTTCTGCCAAATCAAAGAAAATAGAAGACCCAATAACCACAATAGAAGAAAAGGGTGCATGTAGCGCACTTTTGGTATATTCTTTCTGCCTACTTTTGATGGTTCACCCAAGTGCACATCTAAGGCTTGGTAAGGAAGTTGGACACATATTTTCAGCTGCATCAAGTTTCAGAAAAGGAGGCCATTAAGGTAGTATCATTGCACCTTGAAGGTAAGGCTTATGCTTGGTGGTTTTATGGTTCTTCTTCATTGAGTTATGCAAATTTATCTACTTATGCAGAGTTCACTAGGAGGTTAGTGAAAATATTTGATCAAAAACATTTAGAAAATTATTTGGTTGAGCAAGCTAAGCCTAATCAGTAAGAACCTTTGCACGAGTTGGTAGGATCCACTGAACCAACTTCACTCCAAAATTATATTGAGGGGGTTAAATGTTTTCAAAATAATTTGCCAAGGGAAAAAGCACCACTTCAAAAAGAAATTTCTTCTCAAGAGGAAGATGTTGGGCCCAAATTAAGGTATGTTCTCACCCTGTAATTACTTCAAATTATGTTCCAAATTTGGGAGAATTCCTCTTCATATTAACAATAAAGAGAAAAAATATTAGAAAAACGAGAACAATTAGACTAATGATGAAAATGATGTTTTTGTAACAGAAAATTGACTTCTCTTATCTCCACATGCAGGAAGGCAGAGTGGCTAGACCAATAGGAAACAAAAGCTAACCAACGGACGCAAACATATGAGATCTCGGTAACTCCCAGCGGCTGGCAGAAGGAAGATAGATGAATTCGAGTCCAAGAACTCAAACGACAGCCACGCGCAGTGGGCTGTCGTTTGGGAAATACTTTTGAATTTTTGAAATTGCCTTTAAAAGGGCGAAGGACGGAAAATAAGGGGAGTCAGAGAAAGGATAGGAAATTCATTCTGCAATCGACGCATCAGAACCAACCCGTCTAATTTTATTTTTTTAACATCACTGGATGTAATATAGAGCTTTGAACAATAATCTTTTGAAGTTTTTACTGCGCTAGAGATTCTGGTGGTCTGGGCCCAACCCCTGGAAGTTCCTCGCCAGTTTTCATATTCTGTGTAGTTGTAGAAACAATCCTTAAGTATCTGATGCAGTTGTAAAGTATATTTCCATTCAATAAAGTTACAGTTCTCTTTCTTTAGGATTGTTAGCAATCGCGTTCTTGAATTAGGATAATTGCAATCATATTTTCTGACTTATGGCAATGTTTCATTATCAGTAGATAGTTCCAATTCTTTCAATACCATTGCATTTGAGTTACAGATCGTAGAATAAGCTGATTTCTATGTTATCTGTCTTTATGAATTTCATTCTTCTTTTAGCACAATGAAGCATTCAACCATTGATCAATGTCGATTAATTAATTCATAAAGATAATTCCATTGCAAAATTACCTAAATAATTGATGTACAATTCATTTAAATCGCTTCAGTTATACTGTTGTTCCATTATTTCTCATTTAGCTAGACTGGTGATTTAATTCAATTCCATTGTTGTTAAGTTTATTTAGACTACTATTTAATTCAATTCAATTGCTGCTTGATTTCTCTAGATTTTTATTCAATTTAGTTAGATTGCTCTTTAATTCCTTTAGATAGCTTCTCAATCTTGTTTCTTAATCTTATGTTAAAAATAAATCCAAGCCACCCCTCATTAGGATAACTGAACTTAGGAAGTTAGCAAATTCTTCCTCATAAGTGCCAAGGAGTGACTATTAGACCACCTAACTTACATATATTGTGCCAACACTCTTGAAATAAGAATACTTACCCTAGGTTGATAATTAAATGAGAAAGAACTAGAGTTATCGATAATAAGCCACCTTAGAGTGTTAAGAGTCCCAAAATTTTGGCATCGTTGCCGAGTAGAGTGTTAAGAGTATTCTCCTTTATTCATCTTTCTCCATTGTTGTGAAGAATTGGGTATTGAAAATGAGAGGTAAGAACCTGCGTACCAGAAAGCAACATGCTTGCCCTCTATCTCGCTTACCAGCAAGTCGTGCAAAGAACCATAGGATAGGTGCTATTGTTTTATGTCTAGGAAGAAAAAGATAGAAACAATCCGAAATCATTCACAACCATCCTCACAATCCAAAGGACTGGTGATCCTCGGAAGAAAAACATATATATATAATAAATAATTAAGAAAGTTGAATCTTAGGCATCTATAGGACCCAAAACTGTTTCCATTCAAAGTCCTAGTACACTCCCTTAGGCGGCAGCCTCACCATCTGTAGCCTACGCCGAGATTCACTGTGAGACGAAGGGGGTCTAAGCAAAGCCTGCAGACTTCCATTCATATAGGCACTGACCCTTCAAAAGAGGGAGGCTCTTGCATCCTACAAGAGGGAGGGGGAGAAACTAGTGGAGGAATTCACATAGAAATATTTGAACCTAAGTCCCCTAAAGAAGTGATCGAAATAGAAGTAATTAGGATCCCAGATCAGGGAACTATTGTAAAACCCCCACCACGTTCACCTCCCAAGCCTATTAGAATCACTCCTCCAGATCAAGAAGTTCCCGAAGATTTCTGGCACCTCTTTGATCAGATGGAAAATATTCAAAATCAGAATCAGAGGTAGACATAAACATTAGAATACCTTATTGTTGATCATGTTTCCAATGCCCCTATGAAAGCCATTCCCTTGCACAAAATTCCCACCTTTCATGGATTAACCACAGAGGATCCTGATGCATTCCTGTTTGAATTTTATGTCTTATGCAGAGGATATGACTACACCACTGATCCCCAGAAACTAAAACTATTTCCCTCTACCTTAAAAGGAACTGCGCTATGCTAGTTCATGGGATTAGGTGGGGGAACTATAAATAACTGGGACCAAATGAAGAATATTTTTCTTACCAAATACCAAGACTATTTCCGAACTCGAGATCTAAAAGATGAAATATTCAACATGTTTGCAAAAGACAATGAAACATTAGAGGAATACATAGATAGATTTCAATACAATTTACAAACATCCCCATATACCACTCTATCCAAGGACATTTTAAAAGCCACGATGCTTAAATGGATGAAGGAAGAATGGGTTGAGATGCTTAACATAATGGGGAAGGGAGATATTACCAGGAAGAATATGACGAGATTATTTCCTTAGGTATTAGATGCTCTCGAGGTAGCTCACGCAATAGGCCTATGGGGTGTGATTCTATGAAGAAAGACCTTAAGCAAACCAATGGCAATGTAACCAAAGAGGAATTTGGAAATCTGTTAGAAAATTTCAAAACTTATATGCTGGGTACTTTGACAACACAAGTTGATGTTTTACAAGCCAAACAGAAACAAGCTATAGCAGAACAAAACTTGGCCATCTTTTGCCCAAGATGTCGGAAAAAGCACAGCTAGAGCGAATGTCCTTTAGACATGGTTTAGACTTATGCTATCTGCACTAAGGATCATACCATAGACCAGTGTCCTTCACTTTCTGGGCTGAAAGCTGTCTACAAGGAAGTAGAGGAAGAAACAGAGCTAGTCTATTTAATGAATCAGCATCGGCAATGGCAAGCACGACCTGGCATACTGAAAGATCTACCCCAATACATCCCTTCACTGTAGTTTATCCAGAAAAACCCTTCAACAGCTTGGTAGACTCAAAAATATTTCCCAACCTGGCCAAACCAAGCGTTTCCTATGCCACCCTGGCCTACACAACCTTCATCAGGGAATAATTGGTAGAAATTTCCTTGCTCTCCCCCTTATTTGCAGAATGTCCTGTATCAAAGCCAATGGCCAAACCACCCTACTCAAAACAGCAATTGGAATTGGCAACGATCCATGGGAATGACCAATCTGTCGATAGGAGCAGGAACCCAAAATAAACCTACGTTGCAAGCTCCCTACCCAGTTCAGCATAACCAGCAGCCTGCCATATGCCCTCAATTGCCAGCCCAACCCAATCCTAATCCCAATAATAGACCGGTTCAACTAATTCAGATAATATAAAATCCAAAACCCAATGCCGAACATAAACAATGCAATGAACTGAGGTTAAGATTAGGACGTACCATCTTGCCTATAGAAGCCACAACTCCACCTCAATCCCGAATTGAAACCTCAACATAACCTAGCTTAACGAATATAACAGAAACAGGTAAAGATAAGGAAACAAATTATCAACAAAGACCTGAAGAAATTAGGGTGACTCCACCTCCATTTCCTGAAAGATTAAATCTGCCCAGGCCTATAATCACTCCACATTTTGACATCCCGGGGGAACTAAGAAATATTTGTATCAAAATTCCTCTTCTCCAGGCCATCCAAGACATTCCCATCTATGCAAATACAATCAAATAATTATGTGGAAAAAAACAAGTCAAGGAAACAAAGGCTGCACCCACCGTTCATGTGGTAGGAACGCTATCTGACTAGATGTTAGGTAGGGAATCACCTGTGAAATATGTAGGCCCGGGAAACCACATTGTAACTGTGAAAATATCTGGCCACTCATTTCCAAACACATTGGTTGACCTGGGGGCATCCATTAACATCCTAACTACTGGAGCTTGCAAAAAAATGGGCATATCAGCTTTAGAACCTACGGCCACACTTCTGGAACTAGCTGACATGTTTGTTATCAGACCTGAAGGTATAGTGCAAGACATCATGGTCTCTGTCGACTCATGGGAATACCCAGCCAATTTTTTAGTCATTAATCCAAAGAATAGGATGGAAGGGCACCCATTGATTCTTGGGCGACCTTGGCTAGCCACAGCAGATGCTTACATAGGCTGTCGAGCAGGTAGCATGACTATCACTAGAGGAGATTCTATAAAAAATATCATTATTTATCCGTTTGCCAAACTGAGCTTGCCCACGGTAAAAATTCACAAACATCCAGATACATATTGGGAGCAAAACATCTGTCCACCTCTGACACTAGTAGAAGCACTCGAATTCAAGGATCAAACTGAATATGATGTAATCAATAATTTTATGAATCAGTCACCCACGCCTAAAAATCTAAAATGCCAAATTTTGAAAACAGTCCTTGAACATGAATATCAAGAGGATCCTGTGACAGACTTCGAGACTCAACATATCTCCACAACCACTTTTCGTAACAACATACCTATTGAGATCGAGCCATGAAAGGTTCTGAATATTAATGGCAGTTTGGATGACAACCAAAAACATAAACTCATAAAAGTCCTCCAGAAGCACCAAGGTGCATTTGCATGGGACTAGCAAGACATGAAGGGTTTAGACCCACAGCTATGCATGCACCATATCTATACCGATAGGGAAACACACCCTATTAGACAACCCCAACGAAGATTAAACCTGCACTTAAAATATATTGTAAAATAGGAGCTGCAAAAATTGTTAGATGTAAATTTCATTTATCCTATTTCAGACAGCAAATAGGTCTCCCCTCTAGTATTCGTGCCTAAAAATCATGGGAAGTGGAGAATTTGCGTAGATTACAGAGAATTAAATAAGGCAACGCAGAAAGACCATTTCCCCCTCCCCTTCATTGACCAAGTCCTTGATACATTGGCTGGGAAATGATTCTTCTCCTTTCTTGACAGATTCAACAGTTACAATCAAATCTAAATAGCTCCTGAAGACCAAGATAAGATTGTTAGAGTCTCTGTAGTTTTCAATATTGGCAAATACAAAGCTGTAGAGCCTACTTGAAAACCACTTTTGGATTCTAGGATCTAGCCCTCCTGAATCTAGAGAGGGATCTCTCTATAAGATGTGATCTTTAAGGCTTTAAGGGTGATATTAGGCTAGTTATGAATAACAAGGGTTTTTGTTTGTTTTGGTTGGGAAAAGATATAATAAAGGTGAAGGAAGTATAAATGAAGGGTGAAGGTGTATGTAGGTGAAAGAATGGTTCAGCTAATAAGATAGACAAGGAGCAGCTTCAATCCATTGGGCTGTGGAGTCATAAGAGGATTTAATTGAAGAAGTAAGTTTCAAGAGTGGTCCATGGGGCAAGTCATCTATGTGAAAGGATCGCTTTAAGTTTATTTTATGGAATGAAACAATAATAAATGGAGTGAGGGAAATCAAACAGATGAAGAAAAAAAGGATAGCCTAAGATCAAGTAAGTACTTTGAAACTATCCCGCTTTTGGCATGCACTTAAGGAAAGACATAAAAGTAATCTAAGATCAGGCAAGTACATCTAAAATAGCCTGCTTTTCATGTACTTTCAAGAGAAAACATTTAAAACACATAGAATAGCTTAAGATCAAGTAAAGACTTTTAACTTAGCCTGCTTTCAGCATATTCAAAAGGAAAACATTCATGATAAATGTAAAAAGTAGTCTAAGATCAGGTAAGTACTTTGAAACTAGCTTGCTTTCAACATACTCTTAGGGGAACTTTTCAAAGCAACTGTTGGAGATAAACCAGAGGACAGGGCTAACCATAAACTTCTCTAGCTTAGCTTTAATTAACAAACTTCTCAATAACATTCAAAGACAATATTTCAAGCTACACCCAGCAAAACATGGGCTAACCAACATTCCTTGACTGATCACACTCTATTGAATTATCTTTAAATAAACAATCAGCAGAAAACATAAAGGATAAATATTTTCAGTGAGAGTTAGGGTACTTCAGAAGTAAATCCTAATCTATATTTGGTGTTCTTTATCAAAGAAAGTTGACAGAATGGAAACAAAAAGAAAATAAAAATTTACAATAAGAAACACATCACCATTGACATAGACCAGGATCCCATAAATCAGCTATTTGTAGTTGATGTTCAAACCAGTTACAATCTTCGAGTCTAGTGGGTCTCTACAGCTTCAAACTTCTCATCTCGGCTTATGTATCTTCAATTACAAACAGGGCTACAACAGCTTCATAAAACTATTTACATGCAACAGATATCTAGAGACCAACCTTTATATTGTCTTCTACAGCAGTATTTATAGAAGAATGAGGAGGTGGAGTGTAAGAAGGGTCCAACTGTTCAATTAATGCAGATCTTGTGCTTCTCAGCCTTTGAGGGGCTCAACAGAGAAGTTTTCTAATATTTTCTCTATATTAATTGGTTTTCATTAAGTATTTAGTCGCTTAGCAGATTTTGTTGACTTTAAAACTCTTTAGGAAAGCTTGCAATAACTTTGGCTACTTTAAACAAAATATCACTGACTAAGGCATAACTATGCCTTCTTTGATTTATTGAGGCTGCAGGTGGCACTTTGGTAGCTGGGGGATTCAATTAGCCCCTTTTATGTGGCAGTGGAGGCTTCTTCGACTGATCTGTTTCTATAAACATAGTGATTTATATTTGGATCTGTGTTTAGGATTTATTAAGCCATAATCTTCATCTTTAACACTGATACTCTTTCATTAATTGATTCTGAATGTTTATGTTGTTTGCAGGTGCGCAAAGGGTTTCATGATATCACCAATGCTCATGAGGCACGGGTAGAAACATAAATTTGAACCCTGTAGATTCCCTTTCTACGTGAATATTGGCCTGTGGATCATCATCTTGGCCTTCGTGTTATTTTTAAAACTGTGGGAAAAACTCATATAACTTGCACAAAACAAACAAAAATTATAAAAATCCTGCGAGGATAGGTTTAAAACTGCTTTGGAGGTTTTGAGTGCGGGGATGAATAGGAGCCGTTGGATTAGAATAATCAACGATGGAGATTGCTCGATTGAGTCGTTTGGGAGAAGGTTGGGTGAAAAGTGAATGGGGGCAAGATTAAAACAGGACCGTCCGATCTCAGAGATCGATGACTAGGATTAAAAGATGAAAAATCAATGTTAGCGAAGGGCAGTGGTATAGCGGAAAACCGGTAGCGGTTTTCGCGTTGCGTTTGGGTGGTATTCGGTTTTGGATTTTGGAATGAAATATAGGTTAGCATTTGACACGTGGATTTCTAAAACCACTTTTATCGCGTAAAATTTGCGCAATGTGGGAAGGGCTCAAAAATTATGTGAGATTGATTCTGGGCCGTTGGATTAGAGGCTCCAGATCCAACGATGTGGGTTGAGCACGATGGATGAAGAGCTGCGGGGCAAAGTGTATGCGGGGTCCAGGGTGACGTTAGCAAAATTGGCGTGCAGTGGACAGGTGTAATAGGCTATCGGGTTAAGTTCCAATTGTTAGATTTCTTTGATGGATGGTCACGATTGAAAAAAGGAGTAGATATGAAGAAATGAAGGGAAAGGGAACGGGCGGAATGATGGGGCCGGATGGCCTTTGATCTTGGTAGATCGATGGTCAGGATTCGTTTAAAACCATTTCTGTTGGGAAACAAATATTATAGAAAAGGTAAGGTTTTAAAGGATTTGGTGAAGAAAAACGAGGAGAAGGGGGGGGGGCATATTTTTATAAAGGGCAAAAGGAAGGATCAATGAGAGCCGTCGGATCATGAGGATCGATGGCCGAGATCTGTTGATGGGGGAGAATGAGAAGGGCGGGGTTTAAAAAGTGGAAGTATTATGGGTTGTTGGATTTAAGAAGATCAACGACGGATATTTCGTCGCAGAATCACAATGTGTCGATGCGAATAAGTGCAGACCGTTCGATCTAAGAGAGATCAACGGTCAGGATTAAATCGGTGGGTTGATGTCAGAGGGCTCACGAGATGGACGAGCGTGATGCGATGAAGCGCGAACCATCAGATCTGGCGGAATGAACGGCTGGGATTAAATCGAATCGGAGAAAAGGAAAGAGGCCAAAACATCGGGGTTTTTTATTTTGCGATGTGCGATTAAGCGCTGGCCATTGGATCGATTTTAGAGATCAATGGTGGAGATTTAATCCGCAGGCGCAATGGTGAAGGGCTTATGATGGAGCACGATTGAATCTAGGTCGTTGGTTCTTGTGGATTCAACGGCTAAGATTAAATCGGAAGATCGGCATTGGAAGAGGAAAAGGGAAAGGATAAAGGGATTTTTCGATTGCCGATTTGCGATGGAGCGAGAGCTGTTGATCTGAAAACTAGATCGATGGGGGAGATTTAACGATGAAGAAAAAGGTGGAATGGTGGGTCTGGAATGGGGAGCGATATGGGCCGTTAGATTTGGGCATAGTGGATCAGATCAATGGCGGAGAATTGATCGTGGGATCGCATCGGAGGGAGGCAAATAACCATAAAAAACGAGTAAAATGTTTTGCGATGCGATTAATATTTGTGATGCGATGAATATTTGCGATGCGATAAGAGATTTTCCCTCGGTCATAGCGTGGGTTATATGTGGAAAGGGGCTGGGGCTTAAGGCCGAAAGGGGCTTAAGGCCTTAAAGAAAAATGGCGATTTTTTAGGATTTTTGAAGGTTTTTCAGAGGATTTTGAGGGTTCCGATAAGGGAGAAAAGGGTTTTTAAACCAAATGAAAGGGAAGAATAAGGTTTAAAAAGGGTTTTGGAATGGTTTAGAAGTCAAATGGAGGTATTTATGGATGAATGTGGAGAATGAAATGGAGAAGAGTAAATGAGGGAAAATGGAGCTTCATGAGTAGTTTTTCTTGGCAATCAGCAAGGTTCTTGAGGGCTTTAAAGTGAAAATAGCAGTGAAGATTTATACCAAGGATAAAGGATATCACAAGAATTCAAGAACTCACAATTTGGACATGAATTGTTTCTTGAAGGCTAAAAAATGATTTAGCCACCATTTGGTATGACAAATTTTTATAGGTGGCTAACAGCGGCTCCAACTCGGGATGGCAGCTCCTTGGAGGTGTCAAGAACTTCACAAATTCATCTCTAAAATGTAGATCAGTATCTTGCATAATGAAATCCTTTTTCCTGGTCTCTAATCAGCTACTTAAAATATGATCAGAACTTGTTATATCAGTAGAAAAGATTTCCCAAACATCTACCTACACAGCCTACTTCCTAAATTTTTTTCTTCTTTCAGAGTGCATTTGGACTAGCAAACTCTTTTCATAAACATTTTATTCTTTTGAAAAAATAGGAAACTAATCTAAGTCTAATATTATTCCTCCATGAATTCATATTAAGCCGTTGAATTCATAATTTTCTCTACCTAACTAGTATCTGTGAGGATTAGACTGTTTGACAGACTTTTATTCTCTAAACTCTAAAACAGGAAATTTAAAAGTAGCCAAGCCAAGATTAAGCAGTCTAACTTGTTGTTGATCTATGGCATAAAAACAAGCTGCACATAGACTTAAATTGCAGAAAAGTAGAGCAAAATGGTGAAGGCTTAAGATCTGAAAACTAAAATATCCTTCATTATTTCTTCAGCTCTATTTTTAGGCTTGTTTGAGTTGTTTTTCTTTCTCATCTGGTTCAAGTTTTGAGCATGTTTGAACCTTTGTTTTTCTATCCTAATCTACCTTAATAATAAGCCAAGATTATGTTGTTTGGCTGATGTAATTCGCTAACCTATCAGCAGTAAATTGAAAAACTAATTAGTCATGATTAGGCTGTATGACTAACTAGAAGTGTGTTTTTAGGAGTGGCATTTGAGCTTGCACACTTTCAGACTTTGTCTCTTTTTTGGTATGGGGTTGTACCTTTCTTGTTTTTACAATCTGCCCTCTTTTCTTTTCTATTGTTTTTTGTATTTTTTCTTTTTCTAACTTTGAATGCAATGTTCAGACAATGGTAATTTACAATGAGAAAAAATAAATAGCTTCAAACTAGTATGGTTAAGAAAAATAATGTTTGAGAATCCTGCCATTGACAGGACCTCCAAAAATTTCAGTTCCATTCACTTCCTGCAAGAAATAAGCATTGTTACCAGCAGTAGAATGAATGAGATAAGGGCCTAGCCATAAGTTATCAAATTTTCCATGTTTTACCTTATCTTCTCTCCTGGAATCCCACTTCAAAACTTTGTCACCAATGCTGAAATCACTAGCCTTTGTCCTTTTATCAGATAGCTTCTTGATGTTTTCTTGCTTGTGTAGTGCTTGAAGATGTATAGTCTGATTGATTCTTCTTGTCATATCATTTTCTTTAGACTGTAATTCTTGGATCAGCTTCATGACTGGCACTCCTAGACTGGTTGGAAAAATTGCATCTGCTCCATAAACTAGCTGATAGGGAGACATTCCAATTGATTTCTTAAGTGTTAATCTGTCAGCCCATAGTGCATGCACTAGCTTTGTGTGCCATAATTTCTTATTGTCTTCCAGCAACTTCTTGATTATGTTCACCAAACTCTTATTTGAGGATTCTGCCAACCCATTACCTTGAGGGTAATAAGCAGTAGAATGGCCCAATGTAATATGATATTTGTGACAGAATTCAACCATCTTTTTGGATCCAAATGCAGCAGCATTATCAATGATAATCTTCTTACGACAGCCAAATCTAGATAGGATATGATTTTCAAGGAATTTTATGATGACAGAGTCATTGGCTTGCCTAGAAGGGATGGCTTCTATCCATTTGGTAAAGTAGTTTGTTGCAGTGAGAATCCATCTATGTTCGGCAGATGAGGGTGGATGGATTTCCCCAATGAAGTCTAGATCCCACTGCTAAAAAGGAGCTTCAACGGTGATTGGATGCAAGGGTAAGGGAATCAGTTTTCTTTTGCCTTCAAAGAGTTGGCATTTGTGATAGGCAATAATCATTTTGTGGACATCTTGAAAGAGGGTGGGCCAATAGTAACCAGCTCTAAGGATTTTATTGGCAGTTGTCTTCCAATAGAGGTGGCCTCCACATTCTCCTTCATGGAACTCATGCTTGATCTTATCTGCATCATTCTCAGGCAAAAATTTAAGCAATAATCCACTAGCATTTTTCCAATATAGATATTTATCCAAATTGTAATAATTAACATCTTTCAACTTTAAAAATCTTTCCTTTGTTTTAGAAAAACCAGGAGGTGTATTTAAATTGAGCAAAACATATAAAATACCCAAATACCAAGATGAAAACAGAAAATGATCTTCAACAATGGGAGTTGGCAACTCCTCCTGTTCATCTAATGCATCTATAATATTTATATCAAGAGCTTCAAAATTAGACTCAACCATTAATATTGCTAGTCCTTGGCATTTTATGAGCTTAGTGGGCTTGATTTCTAAATCATATTCAAGTATCACAACAATCTACTTTCCTCTTTTGCCATCTGGATCTTGTGTTAAAAATGTCTTTTACAACTGAATTTGGCACAAATGCAATTATGTGGGAATGTAAAATGTAAACTCTAAAGTATTTTAAGGCTTTGACTAAGGCAAAGGCTTGTTTTTCCATGATATTTTACTTTAGAGGAACATCTCTTAATGCCTTGCTAAAGAATGCAATTGGTTTCTCTTGTCCCTTCAAGTTTTTCTGTAATAGGACAACAGCTATAGTGTGTTCTGATGCAAATGAAAAAATGAAGAAATCCTTTGTAAAATCAGGACTAATGAGAACTGGTGTTTTGGTTAATTCTTGTTTTACCATTTCAAATGATTTCTTTGCTTCTAGGGTACATTTAACTCCTTCTTCCTTTTTGAGCATATTTGTTACGTTTCTAAGGAGTTCAGCCAGATTGGGTATGAACCTTCTCAAGAAATTAATCTTCCTGATGAAAGATTGAAGTTCCTTGATGTTTCTAGGATGGTTGATTTGCAATATACCATCAATCCTCTTTGGGTCTATCTTTATCATCTCTTCTGATATGATGTGTCTAAGTAGTTTGCCTTCTTGGAGACCAAACATTGTTTTCTTTGGATTTAAAGATAACCCAAATTTTCTACATTTCTCAAAGACTTTTCTCAAGTGTTCTAGGTGTTCTTCATTTGTTCCATCATCCTTTCCATTTTTGAGCTAGATGTGGAGGGTGCAGATTCCTCCCTAAATGATACTTTCTTTTCATTCCTCATCCTTGCTCTTTTCTCCATCACATTCACTTCCACAGCAAGAGCTCCTTTTTGCATTTCTTCTAGAGTCAAAGGGTATCTTTCTCTTAGCTGATAGGCCATTTCAGGATCAAATCCTTCGGGAAATTTGTTCAAGGCTGAGCCTTGTGGAGGTTTCAAGTCTAGGGGCAGTGCATTATAAACACTATTGAACCTAGTGCAATAATTTTGAACACTCTCCCCAATGTTTCTTTTAAGATTGTTGTAATCTAAAAGTATTTAGAGAGGGTTTTTCCTAACTTCCCATTTTTTTAAGAATAACTGATGGAGAGCTTGGAGATCATTAATACTATGAGGGGTTAAGCTTTTGAACCATTTTCTTACTTCCCCCCTAGACTTTGAGAAAATAACCTAAGTTTGACATTTTCATCATCAATCTCATTTCTATCAAAATAGTCATTCATCTTGTCCACATGTTGTGAAGCAGCAGTAGCACCACTAGCATCATATAATGGTATCTTGGACTGATATTCCTAGGGTGGATTGACTAGAGGTAAAGGAAGGACTAGGGGAGCATACCATGTTGCCATGATAGGAGGTTGTGGAAAAATTAGGAGATTTACAGGTGGAGGATGTAAGATGGGAGGGGGTTGATGGAATGGGGTGGTTTGAATAGTGGGTGTATGGATAACAGCAGTGGATGGACCAGCAAGAGACTGTTGAGAAGATCTTGGATGAGAGAAACCAAAATTATGAAGGAAATGTAAATCAGGTGGGGTAGATTCTCTACTGCCAGTGTTTTCACCACTATCTTGGGATAAAGGTGAAGGCTTAAAGTCAGTCTGATCTATATCTTCAAGTGACCTAGTTCTGAATGGGTTTCTTAAGTCAACTTGTGAGTCTTGTAAAGCTGTAAGGTTTTTAGGAACATAATTAGCTCTTTGTACTGGTTTGACAATAGTTGAAGCTTAAGCCTTAGGAGAATTCCTAAGTATGCTTTCAGGATTATCAACTATCTCAGGAGGGTTTGGGTTAATAGGATCTAGTATGAACTCTTCTAGAAGCCACTATGCTATGTTTTCAGACCCAATAATAAGGAAATTTTAATCGAACATGACAACCTTTAGTAGGCTAAATGATCTTTATAAAGAAAACTTTAATGCTCAAAGTCTTCTTAACTGAGTTTGTCTAATGTTATGATAGTAATGGGTTTCCCAGTGGATTTTTTAGGTCTATTTAGGATTGTGGAGTCACCAGGTGGAAATTTTTAGCTTTGGAAGGTAAAAATTTTTATGGCCCACCACCATTTATTGATTTGAATACCAATCTGAAATATTTTTGGGTTTTCTGAGTTTTTTCAGTCCTATAGGTTATGAGAGTGTCCTAAATCTGTTTCAACACTTAGCTACGGTGGTGAGACAAACAGAGTTTACTCTTATGGCTTAGCTAGCTTATTCCTTCAAGGTTTAATAAGGATATATGAGAATCCTAAGGGTTTCTTAGTTTGTCACTGATTCAAAATAAGTCCTATCATGATCACCATTTCCTTTGGTTGTGCTTGAAGAGAGCTATGTATACTGTACTGAACACTGAGTGTTTTTTTTTAAGGATTTTACTCAGAATCCCCAGTGTAGTTGCCATAATTTTAGAGTCTCTGTAGTTTGCAAGATTAGAAAATACAAAGCTGCAGAGCATACATGAAAACCACTTTTGGATTCTAGGATCTAGCCCTCTTGAATCCAGAGAGGGATCTCTCTATAAGTGGGTTTAAAGATGTGATCTTTAAGGCTTTAAGGGTGATATTAGGCTAGTTATGAAGAACAAGGGTTTTTGTTTGTTTTGGTTGGGAAAAGATATAATGAAGGTGAAGGAAGTCTAAATGAAGGGTGAAGGTGTATGTAGGTGAAAGAATGGTTCAGCTAATAAGATAGGCAAGGAGCAACTTCAATCCATTGGGATATGGAGTCATAAGAGGATTTAATTGAAGTAGAAAGGTTCAAGAGTGGTCCATGGGGCAAGTCATATATGTCAAAGGATCTCTTTAAGTTGATTTTATGGAATGAAACAATAAGAAATGGAGTGAGGGAAATCAAACAGATGAAGGAACAAAGGAAAACCTAAGATCAAGTAAGTAATTCTAAACTAGCCTGCTTTTGATGTAATTTCAAGAGAAAACATTTAAAACACATAGAATAGCTTAAGATCAAGTAAATACTTTTAACTTAGCCTACTTTCAACATATTCAAAAGGAAAACATTCATGATAAACATAAAAAGTAGTCTAAGATTAGGTAATTACTTTGAAAGTAGCCTGCTTTCAACATACTCTTAAGGGAACTTTTAAAAGCAACTGTTGGAGATAAAATAGAGGATAGGGCTAACCATAAACTTCTCTAGCTCAGATTTAATTAACAAACTTCTCAAGAACATTCAAAGATAATATTTCAAGCTACACTCAGCAAAACATGGGCTAACCAACATTCCTTGACTGATCACACTCTATTGAATTATCTTTAAATAAAAAATCAGCAGAAAACATAAATGTTGAAAATGGCAACAAGAAACAGTGAAGGAGGCCTCCTGAAACATCTTTCCTGATCCTAGTTGGAAAGTGATCACCTAAACTAGGTGGGGACCACACATGTGATTTTTGTCGAAAAGTCTGTTTTTAGACTATGTCTATTTTTAGACATATGGAGCATGGTCTAGGAGTTGCGGGATGTTATTCTTGGATGATTGGTCAAGTTGGTAAAAATAGATGGACATCTATTTTTAGACATACAGGTCGAAGTCTATTTTTAGACTGCCTGTCTAAAAATAGAACAGTCAAATATTATTAGCCCTTAATAATATTTGGACTATAAACATTATCTTATCCTCTTGGAGCACTTCAGTTCGAGCTACAGATGTGGCACATGCATCTGGCAGAAGGAAATTCGAATTTCCTATGGGTTAGTTGAGCTATTGCATGGTTGACTTCAGTTAGACTCATGTGGCAGAGTTTTGGTGGAGTTGATTGAGGAGTTGATGGAGATTGTGTTCCAGTTAACTAGTTGAACTAGTTGTAATTAGTTTAACTGCTATTACACTAGAGATGAGTGGTGTGAATTAAATATTATTTAATTCACTAATTATTAACTCATTATTCAACTAAAATAACACATCAGTTAACTCAGTGCATGTACAGTTCAGTGCAGACTAGTGCAAGAGATAGGTGAAAGAGCCGGCAGTTATACATTAGTTGTGCATGAGATTTGCACAATCAATGGGATGAGTATGCAAATGATGATTGCACTGTTCAATCAAGAGGAATTCGAATTGGTTCAGCTCATTCTCTCCTTTTGGATTGCACAGTAGAGGCAGGCAGCTAGTGGAGGAGTTTTGAACCCGTGACTTGTTCAAAACTGAGCTAGTTTTGTGTGTAGCTTTTGGAGACAGTACTGAGTACTTGTGAGGAGTATTTTATTGTGTAAATTTACATGTTTCTCATCCATTATATGATACATATAGCTGGGGGTTTTCAGCTATAAGCTTTCCCCATACATGCTGCGTTCTATGTGTGTGAATTGATGTTCTGCCGCTTGTTTTATTTTCCGCATGTGATGATTAATTTGTAGAAGAGATTATGTGTTGTGTAGCAAATCGAATTTGTGTATGATCAGGTTAATATCGGTGGATAAATATTCATTATTCAACAAATTTCATCAGAGCAAAATTAATCGTCAAAGATCTATTACGGTGATTGCAATTATTTCCTCGGACAGAGTCTGCACTCGGGCCAGGTAGCCTCCAGATTCATCTTTCTTCGGAAAGTGAAAGGTCTGGTAAATGCCCATGTGGTCAATCTCTGATTTTGAAATAATTTATTCTCAAGTGTAGATCGGAAGCGGTTGAGTTATCAGCTCTTGGAATTCGAATTTGCAGATTTGTTTTTTTTTGGTGCCGCGGCAAAAATGTCTTTCAACGGATTGCGACTAGAATATGCCTTGGAAGGCAGTTTGAATTATGTTGCATGGAAAGACCGCATGGAGGCTGTATTAGATGATAATGGGCTGTTGGAATTCGTGGAGAAAGAGATTCCAAAGCCTACTTCTACTGATGCTGCTGTTTTGGAAGCCTGGCGAAAGAAACAAGCAAAATGTCGAAGGATTCTGTTGGAGGGCGTAAAGGATCACATAGTGTCCAGCCTGCATGGAAAGGCTTCTCCATATTTGATGTGGAAAGCCTTGACAGATCTATACCAGAGCAAGAGCGACCAGAGGAAGTTGGCGCTCAAGGATAGACTCAGAAACATCAAGATGGAGAAAGGAGAGAGCATCCCCAAGTACCTCACGAGGTTCACCCAATGCAGGGATGAGCTGGGAAGCGTGGGAGTGACGGTGGAGGATGAGGAATTGGTAATCTTGGCTCTCCTGGGTCTTCCGAAAAGTTGGCATGCATATCAAGATAGTGTCAATGGTTAGGAGAAATTGCCCGAATGGGAAAGACTGTGGTCTGATCTGGTGTAAGAGGAGATCCGGTGGAATACCAGGGATGGATCTTCATTAAAGGTATCTGATGAAGAAGATTGCGCTTTGGCTGCCAAAGCAAGGAAGGGGAAGGGCAAGGAGAAGGCTTCTCAATCCGGTGTAGATGGTAAAGAGCGTGACATGTCCAAAGTGAAGTGTTTTCACTGTCACGATCATGGACATTATGCCACGAATTGCCCAAAGAAGAAGAAGAACAAGCAGGCTGCTGGAGCTGCAGCTGGTGAGGCTCTTGCCTCGCAATTTGAGCTGGACTTCTCATTTATCGCATGCATGTTTTCTAGTGCATTGGGATCGGTGTGGTATATTGATAGTGGCGCTTCCTTTCACATGACGGGAGATGCAAATATTTTCAGTGACTTGGTGGAGAAAGGTCTCCAGATGCATGTTGAGTTGGGCGACGGTGGACGATACAATGCGATCGGCATTGGTACCATAACCTTTCAGAGGGAGTCAGGTAAACTCATTATTTTACAAGATGTATTGCATGTACCAGGTCTAACAAAGAATCTGATCTCAGTCGCAATGTTAGAGGATAAAGGGTATGAAGTTGTCTTTAGAGAAGGAAAATTTTTCCTTCGGCACAAGGCAACGGGACAAGTCAAGAAGGTTGGGATTCGAGCAAAGAGTCTCTACAGACTTGAAGTAGATGGGATGTCTATGGAGCTTCCTATTGTTGGGAAGCAGAAGGAAGAAATGCAATTGATGCTTGAGAGGGAGCAAGTTTTGCATGCAGGTGAAAGTGAACCTCAGGGTGTGGAGTAGCCACAAGAGGATGATGGAGTGGGAGAAACCACTCATGCAGAGAAACTTTGTGCCAGATGGGCAGAGGGAGTGCATGCAGCTATACCACCAGGTGAGAGGTGGGGTGACATGCATGATTGATCCCAAGAGGAGATTTCTGGGCAGGATTCATGAGATGGTGTGGATCTCATGAGTTGAACCTGGCTAAGAGGTGCCCACAGCGCAGCAGTAGCAGATCAGTTGGATTGATGCAGGCATATCAAAGTGACAGTGTCGGATACTGGAGCGCAGATTAGAGTTTACAGCAAGTGCAAGAGTGCATGGGTGCAAGAGTTCAACATGTGGATTTCTGATGACATAATGCAGTTAGTGCAGCCAATTCGAAGACATTGATAGATGCATCAGTGATTGAGTTGTTTGGAGCCCTGTCAGTTTAAGTAGATAACATGCTTGCAAAGGTTCATGGCACATGAATGAGTTACATAATTGCATGCATGAGTTTTCATGTTGCCTTAAGGTTATGGCGAATACATGGGATTTGTAATAGCATGCATGGAGTTACATGGCGCTGCATGAAGGTGCAGGCGAATGCATGGAGGTGCATGTCGCATGCAATGACAGTCCTTTCTTGTTGAGAGGGAGTGTTGAAAATGGCAACAAGAAACAGTGAAGGAGGCCTCCTGAAACATCTTTCCTGATCCTAGTTGGAAAGTGATCACCTAAACTAGGTGGGGACCACACATGTGATTTTGTCGAAAAGTCTATTTTTAGACTATGTCTATTTTTAGACATATGGAGCATGGTCTAGGAGTTGCGGGATGCTATTCTTGGATGATTGGTCAAGTTGGTAAAAATATACGGACATCTATTTTTAGACATACAGGTCGAAGTCTATTTTTAGACTACCTGTCTAAAAATAGAACAGTCAAATATTATTTGCCCTTAATAATATTTGGACTATAAACTTTATCTTATCCTCTTGGAGCACTTCAGTTCAAGTTACAGATGTGGCACATGCAGCTGGAAGAAGGAAATTCGAATTTCCTATGGGTTTGGTGAGCTCATGCATGATAGACTTCAGTTAGACTCATGTGGCAGAGTTTTGGTGGAGTTGATTGAGGAGTTAATGGAGATTGTGTTTCAGTTAACTAGTTGAACTAGTTGTGATCAGTTTAACTGGCGATTAAACTAGAGATGAGTTGGGTGAATTAAATATTATTTAATTCACTGATATTAACTCATTATTCAACTAAATAACACATCAGTTAACTCAGTGCATGGACAGTTCAGTGGAGATCAGTGAAAGAGGTAGATGAAAGGGTGAGATCGACAGCATTTGTACATTAGTTGTGCATGAGATTTGCACAATCAGTGGGATGAGTATGCCAATGATGATTGCGCTATTCAAGAAAGATGAATTCGAATTGGTTCAGCCTATTATCTCCTTTTGGATTGCACAGTAGAGGCAGACAGCTAGTGGAGGAGTTTTGAACCCGTGATCGGTTCAAACTGAGCTAGTTTTGTGTGTAGCTTTTGGAGACAGTACTGAGTACTTGTGAGGAGTATTGTATTGTGTAAAGTTACATGTTTCTCATCCATTATATGATACATATAGCTGGGGGTTTTCAGCTATAATATTTCCCCATACATGCTGCGTTCTATGTGTGTGAATTGATGTTCTGCCGCTTGTTTTATTTTCCGCATGTGATGATTAATTTGTAGAAGAGATTATGTGTTGTGCAGAAAATCGAATTTGTGTATGATCAGGTTAATCTCGATGGATAAATATTAATTATTCAGCAAATTTCTACATGGTATCGGAGCTAAATTAATCGTCGAGATCTATTACGGTGATTGTTTATTATTTCCTCGGACAGAGCCTGCATGCGAACCAGGTAGCCTCCGGAATATTCATCCTTCTTTGTAAGGTGAAAGATCTGGTGAATGCCCATGTAGTCAATCTCTGGTTTGGAAATAATTAGCTCTCAAGTGTATATCGGAAGCAATCAAGTTTATCAGCTCTTGGTGAAATTCGAATTTGCAGATTTGTGTTCTTGGTGCCGCGGCGAAAATGTCTTTCAACGGATTGCGACTAGAATATGCCTTGGAAGGCAGTTCGAATTATGTTGCATGGAAAGACCGCATGGAGGTTGTATTAGATGATAATGGGCTGTTGGAATTCGTGGAGAAAGAGATTCCAAATCCTACTTCTACTGATGCTGTTGTTGTGGAAGCTTGGCGAAAGAAACAAGTAAAACGTCGAAGGATTCTGTTGGAGGGCGTAAAGGAGCACATAGTGTCCAGCCTGCATGGAAGGGCTTCTCCATATTTGATGTGGAAAGCCTTGATAGATATGTACCAGAGCAAGAGCGACCAGAGGAAGTTGGCACTCAAAGATAGACTCAGAAACATCAATATGGAGAAAGGAGAGAGCATCCCCAAGTACCTCACGAGGTTCACCCAATGCAGGGATGAGCTGGGAAGCATGGGAGTGACGGTGGAGGATGAGGACTTGGTGAGCTTGGCTCTCCTGGGTCTTCCAAAAAGTTGGCATGCATATCAAGATAGTGTCAATGGTCGGGAGAAATTTCCCAGATGGGAAAGACTGTGGTCTGATCTAGTGTAAGAGGAGATCTGGCGGAATACCAGGGATGGATCTTCATCAAAGGTATCTGATGAAGAAGACTGCGCTTTGGCTGCCAAAGAAAGGAAGGGGAAGGGCAAGGAGAAGGCTTCTCAATCCGGTGTAGATGGTAAAGAGCGTGACATGTCCAAAGTGAAGTGTTTTCATTGTCACGATCATGGACATTACGCCACGAATTGCCCAAAGAAGAAGAAGAACAAGTAGGCTGCTAGAGCTGCAGCTGGTGAGGCTCTTGCCTCGCAATTTGAGCTGGACTTCTCATTGATCGCATGCATGTTATCTAGTGCATTGGGATCGGGGTGGTACTTTGATAGTGGCGCTTCCTTTCACATGACGAGAGATGCAAATCTTTTCAGTGACTTGGTGGAGAAAGGTCTCCAGATGCATGTTGAATTGGGCGACGGTGGACGATACAATGCGACCGGCATTGGTACCATAACCTTTCAGAGGGAGTCAGGTAAACTCATTATTTTACAAGATGTATTGAATGTACCAGGTCTAACAAAGAATCTGATCTCAGTCGCAATGTTAGAGGATAAAGGGTATGAAGTTGTCTTTAGAGAAGGAAAAGTTTTCCTTCGGCACAAGGCAACGGGACAAGTAAGGAAGGTTGGGATTCGAGAAAAGAATCTCTACAGACTTGAAGTAGATGGGATGTCTACGGAGCTTCCTACTGTTGGGAAGTGGAAGGAAGACATGCAACTGATGCTTGAGAGGGAGCAAGTTTTGCATGCAGGTGAAAGTGAACCTCGGGGTGTGGAGCAGCCACAAGAGGATCATGGAGTGGGAGAAACCACTCATGCAGAGAAACTTCGTGCCAGATGGGAAGAGGGAGTGCATGCAGCTATACCACCAGGTGAGAGGTGGGGTGACATGCATGATTGATCCCAAGAGGATATTTCTGGGCAGGATTCATGAGATGGTGTGGATCTCATGAGTTGAACCTGGCTACGAGGTGCCCACATCGTAGCAGTAGTAGATCAGTTGGATTGATGCAGGCAGATCAAAGTGACAATGTCAGATACTGGAGCGCAGATCAGAGTTGACAGCAAGTTCAAGAGTGCATGGGTGCAAGATTTCAACAGCGCAGTGGTTCCTGATGACATGTGCAGTTGGTACCAGTAGAAGTCGAAGACTTTGATGATAGATGCATCAGACTGATTGAGTTGTTTGGAGCCTATTCAGTTTCTTAGATGTCGCTTGCAAAGGGTGCATGGCACATGAATGGAGTTGCATGGTGCATGCATGAGTTTTCATGGCGCATGCAAAGGGTGCATGGCGAATGCATGGAGTTTCATGTCGCATGCATGGAGTTGCATGGTGCTTGTGAAGGTTGCAGGGCGAATGCATGGAGTTGCATGTCGCATGTAAAGACAATCCTTTCTTGTTGAGAGGTATTGTTTAAAATGGCAACAAGAAATAGTGAAGGAGGCCTCCTGAAACATCTTTCCTGATCCTAGTTGGAAAGTGATCAACTAAACTAGGTGGGGACCACACATGTGATTTTTGTCGAAAAGTCTATTTTTAGACTATGTCTATTTTTAGACATATGGAACATGGTCTAGGAGTTGCGGGATACTATTCTTGGATGATTGGTCAAGTTGGTAAAAATATATGGACATCTATTTTAGACATATAGGTCGAAGTCTATTTTTAGACTGCCTGTCTAACAATAGAACAGTCAAATATTATTTGCCCTTAATAATATTTGGACTATAAACTTTATCTTATCCTCTTAGAGCACTTCAGTTCGAGCTACAGATGTGGCACATGCATCTGGAAGAAGGAAATTCGAATTTCCTATGGGTTTTGTGAGCTCATGCATGATAGACTTCAGCTAGACTCATGTGGCAGAGTTTTGGTGGAGTTGATTGAGGAGTTAATGGAGATTGCGTTCCGGTTAACTAGTTGAACTAGTTGTGATCAGTTTAACTGGCGATTACACTAGAGATGAGTTGGGTGAATTAAATATTATTTAATTCACTAATATTAACTCATTATTCAACTAAATAACACATCAGTTAACTCAGTGCATGGACAGTTCAGTGGAGATCAGTGAAAGAGGTAGATGAAAGGGTGAGATCGACATCAGTTGTACATTAGTTGTGCATGAGATTTGCACAATCAGTGGGATGAGTATGCCAATGATTATTGCGCTGTTCAAGAAAGAGGAATTCGAATTGGTTGAGCCTATTCTCTCCTTTTGGATTGCGCAGTAGAGGTAGGCAGCTAGTGGAGGAGTTTTGAACCCGTGATCGGTTCAAACTGAACTAGTTTTGTGTGTAGCTTTTGGAGACAGTACTGAGTACTTGTGAGGAGTATTTTATTGTGTAAATTTACATGTTTTTCATCCATTATATGATACATATAGCTGGGGGTTTTCAGCTATAAGCTTTCCCCATACATGCTGCGTTCTATGTGTGTATATTGATGTTCTGCCGCTTGTTTTATTTTCCGCATGTGATGATTAATTTGTAGAAGAGATTATGTGTTGTGCAGAAAATCGAATTTGTGTATGATCAGGTTAATATCGGTGGATAAATATTCATTATTCAGAAAATTTCTACAATAAAGGATAAAGATTTTCAGTGAGATTTAGGGTACTTCAGAAGTAAATCCTAATATTTGTTGTTCTTTATCAGAGAAAGTGGGCAAAATGGAAACAAAAAGAAAATAACAATTTACAATAAAAAACACATCACCATTGAGATAGACCAAGATCCCATAAATCAACTATTAGTATTTGACATTGAAACTAGTTACAATCTTCGAGTCTAGTGGGTCTCTACAGCTTCAAACTTCTCATCTCGACTTATGTATCATCAATTAAAAACAAGGCTACAACAGCTTCAGAAAACTATTTACATGCAACAGATATCCGGAGACCAACCTTTATATTGTCTTCTATAGCAGTATTTATAGAAGAATTAGGAGGTGGAGTGTAAGAAGGGTCCAACTGTTCAATTAATGAAGATTTTGTGCTTCTCGGCCTTTGAGGGGCTCAACAGAGAATTTTTCTGATATTTTCTCTGTATTAATTGGTTTTCATTAAGTATTTAGCCACTTAGCAAATTTTGTTGACTTTAAAACTCTTTAGGTAGGGTTGCAATAACTCTGGCTGCTTTAAACAAAATATCACTGATTAAGACAATAACTATGCCTTCTTTGATTTATTGAGGCTACAGGTGGCACTTTGGTAGCTGGGGGATTCAATTAGCCCCTTTGATGTGGCAGTGGAGGCTTCTTCGACTGATCTGTTTCTATAAACATAGTGATTTATCTTTGGATCTGTGTTTAGGCTTGATTAAGCCATAATCTTCATCTTTAACACTGATACTCTTTCATTAATTGATTCTGAATTTTTATGCTATTTACAGGTGTGCAAAGGGTTTCATGTTATCACCAATGCTCATGAGGCACGGGTAGAAACCTAAATTTGAACCCTGAAGAGTCCCTTTCTACATGAATATTGGCCTGTGTATCATCATCCTGGCCTTCGTGTTATTTTTAAAACTGTGGGAAAAACTCATATATCTTGCAAAAAATAAACAAAAATTATAAAAATCCTACGAGGATAGGTTTAAAACTACTTTGGAGGTTTTGAGTGCAGGGGCGAACAGGAGCCGTTGGATTAGAATAATCAACGGTGGAGATTTCTCGATCGAGTTGTTTGGGAGAAGTTTGGGTGAAAAGTGAATGGGGGTGAGATTAAAATAGGATCGTCCGATCTCAGAGATTGAAGGCTAAGATTAAAAGATGAAAAATCAATGTTAGCGAAGGGCAGTGGTATAGCGGAAAACTAGCATCGATTTTCGCGTTGCGTTTGGGTGGTATGCGGTTTTGGCTTTTGGAACGCGATATAGGTAAGCATTTGACATGTGGATTTCTAAAACTGCTGTTATCGCGTAAAAGTTGCGCACTGTAGGAAGGGCTCAAAAATTACGCGAGATTGATTCTAGTCCGTTGGAATAGAGGCTCCAGATCCAAAGGTGCGGGTTGAGTGCAATGGATGAAGAGCTGTGGGGTAAAGTGTATCCAAGATCCAGGGTGATGTCAACAAAATTGGCGCGTAGTGGATAGGTGTAATAGGCTATCGGGTTAAGTTCCAATCGTTAGATTTCTTTGATGGATGGTCATGATTGAAAAAAGGAGCGGATATGAAGAAATGAAGGGAAAGGGAATGGGTGGAAGGATGGGGCTTGATGGCCTTTGATCTTGGTAGATCGACGGTTAGGATTTGTTTAAAACCATTTTTTTTGGGAAACAGATATTATAGAGAAGGTAAGGTTTTGAAGGATTTGGCGGAGAAAAACGAGGAGAAGGGGGGAGCCCATATTTTTATAAAGGGCGGAAGGAAGGGTCAATGAGAGCTGTCAGATCATGAGGATTGATGGCCGAGATCTGTTGATGGGGGAGAATGAGAAGGGCGAGGTTTAAAAAGTAGAAGTATTATGGGCCATTGGATTTAAGAAGATAAACGGTGGAGATTTCATCATAGAATCGCATCGGTGGGAGGAAAGGGAAAAGTGGCGATACAATGTGTCGATGCGATTGAGCGCAGACCATTCAATCTAAGAGAGATAAATGGTTAGGATTAAATCGGTGGGTTGATGTCGAAGGGCTCACAAGATGGACGAGCGCGATGTGATGAAGCGCGAACCGTCAGATCTAATAGAATGAACGGCTGGGATTAAATCGCATCGGAGAAAAGGAAAGAGGCCAAAACACCAGGGTTTTTGATTTTGCGATGTGTGATTAAGAACTGGCCGTTGGATCAGATTTAGAGATCGACAATGGAGATTTAATCGGCAAGCATGATGGTGAAGGGATTATGACAAAGCGCGATTGAATCTGGGCCATTGGTTCTTGTGGATTTAATGGCTGAGATTAAATCATAAGATTGGCATCGGAAGAGGAAAAGGGAAAGGATAAAGGGATTTTGCGTTTGTCGATTTGCGATGAAGCAAGAGCTGTTGATCTGAAAACTAGATCGATGGGGGAGATTTAACGATGAAGAAAAAGGCGAAATGGCGGGTCTAGAATGGGGAACAATATGGGCCATTAGATTTGGGCATAGTGGATCAGATCAACGTCAGAGAATTGATCGCAGGTGTTGGGGTTCCCATGTTTTGGCCAGATTGGCAAGACCAAAAGATGAGACAATATCAGAACCACTTTGGGGCCCTAGGATCTAGCCCTCCTAGACCCGGAGAGGGATCTCTCCATTAAAAAAAAGAATAATATATCTTTGAAGCTCAAAAGAGATGTTAGGCTAGTTATGAAGCACAAAGGGGGGTTTAAATGATTTGGTTGGTTGGTTGCTGGGTTGGTCATGAGATCATAGACTGAAAAAGCAATGAGAGAAAAGGAACAAAGCAGCAGGATGTTTTCAGCAAAGAGGATAGGTTAAGAAAGTGCCATCCATTGGGCTATGGAGTCATGAAAGGAGAATTACTTGCAACAGCTAGCCAAGGCTTTCAAAGGGCAAGTCATCTATACTAAAGGATCTTTTTAGATAGATGGTGGAATGGACCATTAAGGAAAGAAAGTGAAAGAAGGAAAACAACCAATTTTCTGTCTATAGATCAGGTCAGAGGTCATTTAACTCTAGACCTGCTTGGACATACTCAAAGGCATCTCTCAAGGAAAGACAAAAGGAAAAACAAAGATAGGTTTAACAGAGGGATCTTAGAAAGTCCAGCTGGTCACACAAGGATCCTAGTGGACAGGGCTAACTCTAATCCCCAGTGTTCCCAAATCTTCTAGCTTAAACCAACAAGAACATCTAAGAATTAATCCATTCAATTCATACATCAGAGAGCAGGCAATAACATCCACTACACTGGTTAAATTGACTGAAATCAACCCTCAGATACACATATAGCAGAAAACATTGAAGGCAAGGAGAGCAGAAACATAGGGCACCTAACAAGGGTGAATCCTATGCCAATATTCTGATGTGAGTCAGTAGAAAAAGAAACAACATGAAAATGTAATAAACAGAGTAAGGGAAACATCACCAATAGTAATAGACCAGGATCCTGTGAAATGTGCTTTGATTAGTTGATGCAAAACCAGTCATGTACACTAAGCTCAATGGCTAATACAGTCTAGACTTCTCCTCCCAGCCTACTACATAACAAATACTCTGCTAATCCCTCCCAAAACTGTTCTAACAGTCAGAAGGAATCCCCTCTAACTGCAACAATAGCAACTCAACAACAACCTTTTACAATATGTTCTTTTGGATTCTTATAGGAGGAAAGAAAGACAATGGTAGTTGTAAACTTAAATGCAGCATTAACAATCTGAAGCAGTAGGAGGACCAAGGCCCATTTGGTTTTACTCTGAGCATTTATCTTTGGTACTCGTTGCAGTGTTCTGGTGGATTGCACAACAGATAGAATAATGATGTTAGGGTCTGCCATACCGTGTAAAAAATGCTTCTGATGGTGTAGGACAGTTGATAGGGCAGAAAACTTCATTTGGACACAAAGTAAACTGAAACAGTAATGTGTACCATGTCCTTTCATGGAAGAACGTTCTGTCGATATGGAAACCCTGATAGTATTATATTTCTGTGCATTGAACCGTCTGAACGATCCACGGGGTCTTTGATTTTGGTCCTCTGTCTTCCAAAATCCCTGAAGGAGCCCAAAAGTCTTCTATTTCTTATCTCGAGCTCCCTGCTTCTCCCGTACAATCTCTGTATGTGAAATTCAAGCTTTAAATGGCGCCAGATAGGGTTTGCAGAGTTTTAACTCTGTCCTTGGATGAAATTTATGATGCGGACACCTTTTCCAGACATTCTTCTATGAAATTAGGCTCTAAATTCAGCCTCCTCTGTGCACTGCGCGATTACAATGCTGTATATGAACCATGGCGGGTTTTACCGCCTGATAAACCTGCAAAACACGAAAACAGTTACCAAAAACACGTATGGAGGTGGTGGTATGGACGAGCATGACAGTGGCAGCGCGGCGCAGATGAGGATGATGACTGCATGGGCAACAATGGTGGAAACATGACACCGTGGAGAAAGCATGAGAAACGTTTGGGCAGAGGTTTAAACATAAAAATAATGAAATTTTACCTTGGAATGGATATACACCACGGGGCAGACGAACGTACGGAGGAGACACGTGGAATAGTGATGTGGCGGGACCGAGCGATGGTGGAATAGTCAAAAGTGGGGGGAAGGAAAATGCGGACTGTCCGATCCCAGGAGGAGATCGATGGTGAAAAACTATGGATGACGATTGAATGTGGACCGTCGATTGGCAGATCAGATCGAAAACAGAGATTGACTGGATGGCGCACCGTACCCTGAGTTATCGCGTGCGCATCTGAGCTAACGATCGCGCATCTTCGGCGAGTGATAGCCATTGGATGGCCCACCCTAGATCGGACGGTCCATGGAAATATCGCTGGGCATCCGTGTTTGAACAATAATTCATGATGGACAGTGGTTTTGAAATCATACAGGAGGACGCGCGTCGCGTGGTGTATGGAATTGCTAGCCGATGAGAAAATACCGCCAACTGCCCGAAAGCGGTGTGATAGAAACCGCCGGGATTTTGAACAGTGCATGGGGACCACCGGCGCGGGCGCATTACAGATCGTCAGATCAACGTTTAAATGGATGGCGATGGTGCGATCAGAGATTTAAATGGAGAAACACGGGCGCCGAAGATTTAATGATAGCCGTTCGATCTACCAAGATCAATGGTCGAAACTGCGCCCGATGAACAATGGAGATCTGCGCCTTTCGGGCCAGCGCTTGGTCATAGCGTTGGGTTCTGTGGGGGGAAATGGATACAAGGGCTTGGCCGAAAGGGGCTAGGACCTGTAATATGGAGAAAATGGCTTTTTAGGCCATTTTTAATGCATTTTAAGGCCTAGGAAGGGAAACGATAAGGGGAACAAAGGGGAATTTGGCTAAACAAAGGGTAGAGGTTTGATTTAAAGGGGGTTTTGGGGATGATTTAGGGGAGGAAGGGGGAATTTTACAAAGGGAAAAAGGGATGAAAAGGGATATTTTGCAGGGGTATAAGGGGTAAATGAAGGCTTTTAGGAGCACAAGTTTTTGCAATCAAAGGGTTTTTCATAATGGAAATCAACAGAGGGGATTATCAAAGGCAAAGGCCCAGGAGAATTTAAGGATGATGTGTCTCAGGGGAGATGCATTCATTGAAGGCTCAGGAACAAATTAGCCCCCTACTTTGCCTGTCAAAAATTTATGGGGGGCTAATAGCAGGATTGCATCGGAGGGAGGCAAATAACCATAAAAAATGAGTAAAATGTTTTGCGATGCGATTAATACTTGCGATGTGATGAATATTTGTGATGTGATAAGTGCTTCGTGCTCGGTCATAGCGCAGGTTATATGCGAAAAAGGGCTGGGGCTTAAGGACGAAAGGGGCTTAAGGCCGTAAAAAAAAAATGGCGATTTTTTAGGATTTTGAAGGTTTTTCAGAGGATTTTGAGGGTTCTAATAAGAAAGAAAAGGGTTTTTAAACCAAATGAAAGGGGAGAATAAGGTTTAAAAATTGTTTTGGAATGGTTTAGAAGTCAAATGGAGGTCTTTATGGATGAATGTGGAGAATGAAATGGAGAAGAGTAAATGAGGGAAAATGGAATTTCATGAGCAGTTTTTCTTGGCAATCAGCAAGGTTCTTGAGGGCTTTAAAGTGAAAATAGAAGTGAAGATTTATACCAAGGATAAAGGATATAAAAAGACTTCAAGAACTCACAATTTGGACATGAATTGTTTCTTGAAGGCTAAAAAACGATTTAGCCACCATTTGGTATGACAAATTTTTATAGGTGGCTAACAAAGACAACCTTTACCTGCCCGTGGGGCACTTTTTCTTACAGAGTTTTACAATTTGGAATATATAATGCCCCAAAAAAATTTCAAAGAACCATAATTAGCATTTTTTCTGACTTGATAAATGAAAGACTTTAAATCTATATGGATGATTTTTCACCCTATGGGGAAGAATTTGATCAAGCTATAGAAATGCTAGAAAAAGTGTTAGAACGATGTATTGCTACTAGATTATGTCTAAGCAATGAAAAATTCCACTTGATGATGACTGAGGGGGTAATCCTAGGTCACTACAATTTTGCGGCTAGAATATAGGTAGATCCAGCTAAGATAGAGGTAATCCTTCTGTTGGCCACACCTTGTACACAGACAGAGGTGCGTAGTTTTCTGGGATATGTAGGATATTATCGCAGATTTATAAAAAATTTCTCAGAGATAGCTACACTTCTATATGCATTGACTGGAAATTTTGAATTTCATTGGACTGAAAAATGTGACACTGCTTTTATAGACTTGAAGAGACTGGTCTCAACAACACCAATCCTACGAGGTCTTAACTGAAAACTGCCCTTTCACATCTCTTCCAATGCATCTGATAGAGCAATAGGAGTAGTCCTTGGCTAAGAAGAAGATCGAAAGCCTTATGCTATTTATTATATCAGAAAAAACCTTACTCCTGGCTATCATTTATGCTATTAATAATTCACGCACTATATAACTGGGTATCAAGTGTTCATGTATACTGACCACTCTTCTATTAGATATTTAGCTAATAAACCAATCACGAATGGGAGAATAACTCGTTGGTTATTGCTATTGCAAGAATTTTATATAATAATCAAAGACCATCTAGGGAAGGAAAACGTGGTCGCAGACTTCCTGTCCAGAGTCCCCAAGAAAAATGACACACTAAAAATTGACGATCAATTCCTTGACGAACACCTGTTTGTTGTAGCAGTAAAAACACCATGGTATGCAGATGTGGAAAATTATCTGGCAGTAGGGAAGCTACCTAGACACTTAACATCGAGAGAATGGAAACTAATTGTAAAACACAGCACAAGATTCTCTTAGATTGGGGGATACCTATTCCATACAGGGGCCGATATGCACATACGCAGATGCATAAGGGAAGACGAAATCTATGACATCTTACGAGCCTATCATGATGAACCCTGTGGTGGCCATTTTGAAAAACACATTAAGTGTTGCAATTAGGCTATTATTAGCCTATGATTTTCAAAGACGCAAAGAAATATGTCTAGGCCTGCGATAGCTGCCAAAAAATAGGCCGCCCAGGCCAAGCTGATGAAATTCCGCTACAACAACAATTGGTGGTGGAACCATTTGAACGGTGGACGTTGGACTTTGTTGGGCCATTTAACCCACCATAAAAATAGAAATCCCACATATTATTTGCCACGGATTATGTAACCAAATGGGTAGAAGCAGTGGCCTTGTCAAGAGGCACGACGAATCAGTAATTAAGTTTCTCTTTGAACTGTTCGTGCAATATGGCTTGCCAAGGGAAGTGATAATCGATGGAGGGGCACAATTCACAAGCAATAAGATCACATCCACCTTAAGAAATCACAATATCATCCACAAAGTTACGTCTCCTTACCACCTGCAGGCTAATGGGCAAGTCAAAAGCACCAAAAACGTCCTGGAGGCAATCCTTACCAAGACGGTAGCAGCACATCGCTGGGACTGGACCACTAGACTACCAGAAGCCTTATGGACTTATCGTACAACCTCGCGAAATACCACTGGATATTAACCATATCAACTAATATTTTGGAGAGAACCTATCTTCCGTAATGAATTCAAAATTAAAATTCTGAGAACAACCCAGGAAGTGGGATTGGACTTAATAGAAGCTCAAGCTAGGAGACTACAACAAATAAATGAACTGGACGAAATTCGAATGCTATCCCTACAGCGCACAATGATCATTCAACAACAGTGAGCGAAGTGGCATGACAACCTAATAAAGAAGAAGGTATTTCAAAAAGGAGATTGGGCACTCCTCTATGACTCCAGATTCCAAAACTTTTCAGGAAAACTGCAAACAAGGTGGCTCGGTCCATATGAGATTCAGGAAGTACATAGCAATGGTATGAAACGATCCCACCATCCAAGTTGTGGTGCAAGGGGGTGATAACCCAACAAGCTCAAGTACATGAGAGGTTTGCCAGCATCGCTTGTAAATAATGTATATAATTATCTTGTCTTGTTGTACATTCTTCACATTTGCAATTTATTTTCCTTGTAAGATTGTGTTTTTATTGTTGTTTAATTCAGGAACAACTGATGTTCGATCTTTGAACGATTGTTGTTTAGTCGAATTGAAAATATGTCCATTTGCATTTTTATTTTTGCTGTTCAATTCATGGACAACTACTATTTAATATTTGAACGACTGTTTTTCAGTAGAATTGAACAACCATTTGTTGTGTTTTTATTTTTGCTGTTCAATTCGTGGACAACTGCTGTTCAATATTTGAACGACTGTTGTTCAGTCGAATTGAACAGCCATTTGATGTGTTTTTATTTTTGCTGTTCAATTCTTGGACAGCTGTTGTTCAATCTCTAAACGACGACTGCTCAATTGAACAACCATTTGTGGTCTTTTTATTTTTGTTGTTCAATTCGTGGACAATTTTTGTTAAGTCTTTGAACGGTTCTGATTCAACCAAAATTGAACATCCGTTTTCACATTTTTAACTTTTTTGCTTAATTCGTGAACAACTGTTGTTCAATCCTTAAACGACTGCTGATCAATCCTTGAACGAATGCTGTCCAGTCAAACTAAACAACTGTTCGTTGGTGTTTTTTTAATTTTGTTGTTCAATTCGAGAACAAATGCTCTTCAATCTTTGAATGGCTGCAGTTCAATCAAATTGAACAGTCATGGCTGTGTTTTTTATTTTTGTTGTTCAATTCGAGAACATTTGCTATTCAATCTTTGAACGATCGCAGTTCAACCAAATTGAACAACCATTTGTTTTGTTTTCATTTTTGTTGTTCAATTCGTGGACAACAGATGTTCAATCTCTGAACGGCTGCTGCTCAGTCGAATTGAACAACCATTTGCGACATTTTTATTTTTGATGTTAAATTCATGGAAAATTGTTGTTCAGTCTTTGAATGACTACTGATCCAACCAGAATTGAAGAGCCATTTTCATGTTTTTGACTTTACTGTTCAATTCTTGAACAGCTGCTGTTCACTCCTTGAACGGCTGTTGTTCGGTCGAGCTAAAAAACTGTTCATTGTTGTGTTTTTATTTAGGGATAGCTTCTTTTTGATCTTTGAACGACTGCTATTCATTCAAATTGAACAATCGTTTTTTAGTGTTTTTTAATTGTTCAGAGAAATATGTGAACAACTGCTGCTCAATCTCTGAACAGTTGCTATCCTACCAACTTAAAAAGCCATTATTTTTGTGTTTTTCTCAAATTGAGTAACCTTGAGTAGGGAATGGAAGTTGAAAGAGAGAGGGAAAATGGTAAAATTACAAATATGATGGCCCTTTGGCATTATAATTCTTAAACAACAAGCTGACATTATGCACACATTAAATGAAAGGCTAAGTCACTCTCAGTTCAAATATGATATCATACAATACATGACCTTATGATGATATATCTTTCTACACTATTCGAGTAATATGTCCCTACAACATGAAGTAATGGAACAAGGGGTATTAATGGTATGGGCATTTGTTTCCGCTTCTTTCACCATCCCTCACTCTTAAGGAGTTAATGGGCCTCCCTCTATGTATAAAAAGAAATTATTATGTGTTCATGCAAATCTTTAAGAGGATAGGGGGTTTCATTACGAGCCAACCTACCATGATCATAGGGATTTAACAAGTGACATGCCCACAATGGCTACAACACCAGGGTAATGACCTTCTCATCTACTAGAAAGACAGGAGGTCTCATCATGAGTCGGCTTGATCACTCTGTTACAATTCTAGTGAATGGCATTGTGACTATCTGGCTACCACACCAGCACAGTGACCTCCTTATAGATCAATATGTTACAATTCAAAAGGAAGTACTACACTTACATGCAGATTTTAAGAGAGGATAGGTGGTCTCATCACGAGAAAACCTACCACGTTCATAAGGACGTAGCAAGTTACATGCCCACAATGGCCACCACACCAGGGTAATGACCTTCTTAACTACTTGAAGGATAGGAGGTCTCATCACGAGCCGGCCTTATCACTTTTTTACAACTCTAGTGAGTGGCACCATGGTTATCTGGCCACCATACCAGCATGGTGATCTCTCCATAAGATTGGCAAAATAACTATTCTTACATAAGGATCCTGGCTCATTTTTCGGGTTAAAATAGCAACCCTATCGAGGCTATGAACGCTTGCTAGCAGCAGTGGCTTTTCTTATGGTATGAAAGTATTCTCCTTCAATAGCCAATTGATTTTATATACACCTTGTCTTCCATTTCTTTGTCCACAAGCTTTTACTCGAATTAGTGATAATTATGACCTTCCATAAGAGTAACTAACAAAGATATGCTTACATATTTGAACCTCAGGATGATGACGCCAATCATTACTTGACTCAGTCTTCTTCCGTCATAACTTTTCAGTTTTACAAAGACATCATATCACAATAATGGTTATGCTATTTTCCTCTCTCTTTCCGGTCACTTTCGCACAAGATGCAATTATGAAAACTTCTAAATCTGACCTTTATACTGCATATGTTAGTAATTATTGAACTTCCTGCTCCTTCACACGTATATTATCATTACCAAAGTCTGACATTCCCTTGTCCGCATTCATGTGCAACCAAATATCTCCTGTGACTATCTCCAAGAATATGAATTTCATTCTAGAAGATTCAAGAAGCATCTAAGTTTCCAAGGGTTTTCTCAAATCAAAGAAGATAGAAGACCCAATAACTACAATAGAAGAAGAGGGTGCATGCTGCACACTTTGGGTAGATTATTTCTACCTACTTTTGATGGGTCACCCAAGAGCACAACCAAGGCTTGGGTAAAGAAGTTAGACACATATTTTTAGCTGCATCAAGTTTCAGAAGAGGAAGCCATTAGAGTAGCAACGCTGCATCTTGAAGGTAAGGCTTATGCTTGGTGGTTATCTGAATCTTTTTCATTGAGAAATGTAAAAATATCTACGTATGAAAAGTTCACTAGGAGGTCAGTGAAAATATTTGATTTGAATCAATCTGAGACTTTCTTGGGAAAGAAAACCAAACCCAAGAAATCATATCCTTTGCATGAGTTGGATAGATCCATGAAACCAACTCCATTTTATAATATTGTTGAAGGGGTTAAATATCTACAACATATGTTGCCAAGGGCAAAGGCCCCACTTTAGCAAGAACTTTCTTCTCAAGAAGAAGACATGAGGATTTCTCTTTCAAGAGGAAATCAAGATAAAGGATCTCTTAATGATGAGGTATTCTCCATTGATGAGGAGAAGGAAGATGAAGAGTTGGAAAGATCCTCCAGCATTGTGACAGTAGGAGGAGATCTACTTGGAGATGGAGATGAAGCAATAACTTCAACTAGAGGAGCTCTTGCATCTTTGCAAGGAGTCCCAAAGGATATTACATATGGAGATCATGAGCACCATGTGTCTATGTTGATGGGAAATGAGACAAAACAGTGGAGGAAGTGTGTTCCAACATTGAATGTAATATTGGGGACACACACTATGATAGATCATTCCTTTGTGATCAAGACTCTTGACACCAAGGAAATGTTGGGTTTACATGGGTTGAGTACATTTGAATAAGACACCTTAGATTGTGAGATCTTGCAGGAGGTAGGAGAAGATGAGAAGGAGGGCCAGCATCAAGGGACTGGGAACATACACACCCATCCTTTTCAGGAGGTTTATGCATAGAAGTAGGAGGATTATTTGTGCAATGAAAGAAGGGACAAATTATTCCATTCACATATACATGTTTCTCTAAGCATCAATGTTTCATTACATGGAGGCATTCCACAAGGGATACCCCCTGATTGGGAAATAAACAAAGAGTTATCTCAACATGATGAAACATTTATATATTTGGCTCATGAAGGAGCATTGAGGGGCCATGATACAATTCTAAGAGTCTTGGGTAGACTCCAGGAGGAGGGAGACATTCTCTCAACACTTTTACCACCCACACTCATTTCAGATTCTGCGCTATGGGAGGAGAAGCAAGGGAAGGATAGCAACCTTACAACATATACCTTTGGCATGGGAGATGTCAAGGAGAAGGGCAGCCATATGACAGATATTATTTATGATAGATCATCAATGCTGTCACTATGGAAGATTGATCCATATTGGAGATGCCAGCTGTTGGTGGATTATTCAAAGGATCTTTTCACATGCATGATACTTGATGACCAACTACATGAGGAGGGTTATTCAGTCCAAGATGAATTCATCTATTATCATGGTAGAATCTTCTTATCTAAAGCTTCCAAGCTCAAGGAAGAAGTTTCTACAAAGGGCTTATGAAGAGTTCTTTTTCAGCCATACTTATTCCATGAAGGCCTACAACACTATCATGGAAAGCTACACTTGGAAGGGCTTTAAAGAGGAACTATATCAACATTTTCAAAGATGCATGAGCCATGTGGAGTTCGAAGAGAGACATGACTCTATGAAGGAGTTATTTTAGCCACATATTTCCTCTTTTGGAATGAGAGGGGATACATCTATGCACCACTCCATTTGTATGAGGAGAAATTTTGGTGAAGAATATGTTTGTGTATATAATGATTCATTTGATTATTACTTGTATTCTTTTACCATGTATATGCATGACATAGCTCCAAAAATGAGTATTATTCCATATAAACTTAATGGCCAACTTGGGGCCACAAAATTTTTTGAACATGGGCACTTCCTTGGAGGACAAAGGGAGATATTGTATCATTGTGGGTGTATTCCAAAGGCACCAAACATATCTCACACTTTCAGCCATTGTAATGAGACTTGGGCAGCTAGCAAGTGGTGGGGAAACCACTTACCATATCATTATCTGATGTAGTCAAGAGACATACTGCGCTGGTTCCACATATGGGACTATGATCCACTTCCATTCTTTCATATTTATGTTCCTATGTACTTGGTTTTGATCCCATACATTGATGATGTACTTATTCTTTTTATGGGAATAATTGGAGGGAGGATGGAAGGATTGGATGTATCCTTTGGGAGAGAGATTCTCCATGGTCCTTATGTTTCATATTTCTGAGAGAGCATTGGACCATCCATGATTACTACATTGGGTCTCTTGTTTCCTTTTGGGATGAGCCATTTGGGTAACTTGAGCACTTTGGAAGTGCCTTTCATGAGTAGAAGGGAGGAGCTTTGCTATGAATTACCAATCTGGAGGGTGATTCATTTTGTATGGATTATAGCTTGGAGGTTGGAGCTCCATATGGAAATAAAGGTTCCCCACATTTTCAGTTCTGTCCTTACAGTTGCTTGGGGACAAGCAACACTTGGGAGGGGAGGATTGTAATATTCCTAAATTAGCTATGAGCTAATTAGAATATTCAATTTTGTTTTATTTCTTTGTTTAAATAATAAGAGGGCAAAGGAGGTCCATAATTCATCTTAATATTGAATAAATCAATGCTCAATGTGAAAAATAAAAATCTTGGTAGCTTAATTAAAGAACCCTTGGTGTGAAAGGGGCTACATCACTTTGACTGGGTCAACCTTGACCAAACCAACAACGTTGTCATGGAGGAGTGGTCATCAATGAGGGACAATGCAGTTTTAGATGGAGACAAATTGCATGGAAGTAGTGTCATTAATAGATGGGGCTTAGGGTTTGGAAGCTCATTTATTATATAAGGAAGAGGATGGCAGCTATATTATTCATGTTATGATATGTTATGTTTTATATTATATGGTATGTTTAGACATATATCTTTCTCTATCTGTTTCACTGAGATTGAGTGATGTTTAGCACCGGGTGTTCTTGATCGGGAATCCCACCTCTTCCATTTAGAATCTCCTGGAGGAGTTTGCACTACATTTCCACATTTAGGTTTTAAACCAATATTCAGTCTTGTGGTACAATGCAGTTTCTGTTGAGAAATGCGCTGAGTTGTAGGGTGCAGCAGTGGAAGATCTTGTCGGGTGTTTTCTGAACTAGTTTTGCAGTGGAGGAAGGTTTCCTTCCATTGGGAGGCCAGTAAATGAGCCCCTTGGGCCTATTTGATGTCTTTGGCATCAGACCAAGATGATTTTATCCCCTATAGCATAGTTCTAGTCCAGATCTGCATTATTTTAGTGAGCTGTTGCAGTGGGCCACCCAAAAAGGGTGGAAAATCCAAATTTAAGATCGGGCCAAACCATTTCTAGGTTTTTTTGGGTTTTATGAATAAAATCCATGGTTAAAATCACTGGTCATGCTGAGAAATATAATAACCTTACGCACATGGTTCTTCTCCTTAGAAGTAGTAGTTTCTAACAACAACAGTTTCCACAGCAATAGTAGTTTTCTTTCCATTCAAGCAACATCCCTTCATTGAGAGGGTCTTTTTGGAGGAGTTTGTTCATATCTACATCAGATTCAACCACTTCCTTCCATGTGCTTTAGTTGTGTTGAATATTTAGGCCTAGGGCTTTAGATCCACCATTTATATTTTGTGTATTTCCGGAAACCCTTCCTGGGTTGTCTAGGAAAAGTGTATGGGAGCATAGATCTCCATTTTTGGCCTTGTATGACCATGGTCTTTTTAGATCCATTTATTTATATGTCCCAGCTGTAGTATTAGTCACTAAAATTGCATTATGTTTTTTTCAGTACTTTGTGTAGTAGTGTATTACTTGTTTCTGGGTACATTTTGGCATTGGAGGCTTCTTTTGCCTATCTTGAGGGGCTTGATCCCCAAGATATTGTACTTATTTATTGCTATTATACATAATAACATGGATCTATCATTTGGCTCACATGTAATGTGTTGATACTTGTTGCTATTTTTATATTCATTCACTATATTCTTTCTTTTCCCATTTGGGAATATTACACACATGTTTAACATTTTAAACCATTTACATGAACATTTTTTTGAGATTCAACAAGAAATTTTTGGCACCCATGATCCTAGTGAAAATTAAGCACCTACACTAGGGTGGGACCCACAGGTTATTTTTAGGTGCATGTCTATTTTTATTATCCCTTAATTTAGATGGACATTAAATTGTAATCTATTCTCAATGTGGACTTGAAATAGTTAACTGAAGTGGAAAAATCAGTTAGCTAAGTGAATTTGGAGTTAGAGGTTAGTTGGTGGGACATGCAGAGTAATTCTAGTTGGAACAGAGTGATTCTAGTTGTAACAGAATTCGAAGTGCAGTGGTGCATGAGTTTGTGAAAGTTGTAAATAGTTTAACTCAGTTAAGTGAGTTAAACTTAGTTGTGCTAGCTATAACTGAAGATGCACTAGTGAGAGATCTAGTGAATTAAATCTTAATTAATTAAGAATCTATGATCTCACATGCAACTGAGGATTTACTAATATTAGTTGCATGCATGTCAGATCCAGTGGAGACCCAATTGAGTTCTAGGTGGAAGGGAAGTTGACTATCAGTTGTGACATTTTCTACTTGCACACATGCAAGTAAACACACATTGGATGTGCCCATGATACTTGCACAGACAATGTAGGCAGGATTACATTCAGTAGGGATTGCACAGTGAAGGCGTGTTGTATGGAGGCAGTAAACTGGCTAAGGGATTTGCCAATTTTTGTATGAAAGTGTGAGAAAATTAGCTGATGTATTGATGGCTCTTATGAGAATACTTTTGTATTTAATTGTTTCATGATCCATGATATAATATACAATAGAAGATAGTGGGGGTTTTAGCTATAAGATTTCCCTGAGATATTATCTGTGTTGTGTGTGATTGATCTTTCTTCATGTTCATGTGATTAGCGATTATGTTTTTAATTCAGAAAAATATTAGTAGAAGTGATTCAATATTTAAATTTAGCACATTGTTAGATCGGGTGAATCCAAGATACACATGATTTTTGTATAATTTCTAGATGGTATCAGAGCATAGGAAATTGCAGAAGTGAAGCAGGAGTTGAGTTTGTGCCTGGATAGAATTCGAATTGCAGAAATACTTTCTTAGCGCTACAACTGATTCAAGATCAAAATGGATTTCAATGGATTGGGGTTAGATAATGCACTCGAGGGTAGATCGAACTACATTTCTTGGAAGGACGGGATGGAGGTGGTACTCAAAGACAATGGCTTGAAGGAATTCATTGAAAAAGATGGTCCTAAGCCAGATGCTGCCAATCTTGATGCATGGCAAAAGAAAGTGGCAAAGGCAAGGAGGATCCTGTTGGAGGGAGTACGAGACCACATTTTAAGAAGCCTCCATGGGAAATCCACACTATATTCTATTTGGAAGGCTTTGACGGATCTATTCCAAAGCAGCAACGACCATAGGAAATTGGCTCTCAAAGATAAACTCAGGTAGATAAATATGGAAAAGGGCGACACCATTCCAAAGTATCTCACAAAGTTTTTCCAATGTTAGAATGAACTGGGGAGTGTGGGAATAATATTTGTTGATGATGATTTGGTGAGTTTGGCTCTCCTAGGAATTCCTATGGTTTAGCACAGTTATGAAGACTCTGTCAATGTACGAGAAAAGTTGTCAGATTGGGAATGACTATGGTTGGATCTAGTGTAGGAGGAGGTCAGGCGGAACACCAGAGATGGCTCTTCATCAAAGCATGATGATGAAAATGACTGTGCTTTAACTTCCAAGGTGAAGAAGGGGAAGGGGAAGAAATTCCATTCTAAATCCGAGTCTAAAGGCAAGAAGCAGGACATGTCCAAGGTGAAGTGTTTTCACTGTCACGAACATGGGAATTTTGCGACTAACTATCCACAAAAGAAGAAGAAAAATAAGTTTGTTGGATCTACAGTAGGTGAGGCCCTTGCCTCTCAATTTGAGCTTGAATTCTCTTTGATTTCATGCATGGTGTCAAGTGCATTGGGATCGGTGTGGTGTTTGGATAGTGGCGCTTCCTTTCACATGAAGGGAGAAATGGAACTTTTCAGTGACTTGGAGGAGAAATATCTCCAAATGCATATTGAGATGGGCGACGAAGGATGATACAGTGCTACAGGGATTGGAACCATTACCTCTAAGATGGATTTAGGTAAACCATCTTAATTAAAAGATGTGATGCATGTTCCAGTTCTGAAGAAAAATTTGGTTTCAGTCCCAATGTTGGAGGACAAAGGCTATGACATTTTTTTAGTGATGGAAAAGCTTTCCTCTGACATACAAAAATGGGTCAAGCTAAGAGGATCGAGATTTGAGTTAAGAATATATACAAGCTGGAGGTAGGTGGCTGCACTGCCATGGTGGGCAAGGTAGAGAAAGTGGTGAGACGGTATGAGGGTGAATTATGGCGTAGGAGATTGGGCCATATTCATCATGGAGCCTTGAAAGTCATGTAGCAAATATCTATTGGACTTCCAATGGGAACACTTGCTCAGTTAGATTAGTGCAAGGGTTGCACCATGGGGAAGTATGTAAAGTTCACCTTTCATGAGAAGGATAACCGTGCTTCGGGGATCCTTGAGAGAGTTCACATAGACATGTGTGGACCATTCTCAGTTGCTTCAATAGAAAAACATATGTACCATGTAATACCTGTTGATGATTTTTCTCGTAAATGTTGGATCTTATTCATGCAGAAGAAAGATCAAACATTCTCTAAGTTCTGTGAGTTTAAGGCATTGGTGGAGAAAGAGTCAAGGAAGAAAGTGAAGGCTCTTAGGAGAGATAATGGTGGAGAATAAATCTCTAACGAATTAAAGAACTTCTTCAGAAAATAAGGAATTCAAATAGAACTCATAGCGCCTCATAACCCACAACAGAATGGGGTTACGGAGAGAAAGAACAAAAAGATCGTGGGTGCAGCACGAGCAATGTTGCATGAACAGGGCCTACCAATGCATGTGTGGGAAGAAGCATGCAACACTACGTTTTATGTGCAAAAACATTGTCCTCATAGAGTATTTGGCATGAGTAGACCTGAAGAATATTTCACTGGTAAGAAACCAAATGTTTCACACTTTAAGATTTTTGGCTCATATTTTTATGTGCATGTGACTAAGGACACTAGGAAGAAGCTGGAACCAACTGCTAAATTTGGGGTTTTGTGGGGTACACAGAAACACCCCTTAATTATTGTGTGTATTTTCCAAATAACAAAATGGCTGTTGTGAAAATGGATATAAAATTTGATAAGGGGAAGCCATGCGGTTGTCCCTTGAGAGGGAGCTGGACTTACATGCGGAGGAGGAACTGTTGGTTCCCAAAGATTAGTCTCACGATGTGGATCAACCACATGAGGAGGTTCATGGAGTGGAGGAAATCACTCATGCAGAGCCATCCATAAGAAATGGCAGAAAGCGCACCACGGAAGCTGATAGGATGAGACTTGATGCTGCAGAGAATGTAGGAGCCCCTACTTCATAGCGTAGATAGAGACAATCTCCTGACCAATTTACTAGATACATGGATCTTATGAGAAAATTTATTGTGAATGAACTATATTCCTTTCAAGAAGCAGTGTAACAACCTACTTGGGTTGATGCAATGGTCAAGGAGTATGAATCCATTGTCAAAAACAGTGCATGGGAAATTGTACCAAGACTGGTTGAAAAATCAGTGGTAGGTTTGAGATGGATCTACAAGGTAAAGAAATTTGTTGATGGGAGTGTGGAGAAATAAAAGGCTAAATTTGTGGCCTGGGGCTTTTCAAAAATCGAGGGGATAGATGATTATGAGAATTTTATGTCTGGCGCAAGGTACTCTTCCATAAGGACCATCCTTTCACTCTTAGTGCAGATGGGTTGGTGCATTCATTAGATGGATGTGAAAACTTCTTTTCTCAATGGGATAATTCGGGAAGAGGTGTACATAGAGAAGCCTAAATGTTTTTATATCTTCAACAACGAGTCACATGTGTGCAAACTCAAAAGAGCGTTTTATGGGCTGAATCAAGCACCTCGTTCTTCATATAGTCAGATAGACATCTATTTCACCGGATTGGGCTTCAGCAAAAGTGAAGTAAATGCAAACTTGTACTAGATCGTGGTTGAGGGTAAGCTATTGATCATTGTTATTTATGTTGATGATCAAAATTTGACTATTTATGAGCAAGTGATACACTCATGTAAGGAGGATCATGCAAGGTAGTTTGAAATGAAGGATACGGCCCTCCTTCATTATTTCCTTCGATTGGAAATATGGCAGCGGGATGGTGAACATTTTGTGTCTCAAGGCAAGTATGCAAAGGAGATACTGGGTAAGTTTAACATGGAGAGATGCACAACCATGGATACTCCTCTTCCACAAGACTAGAGGAAAGAGGATGCTACTTCTGGAGAGGTAGTGGATGCTATTGCCTATCGATAGTTAGTCGGTTCGCTAATGTATCTAGTGAACACAAGAGCAGACATTTCCTATGCAGTTAACCAGTTGAGTCAAGCTATGGTTAAGCCTACCAAGGTATTTTGGAAGGAAAGGAAGAATTTCTTGAGATACTTGAGGGGCACAAGGGAGTATGGTCTATGGTACTATTGTACCTTAAGAGACAATCCCTTAGCTGTGATAAGGAATTAGTGCTTAAGACATTTATATGATTATGTCATGAAAATATATGTCTCTGTTTTAATCACCTTCAAATATTCACAATTAAACCCTTAGATATCAAACATAATGAATGTCTCACAATGTTATTATTTGCTGATGTTGAATGAAATGACTTGAAGAAAATGAAAGAAGGAAGTCCAAACTAATATGCTGTCACACAGAATATATCATCTCAAACTTCTAAAGAATTTATTAAGGAAGTAGTTAAAAAAAAGGAGCGCCAAATAAGGATTTTAACTCTTGCTTACATAGGTAAAAAGAGACCTGTTGCTCATAACTTTGTCTTGTTCAAAGAAAGAAAACACGGAATGTAAACTTAGATACATACCAACATAAATAGATTCCATAATATTGCTTACTCATTCATTAATCATTGAAATCTTTGAGTAAAAAATAATATTCTGAAGGTCCAAAACTCAGAACCTTTCTTCCTCTTAAAAATTACATTAAATACAGTAAAAATAAGTTTGGAACTGTTGTAACCAATCCTAACTCCCACAACTACTTAGGAATTCGGAGGCTGTCTATTACATGCCTTGAAAATGTCTTATTACAATTACATTGTCTTTGAAAAATTAAAAATATACATCCTAATGTATAGGAATTGCTAATGATGCTGCTGCATTTCCTTGGTCAGCTAATTTGTCTTTATTTGATGCTGAAAACCCTTTCGGCAAGTCTATTGTCCAAGCTCTGCAATTTTTCCATATCTCTATCTTTTTCCTGGGTGAATGTGTTAGATTGTGATACTCTAATCTGAATGCAGTAATTTTATTGTAGGATGGTATTTCTGTGAAAAGAGTTTTTACCAACCACAGTAGCTGAAAATGTCTCTACAAAAAGTTGACCATCGTTTCCCCTTTAAGCACCTGAGTTTTTTCATGCCTGTTATCAACTTTAATTTTTGTTAGAACTAGAGAATTCTCATAAGAATCCCATGGCAAAATATTTCCTTCATCTCCCCAACATGATGGTATACCTATTCTTGTTAATTTTTCAAACAACTTATCAAATTGACTTACTGCTTCTTTAATTTCCATCAGTTTCTTTTATGTAGCTTTTCTGTGGGAATTTCTGATAATCATATTATTTATTTCTTCTACATATAAGGTATTTTCCTTAATTTCATTCTCTTATAATTCCTGATCCAGTTTAGAATTAATAAAGTCAATGAACCTTCTAGCCCAAATAGCTCTATTAATTGCCTTTTGTTTATCTGTCATGATTGGTTCTTCACATTCCCTGATAATACTTTTCTTCTCTGCAACTATCATCAAATGAGTTCCAAATTGATTTCATTTTTGAAATGATATCATTCAGAATGATATCTTTGGCTTGTATAAGTGAAATTTTTCCTTTCAGTCTTTCCTTGAGATTTTTAATCTCAGCATCAACATTCTGAATATCCATTTTGTACTTGTTAGCTTCATTCTCTATGGCTTGAATAAGCTTTGTTGCAGTTTCTAGATCTGCTTGGGCCTTCTTTCGATCTCTTTCAGCCATCTACAACTTAGTATTCAACTAAGAAATCTGTGCTTGTGGATCTTCGTTACCGATAGGAAAAACAAAAGTATAAGTATGGTTATCAATATGATTTTGTAGAGATATTGCAGTTTGCTTTATTTTGGAAATTTCTTCATATTTCTGTATGAGTTGCTGTAAAATATTTTCCTTTTCCTTCTCCACCTCTGTAACTTCTGCAACCATAGAATGTTCTCCTATAGGAAATTTTAGCTTTTTCCTCAATGTAGATATTTCTGCCTCAAAACTCTGCATAAATTTTTGTGCAGTAGTCTTATCACTAGGGTCCACTCCAATATTTATAATGATTCTCTTTAGCTCATCATTATGAACTATTAGAGCTCTTGAGATAGATTTATATAACTTTAAATGCTTAAGTACTTTTCCCAACATACTTTCTGCCTTCATTTGCATTGCATTGGTCTTTTTCAGGTCATTTACAATTAACAGACCAGTTTGCATATGTAAATTCATCTTATCCAGTAGGGGAATCTTCTTCACATCTACAGTCACATTTACAGTATTGAAATTGTTAGAAGAACCTATTGACATGTCTGTAGGATGTGACAGGGAAATTCTGAATTGATCTTTCTGAAGATCCATGACAGTCAAAAGTCTTGTTTGATCTGGAATAACTTGATATTCAGCTTGGGCCTCCATGCTGGCCTTCATCTTCTGATTCCTTTCTTCAATTTGTGTAAACATCTGTTTAATCAGAGGTACTTGTTCATGAGAAGTTTCATGACTCCTGGATGAAGCAGGAACATTTTTTTCTTCTCCCAAATGTAAAGAGAAACCAGGTGGGTTAGATTTATATTCTTCCATAAAATTTGTCCTCTTCTTAGCTCCCTGCTCCTCATCATCTAAATCAATCACTGTTTCTTTGCTTCTTTTGTTCGATTTCTCTGATATGATAGGAGTCTGAATGTTTCAACTTGGTGAAATCATCACACCTTTACTTGCTATCTTCTCTAAATCTGGCTTGCTTTCAGGAATGAAAGCTGAATACCCATTCTCAATTCTTCTATTCGAAATTACACTGTGAGGGTCATAAGCCCAACTTTCCCCTAACAGCATATGCATCTCATCTAACATTTTATTAACCTCCTCAAAATCCTGTCTCATATTGACTATGTAAGGGCCCACAGTCATGGGTAGTTTGTACATATGCCCCTTTTTCATGGGCATGAAGTGAACCTGATAAAAATTTAGGCTTTGTCGAATAAATTCCAAGGAAAATAGCCTCATAGGTACAAACTTTGGAAGTCTGTAGGGCTCAACAATTGCTCCATATAGCCTAATTTCAGAGTAATCCTCAAAAACAAACCAATATCCAAATTTTCAAGTCACTTATAGATGCAAATATTCCTGAGCTTTAGGTAAAAAACAAGGAGGAGGATCTCCATTCAAGATTTTATATGCAACTGACATGAAATAACTAGCAAAATCAAACAATCCAACTTCATTTTTTTCTCTTCTTAGTACATCTGTCCAGAACACTACTAATTTCCTTTTCTTGTTTATATCCATAATATTCAGACCTAAATGCATGAACTCTTCCACATTTTGATATAAGAACAAGTAGACAATCAATTAAGGAAATTTAAAAGAACCTGTTAATGAAAGGCTCATTAGCTGTGAATTAACTGACTCCTGCCAATATGATGGAATATCCAGCACTATTCCTAGCTTCGTCATCTTGGCAAACATCCCCAAGAATGATTTATCCATTGTAATGTCATCATCTTTGCCCATAATTTTTGCAATGTTGCTTAATACTGGTTGAATTTATGCATCAAAAATATCCATAGAAAACTCTTTACTGTTCAGCTGAAATTGCTTTGTGTTTGGATTCAAAAAGTATAAGAACTGATTAAACTCTTCACCTACAAGATTATCATAATAGGTTACCAGAGAATCGTCAGAGAACTGAATGGATGACTCTGACCCAGGAAAGAGAAGGGCTTGACGGATTAGCTTGGTAGACACTTGCAAAACATTCTCTCCTTGACAATTCATAACAAAACATTTCCCAGGGTACATGACTAATACTAACCAATAGATAAATTCAGGAAAAAGGTGGGTCTTTGGGATACATGCAAAAAGCACTCTAGACTTGACCATGGCAGTATAAATAGTGGAGGCTTTGTCATTCAGGGTGACTTTCTGATAAAACATAAGATGAATTATAGAACAAAGGGTATCTTGAATATCCCCCTCGGTGTCCATGAGAGGGATATGACTAGCCAAACCTGACAAGGACGAACACTTAGCCATGACTGAAAACTACCGCAAAGAACAACTCACAGGGTGGTCAATTTTACTAGGGTGACAGAAAATAGAAATAGGACGCAGCACAAAATAATCAGAAATGATTTGAAAAACAATGCTAATTTTGTTTAAATAGGTGGCGCGGCCTCAAAATTTAATGCTGACATGACACGCCAACAAGTCGGTTGTCCAACGTGGAAGACAAATATGAACCACTCAGTGCCCTACATCACTGTGAGGGCTGTCGAGGTACGGGGGAAATTTTTTTCTGGTGCTCCCGCACTCAATCTCCACTGTTCATCTCTGTTGTCCTCGCAGTCAACCGGGTCAACTACAGAGACACTCATTCTCTTATCTTGTGCACTGGTTGTGCCCGCGGGTTTGGCCTTTTGATAAAAATTCAAACCATCAACGCTTTCCACCAAACAAATTGATCGATGTTTAAACATAAATGAAGAACCCACTTTCATAAAGTTTAAAGTGTTTAAAATTTTAACTTCAATACATCAACAGAAATGTTTTTTATGCTAAAGTATAAGAATTTTAATAATTTAACATATTCTCAACAATTTTCTAATTTTTCTTTTATATTTTCAAGAATTGAAAATAAAAGGATATGCGAATGATCCACAACATCTGGCTCCACTTGGAGATAGTGTTTTTACCACGAAACACTAAGAACCTACAGATCAGTGCCTTCACTTCGAGCATGGAGTCAAAAATTGCCTAATGAGAAATATACAATGAGGGAAAACCAAATATGTACAATGATGAACTGGCTACTTCAGTGTTGGAAATAGTGTTTCAGATATTTCCTATTCATAGTGTTAGCCCCCTGTAAATTTTTGACAGGCAAAGTAAGGGGCTAAAAAGTTTTTGAGTCTTCAAGGAATGCATTTCCTCTGAAAACACATCATCCTTGAAGTCTCCTGTGCCTTTTCCCTATGATGAAGTCCCCTTTGCTGATTTCCATTATAGAACCTCTCTGATTACAAAGCTATGCTCCAAAGGACCTATTTTTACCCCTTGTACCCCTGCAAAAATATCCCATTTCACTCTGTTGCCCCTTTTTTAAGCTTCCTTTCCACCCTTTTCCCCCCTTCTGAAATTCCTTCATTAATCCTCTAATCCTCTCAAAACCCTATTTAAACCCTTCAAATACTTTTTATTTGGCTTAAACAGTCCTCTTCTCCCTATCTTTTCCCTTTTCCACCCTCAAGTTGCATTAAAATGGCCCAAAAGGCCATATTCTCCATGAATATGGGTCTTAGCCCCCTTCAGCTAGCCCCATAAACGTTTTCCCTAACATGACCCAGGCATTAGAACCACCCACCAGCCCATAAAAGCGCTTCTCATATATGTATCGGGCGAAAGTTGAACCGTTGTTATGTATTGATTGAATGGTTATCGCGTGCTCTGCAGCGCCCGTGGTCTACCCCATTCATCGCCCCGACCGCGCCATCGCCGTCTATTTAACTGCAGATCAATGGTCCGAAATACATCTGTCCCGGTGGTCCCCGCTGCGTTCACTGTACCAAAACAGCCCAGTTTTCATCGCACCGCTATTGGGGGCCGGGTGGTATTTTCCCTTTGCCCAGCGATTCCATACAGCAATCGACACGTGGCTCCGACATTGTTCCAAAACCGCTACCTCATCACACGCTATCATTCGTCCGTAGATGCGTAGCGATATCGCCATGAGCCATTAGATCTGGGGCAACCCATCCAACGATTTTCGCTCCCCAAAGCTGCGCAGAGGTTAACCCATGGTCTCCATACTCCTGGCCCACCGTTCGTCGCCCTCTGCTACATTTTCGACCATCAATCTCCTTTGAGATCTGACGGTCCAGATTTTTTTTCCTGCTGTTGAATTTTCCGTCATTTCCCGGTCCCGCCACGTCACCCCCACGTGTATCCACCATACATCCACCCATCCCATTACATATATTTGTTCAAAAGGTCGATGTTTATAAGGTTTTCACGTATAATTCGCTCTGCATTCCGCCAACCTTCTCCAGAGCATTTCTCCACCATTCCTCTGCATTTTTCCACCATCTCCCGGCACAGTCCCATAATTTCGCCAGCTACATAGCCATTTTCATCATCCGCACTACATCCATTACCCCCATCCATGGATTTCATAACAAGTTTTCTGTTTTGCAGGGTTTTGAGGCGGTGAAAGCCTCCATGATTTGCACACACTGTCATAGTGACAAAAAATACAAGAAAAGACTGTGTACAGAGGCAGAGATCATGAAGAAATGCCCGAAGAGGTACCACAACGGGATTTGCATTTAAAGAGCAGGGTTTAACTCTATGAAACTGTCCCGGCGCCATTAACACACAGATTTCACAGTCAGAGATACAAATGGAGAAGCAGAGAGCTTGAGGCACAAAAATGAAGATATATAAGCCTTAGGTTCAAATATTTAGAGGCAAAGTTCCAGATTGAAGATCCAGGGATCACATAGAAGGTACAACACATAGAAATCAATGCATATCAGCATTTCTACGACGGCATAATGTTTTTCCTCCATAAAGGATAAAGCGCCCATGCAGTTTTTTCTACACCGTGCTCCTGAAGAAATCTCCACCATGACAACAGTCCAGATACTATCAGAAGCATTTGTTTCATAGTATGGAGACCCTAGCATCATTATTTATCATTTGTTTATTCACCAAAAGTACTACAAGGTCATGCAGATCAAAGTACATCAAGAGACATACTGAAGTAAATAGAGGCCTGAAGAATACCACTATTCCATCCAAAGAGTGACAGGAATTGAATGCTCAGAATTTAAACAGAATGGGCTTCGGCCCTCTTTCTTTTCAGAAGTTTTAATACCGCATTTAGTTCTTCACCTACCTCCTCTGCTTCCCTTCGGCTATAAAACTCATGAGATAATATCGTAAAGGTTGTTGATAAGTTATCAGAGAATTGCAAGTAGTTTCTTTTGGGACTCAGTCTCTGTGTAAAGTTGTAAGATAGGCTAAGGAATATGATTTTAGACTAAGTATTCAGCTATTTGCAATGTTGTACTTGACTGGTATTGCTGTTTAATATGACAAGCACATTTCTTTGGATCTTGATCTAAAGCAGCAGTGATGTTTTCCTATCTCTGTGTTTAATTCATTTCATTTCATTTCTACTGGCTTGCATCAGAATATTGGCATAGGATTTACCCTTGTTAGGTACCCTATGTTTCTACTCTCCTTGCCATTGATTTTTCTCTTCTGAATGTATTATATAAGAAATGATTTCAGTTGGTTTAACCAGTGTAGTGGATGTTATTGCCTTCTCTCTGATGTATGAATTAAATGAATTCAGTTCTTAAATGTTTCTTGTTGAGGATTCAGTTGGAAGATTTGGGAACACTGGGGATTAGAGTTAGCCCTATCCACTAGGATCCTTGTGCGACCAGCTGGTCTTTAAATTTGTGCTCTGAATCTGTGTTATATCCTCCTCTCCTACCTTTCCATATCCCACAATCATCTTTAAGATCCTATGTTTTAGATGACTAGCCCAATTGAAAGCATGCCTATTGATTAGCAAGCAAATCCTCTCTAGACTCCATTGAACAATGGTTTTGAATATTTCCTGGAATAATTCACCTCTGCATTTTTCCTCTTTGCTCATCCTTGTCTTACATTGAACCCTTCCTTCTTGATAACCAACAACCAAATCAAACCAAATCAAACAAGCAAACCCTATGCCTATAACTAGCCTAACATCTAAACATTGAGCTTTAAAGTCATACACCTTTGAAATCTCATAGAGAGATCCCTCTCTAGATGTAGGAGGGCTAGATCCTGAGGTCTGAAAGTGGTTTGATGTTGTCTCATCTTTTGGTCTTTCCAATCTGGCCAAAACATGGGAACCCCAACACATAGGTAGCCCTACTACTTCTCTGTCAAGATTTTCCAACATAAAAGTGTTATTTGATCTAGCTTCAATGATTTTGTAAGGTCCATACCATATAGGATCAAACTTGACATGTTTCCCTTTCTCCTCTCTTCTTGTATCCCATATTAATACCAGATCTCCAATTTGAAACATGATCTACTTTTCCTTCCTGTCAAAAATGGACTTCATTTTTTCCTAATATCTGACAAAATTTTCTCTGACTTTATTTCTACTTTCAATCAATTCTATCGCCTTATTCAGTCTTCTTATCAATGCATTAGGTTCCTCTTGAGCTTCTTGAAGAAAATAAATGACTGGTCTTGCTAGCTGAGTGGGAAACAAAGCTTGAGTGCCATATACTAATTCATATGGTGACTTACCAGTGGATCTTCTAGTAGTCATTCTCACTGCCCAAAGAACAAAAATCAGTTTTGAGTCCCAATTTTTTTGGTTTTCATTTATTGTTTTCTTCAAGATCTTCACCAATGTCTTGTTATATGATTCTGCTAATCCATTTCCTTGTGGGTGATATGCCGTGGAATGAGACAATATCACATTATAAGTTTGACAAAAATTTATGAATCTAACTGAGTTGAATACCTGAGCATTGTATGTTACAATATTCACTGGACATACAAACCTGCTGAAAATATTCTCTTCTAAAAAATTCATTACTACCAAATCACTTGCTTTCCTTGTAGGAATTTCCTCTACCCATTTTGTAAAATAATCCGTGGTAGTTAGAATCCACTTAAATTTCCCACTTGATGGTGGATTAATTTCTGCAATGAAATCCAATCCCCATTGTCTGAATGGTTCTTCAATGAAAATAGGAAGAAGAGGTAAAGGAGCTAACCTTTTCTTTTCTGCAAACAATTGGCATTTCTGACAACTTCTAACAACTCTGTATACATCAGAAAATAAATAAGGCCAATAAAAACCCGATTTATGAATCTTATGAGTAGTTACTTTCCAGCTATAATGACCTCCACACAAGCATTCATGGTATTCTGTGATAACTTCCATTGTTTCTTCTTCTGTTAAACATAACAAAAAGATACCAGCAGGATCATTCCAATATAGTTTTGCAACAATTATAACATAAGAGTGAGCTTTACATTTTAGAGTTATGTACTTATCTCTATTGATTGAGGGAGGACAAGAAAAGAAACAAAAATAGTGGATAATGTATTTATACCAGTCTGAGAAAAGAAATTTGTATTTGATTGCTGACTTTGACTTAACCTGATCATTTTCCTCAGCCACTTCATCTAGAGGTGCAAGCAAGTTAATTCCCAAAGCTTGGAAATTAGATTTTGTTGGAAATATAGCTAGTCCCTGTCCTTTGAATAACTTAGTAGGCTTAATGTCCAAATCATATTCTTGGATTTTAGAAATCCATTTTCCTCTTTTCCCCTCCACATCACTCTGTACTAGTAAATCTTCTACAGTAGAATTAGGAACATATGTTACTATTTGAGAATGAAGTACGTAAGTCCTGAAAGCTTTTAATGATTTAAATAGAGAATATACCTGCTTCTCTAGAATATTATACTTGAGCTCTACATCTCTGAGGACTTTAATGAAAAATGCTACAAGTTGCTCACTTCCTTCTTCATTTTTCTGTAACAACACAACAACAATAGTATAGGATGATGCAAATGAGAATATTTGGAAAGGCTTCAAGTAATCTGGAATGATCAAAACTGGAGCTTCTTGGAGAGCTTCTTTAATTCTGCCAAATAATTCTCTTACATCCTTGTCCCATTTCACTTCAACATTATTTTTCAACATATCTGTTATGCTCCTGACAATCTTCACATAATTTGGAACAAATCTTCTCAAAAAAATAATTTTCCCTAGAAACCTTTGGATATCCTTTTTACTTCTAGGAAGTGGAATTGTTTGTATAGCCTCAACCCTTGATGGATCAATTTTCACACCTTGATTTGAAACTATATGACCCAGCAACTTACATTCCTCTACAGAAAACAAGGATTTCTTGGGGTTCAATGATAACCTAATTTTTCTGCATTTCAAGAAATATTTCTACAGGTGCTCTAAGTGCTCATCATCAGAACATGAAAAAATAGTAACATCATCAAGATAAATGACTACAAATTTGTCACCCAAAAAAGCAATATCCATTACCCTTTGGAAGGTAGCTCCTGCATTCATGAGGCCAAATGGCATCCTGGCATACATGAAAGTTCCCCAAGGTGTGGTGAAAGTAGTTTTCTTTTGATCTTCTTTATCGACAGCTACCTAATTATATCTAGAAAAACCATCAACCATGGAAAACCTGTAAGCTCCAGTCACTTTCTGCAGAACAAAATCCATCTTTTGCAAGGGATAATTATCCTTCAGGGAAGCTCTGTTCAAATTTCTGAAATCCACACATAATCTTATCTCTCCATTTTATTTCCTGACTGGTACTAGATTGGAAACCCAATCTGAATATCTGAGTGGAACTCTAATTTTTTCTTGCAAAAGTTTCTTTACCTCTTTTTCAATTGGGGCAAGTAATAATGGGTTAATTTGTCTGAGCTTTTGTCTGTGTGGCTTAACCCCATCTTTCATTGGTATTTTGTGCTGAATAATATCTAGATCATAAGTCTTTAAATCTTCATATGACCATGCAAACACATCCATGAATTGTTTGAAAAGATCTACATACCTTTATTTATATTCGTTAGGAACTCCTTTAAACAAATTGACCATTTTGGGTTCATGCTGAGTTCCTAAATTACAGTCCTCCATTTCTCCATCCTGAGATACCTTTTTCTGATTCACTGCCACATCATTAGCATCAAACAATATCTCAAGGGGTGCCAAAACTCTGGGCAAAATATTATCCTTCAATTGAATTATCTTTTGATCAACAATTGTCTGCTTCAGGTTTTTAGACATATCACTTTCATCACTTTCATCAACTTCTAAATCAATTTGACTATCTTCAAAATTTCCAATCATTGTTAAAAATTGATTAATCTACTCATCATCCTCAAAAACCTGCCAATGCTTTACATTATCAGGGATTGAAGGCCTGTGTCTCAACTCAATTTCATATCTCAACCTTGAATTAATTGGTGGCTTAAATGTACTGGCTGCAACTACCAATGAATCTTCCATTATATTCTCTTCTCTTGGAATAAACTGAATATTAAAGGCTTCAAAATAATTTTCAACCAGATCCCACACCTCATTTCTATAGGACCTTAATCTGGGATGCTTATTTTGACACCAATTATTAATCTATCTGATTATTAATTCAGAATCACCAAAAGCAGAAATAGAATGAATCCCCATTTGTTTGGCTATTTGCAGGATTAAAATAAATGCTTCGTACTCAGCCACATTATTAGTAGATTCAAATTCCAGTTTAAAGGAAAAAGGTGAAAGGTTACCTTCAGGAGATATAAATATGAATCCAGCTCTGGTGCCCTCTTTAGAAAATGCACAATTGAAATAACACTTCTAAATTTTATTTGAATGCAAATCCTTATGTACATTGGCTGAAGAGAGCCGCTTGTTTGAATCTTCAGCAAATTCTGCATCTTCATGCAACATGAAACAAGAAATATCTTCCTTCTCTTAGCCATAAATGGGGGAATTACGTGCATCTTTCTTGGTGGTAGTTTTCAGAAATCTGGTTTCTCTGTATAACCTCCTTTCCTCCCCATTAAAAATATGAATAATGGTATATGTGAAATCTAATTTCAAGACACCTTTAATATTTTCTCCCCAGGATCTAGAAAAAAACATACCAAATCCGGCCGAAATATTTTCTACTACAACATCCATCATAATACTCTTGGCTAGAATTTGAGCTAAGGAAACAACCATGTCTTTGATAAGACCTACACACTTCACCCTTTTTGAATCAAAGGAATAGAGGTCTCTATATGGCTTAGTAATTTGTAAATTTAGCTCATTCATCATAGACAATGGCATAAGATTATGTCATGCACCATAATCTAGCATACAATTATGTAAAATGAAATCATGCAACAGAAATTATATATAAAAAGGTGGAACAGAGGAATCTATCTCTTCAACATGAGGCCCAAAAGTAACCACTAGCTTCTCTTCTTTCAAATTGACAATATCACCCACCTCATCAGACTGAGATAGATTAATAAAGTCTGCAATTTCTTTCTTATAACCATGCATTTTAGCCAACTCAAGAAGAGGTACTTGTATCTTAACTTTTTCTAACTCTTTCGACAAACTGAAAGTTTGATTTTGTTTTGTCAACTTTTCAAGTACTTCTTGATTTTTGTTTGGATTTGCATGTTGCTCAGGAACAGTAGTAATCTTCTCCAAAATATTAGAGTCATTAGACTTGAATTGGGAAGCATCAGCTTGCTGCTTCTCTTTTTCTTGTACTGGATTCATGGGTTGCTTTCCTTTGTTTGATTGTTTTATTGAATTTTTCTATTGTGGAGTCACCATTGGAGAAGGGACTAACTCTGATTCTTTCTCTTCATCATCCTGAGTTCTCAACCTATTTTTAGATCTTAAGTCATACTTTTTATGCAATTAAGCTTGTATAAAATCAGTAAATTGTTTACAATAGTCATCCATCTCTTCCTGATCAAATGAAATATTAGCTTCTTTGCATTCTTCTTCACATTCTTCTTCTGCACTACCTTCTATGTATATGGGAGAAATTTGCTCTTCATCTTCTTTCTGATCATCATCGGCAGACTGGGAAGGTGCTGCTTCTATATATAAGGGTGCTTGAACTTGATCCTGATCTCTTCTTTCCCTTTGCAGAATCTACAGGGGTTGCCTTCTAAATTGGGGATTAAAAACCCCTCTGTTTTGCTGTGTAGGTTTCTTGTTATCCAATTCCAACTTTACTAATTTTTTTGACAGATTTTTAATGACCTTGGTCATGTCATCAATGCTTCGATCTTGTATTGACTCTTCTTTAGCTTTTCCTTTATCTTGACTTGACTTCTTTTCTTGGGCCTTCCCAGTAGCAATCATATTTGCTTCAATTTCTAAGGCATCGGTTTGGATCTGTTCAAGAGTAGGGGACCTTATTTCCCTCAAAGTAAAACTAAAATCTGATACAAATGCCCTAGCAAAAATAACTCTTTCTCCAATAGGAGGGGTTTTCATTTCTGCAAGCAAACTATTGTACAACTTATTGAATCTTTTAATGAAATCACTCATATTTTCATCTGGTTTTTTTTAATGGAATTAAACTCTGTCAAAGAACAACCATGGTCTCTCTTTTCACCCCATATTTCAATGAATTGTCTTTCTAAATCATCCCAATCATTAATTGAGCCATTTGGTAATCCTTTAAACAATTTTCTTGCCTCTCCATGCACAAAAAGTCTCATTACAACATCAAGGTGTTCTACATTGAAATTTTCGTCAAAGGTGCAAAACGAGGGCAAGTGTTGTTCTGCAGTTATTTCATCTTCACCAGTAAATCTAGGAAGAAACTTAAGATACTCCTGAGGCATTACATTCATTGGTTGGGGAAGATTTAATGGTGCATATATATTCATCAAGAAAGCAGGAGCTGCCATGTTTAGGCCCTGATTGACTGCTCCTTGAGTAGGGGGAATATGACTACCAGTTGTAGGTATAGGTGAAAGGAGTGGAAAAAATGATATGGGAAGGGGTTGATAACATATAAAAGAAGAACTAGAAACTATATTAGGTTGAGTTTCTGTGAATGGAAATGATACAGACTCAAAATATTATTCTTCTAATGTTGGTTCTTGGAAATGAATGGATGAGGGAAAGGATTCTTGTTCCGAGAAAATGAGTTTCTAGGAAATATCCTTGGATGAAAGGGTATGAGAACTGCTGCCTGGTGTGTGTTATATTATTCCCACGACTAGCCCCACGCACTATACGTTGCACCGGGCGCAGCAGGGGGGTCACAGGTGGGGCGGCAGTGCCCTGGCGAAATTTTTTTTGGTATGCGATCCCACTCATATGTGGACCCACCCATGTTTTGTGCATGATTTTGCACATGGTTTTTGGGTATGATGGTTTTTGACCCCTGGTATTCTATAGATCCGGTCAAGGGAACTACGGTTATGTTCTAATCCAGGGTTAATGGATTGGGGTTTATGTATGCTTCGGCATGTATATATATGTGTTATAACACTAAAAGGATTATAATGAAAAATCAAGCTGGTAGTCCCAATTTTGGATCCAGGGGAAAATATCTATGTTTATCTATTTTATGTTTTATGCTCTCGCTATTGTTTATTTTCTGTTATAATATTCGTGTGTAGATAATTTCTGTTCAGGGTTAAAACCTACATTTGGTATCAGAGCCGTTTCGGCTTCAAGGGGATGCCTTTGCTGCTGAGGGTTTTTTGCTTGGGCTTGAGGTAGACCCTGTTCAGTGGGAGATCTGCGGAATTGATTCTTGTGGTGAAAGAATATGGCGAGCGGCGGGAAGATAGAGATCGAGAGATTTAATGGTCAGAGTTTTGAGTTATGGAAGCTCAAGATGGAGGATCTACTGGTGGATAAAGATCAGTGGATCGCGGTAGATCTAGGTACTAAACCAATGGAAATGTCAGATGAAGACTGGAAGAAATTGGATCGGAAAGCTAAAAGCACAATAAGGTTGTGTGTCTCAGATTCAATATTGTTGAATGTATCTGGGGAAGCTACGGTGAAGAATTTGTGGGAAAAACTTGGGACTTTGTACCAATCTAAGTCTCTGGTGAATAAGTTGTTCCTGCAGAAAAATCTGTATAACCTGAGGATGAAGGATGGAGACTGGGTGACAGAGCATCTGAACACCTTCAATACTGTGGTAAGTCAGCTGTCATCTGTTGATATTAAAATCTCATATGAAGATAAGTGCATCAGTTTGTTGTGTTCTCTACCAGACTCGTGGGACAGTCTGGTTATTGCAATAGGTAGCAACACAACTACCTTGAATTTTGATGACATTGTCTCAGCCTTGCTATCGGAGGAAATGAGACAGAGAAATATGGAGGGTCAAAATGGAGATGCCTTATCTGTACGAGGAAGGTCCCAAAATAGAAATAAGAATAAGGTTTCGAGTAGGAGATCTAAATCTAGAGGGAGATATAAATCTCCTGGAAAGTTTGTATAGGTGTGATGGAAATGCGGAAAGGAAGGACACTACAAAAAGGAATGCAGATCTAAAGCTCCTGAGAAAGGAAAGGGATCTGATGAAGCTCCTTCTGCAGAGGAAAAAACTACCTCGGATGAAGGTGGGGATGTGTATTTGGCTTCTTCTTCAAATACACATGTAGATCATGAGTCATGGTTGATTGACTCAGGTGCATCCTTACACTTCACTCCCAATAGGGAGTGGTTCTGCGAGTATGAGAAATATGATGGTGGTGATGTCCTCCTAGGGGATGATAGGAAGGCTAGAATCGTCGGACGTGGAAAGGTCAAGCTGAAGCTGCAAGGTGGAAGGATTAGAACACTTCCTGGTGTTATGCATATTCCTGCATTGGCTAGAAATATTATTTCTGTAAGCAAGATGGATGATGCAGGTGTAAAAACAGTGTTTGAGAAAGATGCCTGCAAGATGGTTCGGGGAGAGCTGGTATTAATGCGGGGAGTTCGGACTAGAAATCTATAAAAGCTACAAGGTAGCATTGTTATTGATGGGTGTAACAGTTCTGTGGTTCTTGAAAGAGGATCGGAAAGCCTAGCTGTCTCTGGAGAAAAGACCATGCTATGGCATCAAAGGCTTGGACATATTGGAGAGAAGGGCCTTCAGATATTGCATAGAAATGGTATGGTAGAAGGTATGTCTAATTTCTCTCTGGATTTCGATTTCTGTGAAAATTGTGTATATGGGAAGCATAATTGGGTGAGTTTTCCTTCTGGTGCTAAGAGGGCGAACAAGATATTAGAGCTTGTGCATAGTGATGTGTTTGGACCTGTGTCAATTCCATCACTGGGAAAGTCTGTGTACTATGTTTCATTCATAGATGACTTCTCAAGGAATACATGGATATATTTCTCGAGGAAGAAATCTGAAGTCTTTGAAAAATTTAAAGAATTTAAGGCACTGGTGGAAAACCAGACAGAGAAGAAGATAAAGGCACTGAGGACAGATAATGGTGGGAAGTTCTGCAAGAAGGAATTTGAAGAGTTCTGTAAGAAGTGTGGTATAGCACGGTAAAAAAATACTTCATACACACCTCAAAGAAAATGGAGTTGTAGAAAGAATGACTTAACACCGATGGAAAAGGCAAGAAGCATGCTCGCTGGTACCAAGTTAGGACAAGAATTCGCGCAGGCAATGGAGGACTGCAGATGTTACTTAGTTAGCAATCACCATCGATCATTGAGGATAATACTCCACATGAGGTATGGACTGGTAAGAAACCCTCTCTTTCACATCTAAGGGTATTTGGATGTGATGCATATGTACATGTTCCAAAGGAGAAAAGGACCAAGTTGGATAAAAAATCTGAAAGGTGCATCTTTATTGGGTATAAGGATGGTTTAAAAGGTTACAAGCTTTGGAACCCGGAAATAAGGAAGGTTGTGTATAGCCGAGATGTAGTGTTTAGAGAGGTGAAAAATGTTGTTACACATGAAGTCCTACCAAAGGAACCTGAGAAGATAGAGTTTGAGCTAAAGGAGGATGAATCAGACTCTACAATAGAAGAAGACTCAGAAGAGGAAGAGCCACAAACTCCAGCTGTGAGAAGATCAACTTGGGAAAGAAGGCAACCAGAAAGGTATAGTCCATCTACTTTTTGTTCAGGTTTTTCCTTAACTATAACCGATGATGATCCCAGAACTATTAGGGAGGCAGTAGATTCAGAGGATGGAAAAATATGGAAGGAGGCCATGGTTGATGAAATGGCATCCTTGCACAAAAATGAGGCATGGGATCTGGTGGAGTTTCCGGCTGGAAGGAAGCCGATCGTGTGCAAATGGGTGTTTGAAAAGAAAGATGAATGTACTATAACTGATGATGATCGCATAACCGTCAGGGAGGCAGTAGATTCAGAGGATGGAAAACTCTGGAAGGAGGCCATGGTTGATGAAATGGCATCATTGCATAAAAATGAGGCATGGGATCTGGTGGAGTTGCCGACTGGAAGGAAGCCCATCGAGAGCAAATGGGTGTTTAAGAAGAAGATGAATGTAGAAGGCAAGGTGAAAAAACACAAAGCTCGGTTGGTAGCAAAAGGTTATTCCCAGGTGTCGGGAATTGATTTTGGTGATATTTTTTCTCTTGTTGCCAAAGTTACTTCTATTATATTACTTTTATCTGTTGCTGCTGCATTTGATTTTGAGGTAGAACAGATGGATGTGAAGACAACGTTTCTTCACGGGGATCTGGAAGAGGAGATCTACATGAAACAACATGAAGGCTTTATGGTGAAGGGGAAGAAAGAACTGGTATGCAGGTTAAAGAAGTCTCTGTATGGGTTAAAACAGTCACCAAGGATGTGGTGTTAGAAATTTGATACCTATATACGGGGACTTGGCTTCACCAGAAGAAAGGAGGATCACTATGTTTATTTTAAATTAATTGGTGACTATGTTATTTATTTGGTCTTGTATGTGGATGATATGTTGTTGATTGGAAATGACAAAGAAATTATCCAAGATTTGAAGACCCAACTGTTCTCCAAATTCGACATGAAGGATCTGGGTGCTACAAACTATATTTTGGGCATGGAAATTAAGAGAGATCGGGCAAAGAGGAAGCTCTGGTTAAACCAGAGGAAGTATGTCGAGACTATATTGCAGAGGTTCAATATGCAGGATAGTAAACTAGTGAATGTTCCTATTCCTGTAGGTGTAAAGTTGTCTGCTGAACAGTGTCCCAAGACACAAGAAGAAGAGGAGTATATGTCCCGTGTTCCATATGCAAGTGCAGTGGGTAGCCTGATGTATGCAATGGTCTGTACTAGACCAGACATTGCACATGCAGTGGGAGTATTGAGAAGGTTTATGTCAAACCCAGGGAAGGAGCATTGGATAGCAGTGAAGTGGGTTTTCAGATATTTGCGTGGCACTAGTGATTATGGCTTGTGCTACCAGGGAAGACCAGGATTGGAAAGAGTGTTGGACATTCGTGGTTTTGTTGATGCAGACTGGGCTGGAGATCTGGACCAAAGAAGATCTACAAGTGGGTATGTGTTTGGCCTATTTGGAGGTGCAGTCAGTTGGATGAGTAAAAGATAGTCTGTAGTGGCTCTTTCAACTACAGAGGCAGAATACATAGCAGCCACTCATGCAAGCAAGGAAGCATTTTGGTTGCAGAGATTGTGTTCAAGTATGGGGTTGGTACAGCAAGCTATAAGGATAGACTGTGATATCCAAAGTGCAATTTTCTTGGCTAAGAACCCTGCTTATCATTCAAAGACAAAGCACATTGATGTTCAATATCACTTTGTTAGAGATATGGTTGAGGCTAAAAGGGTGTTGCTGGTAAAGGTGGACACCTTGAAGAATGTTGCAGATGCATTGACGAATTCTATGAGCACTCAGAAGTTCTCTTGGTGTAGAGAAACAATGGGTGTTGCAATGCTGGGCTAATGACTAAGCTCTCCTATGGCCCCCTGCAGAAAGAAAACAACAAGTGGGAGAATGTTGGGTATGTGTTATATTCTTTCTTTGGACCTTATTTTCCGGTGGGCAGACCCGCCCATGGTTTTGTGCATGGGTTTGCACATGGTTTTGGGGCATGATGGTTTTCGGCCCTTGGTATTTTATAGATCCGGTCAAGGGAACTGCAGTTATGTTCTATCCAGGGTTAATGTATTGGGGTTTATGTATGCTTCGACATGTATATATATGTTTTGTAACACTAAAAGGAATATAATGAAAAATCAAGTTGGTCGTCCCGATTTGGGATCCAGGGGAAAATCTCTGTGTATATATGTTTTATGTTTTATGCTCTCGCTATTGTTTATTTTCTGTTTTTAAGATTCGTTTGCAGATAATTTCTATACAGGGTTAAAACCTACAGATTTGTCACCGGCACCCTGCACAGTCTTGAAACAGTATCTATGTTTTCCTCTGGAATTTGAATGTAGAATTCAGATAAAGTCTTCTTTTCATTCACATTGAACCTTAATCTCTCCTCCTTCTCCATTTCACAAACTGCAGAGATCCAATGGCTTGACTAGCTTTCCTGGTTACACATGATCTTGATTTTTTCATCCATTTAATTTTGTTTACACTTGTTTGAATCCATAGCCCAATGGCCCTCTTCTATTGTCTCAACCACAAATCTTCAAACAAACCCCTGCGCACTAATAACTAGCCTAAAATGCCCAATCAACAAAGCTACATCTAATAGAGAGATCCCTCTCTGGGTCTAGGAGGGCTAGATCCTAGGCTCAAAGCGGTTTTGACGTTGGCCCTCTGACATTCTGTCTTCAGCCTTCGAAATTACAGGGTGATAACAGAATACACCCTTACCATGACACATTTGGCCATCTCAACCACAAAACCCATTTTGGTCACAAGGATGGAAAGGCTCTTATGGTAGTAATCCACTTATATTTTCCAACAACCATACCCTCAATACCAACCTCAGTATTATTCTCCTCCCCAACCTCCACTGTAATAGTCCTGGTCAAAAATCCATGTAATAAAAGTTAATAATGGAAAAATAATACCATGGTCATGGGATACATATTCCAAGCTGAATGTTGGGAAAACCATCCTAGTGTGGGTGTTCATTTGGTTTATTATGGCTAAAGTAAATTGGCAAAGGAAATGGAAAAAGATTTGGAAAGGCAAGAGACATTAATTGGCATTTTATTTATGAAAATAATGAAAATTAGGCGAAAATGAAGGTGAAAGGTCACAGGTTTCATGTGAGGAGGAAATTGAAGGAAAATAATGGAAAATTGAAGAAATTAGAGGTCTCATTGATAAAAAGGCTTATGAGGATCAGTTTGTGGCTTTTTGTCATTTTTAGCTTGGAGATATCTCTCTATTATCTCTCTCATACTCTTGCACACTTAGAGTTTTCTTGGAGCATTCTAGAATTGGATCAAGGAAAGAAAATGAGGGACAAAGAAGGCAAAGGGAAGCAAATATCAAGCAAGGAAGAGTTGGATCAAGTGTCTACAATGAAATTACTTGCAAGTATCGATTCACATGTGTGATTTCCTTGAAAGATTTGGCATGCATGGTACATGCATGTGTGTATTTGGTTCTCTTGTTTTTATTGGCATGGGTCTTTCTAGGTGTGATAATGGATTTCAACCTTGCCTTGCCATTTTTCGATATCCATTGTGTGATGGGGTTCTCTTGTATTTGGTTGAGATGGATTTCTAGATGGTATCGAAATTGAGTGGAGTATTCTCAGGAAAAATCCCAAGGCCTAGGAATCCCTTGACCGGTAATAGCAGGATATACGATAAAACCTAGTTGTGAACACCTTGTTAGGCCTAGGAATCCTCGACCGATGAATGGTAGGATACACGGTAAATCCTAAAGGTGAGTACCCCCATTTTTCCTAGGAATCCCTTGACTCGTAATGGCTGGATACACGGTAAATACTAGAGGTGTATGCTCTCATTAGGCTTGGGAATCGATTTGAATCTCGATAAAAAATGATACTAGTTTATTAAATTTAAAAGTGTATGCATGTAATTAAAAATAACCATTAAAAAGAGCTCAATTTAAAAGACATAGGAAACTTGAAAATAAATTGCATCAAATAAACAAACCACAAGAGACAATAACACAATCACGTTGATAATAGAGTTAAACTATCTTCAAGCCTACGTCTCTAGGCCCGGTCTTTAGTGGGGAGGCCTCTTTATTAAAATTATCAAAATGATTGTACATCAAAATATGAACTCCATCTCACCAAAATAATGCCACCAATGCATTTAGAAGGCCTTGAAACCCTTATTTCAACTCTTTTAGTTCTCAAAACAGTCTCCATATGGCTAAAATGCACCAAAAACACTATATGTTTTACTTAAAAGGAAATGACATTGTTAACTAAAAAAAAAAATGACCCGTGGCTCAATGGTTGAGCGCCTAGGTTATAAAAGCCCAGGTCAGGGATTTCATCCTCATCAAGTGTTATTTTTGAGTGATATGAGGGTGGTGGTTATGATATATTCGACATATATCAAATTTTTTTGAAGGTTATGGTGGTAGGGTCTACAGACCCGCCACCCCACACAGTAACCATAAACCATATATAACTTTAAAAATTAATGGTCCATAGTCCTACCCAATCAATGTGAAGTGTTGGCGGGGAACTTGGCAGAGTTAATTGAGTTTCATTGGCAGATAGATATGGATGGAAGAGTTGCCAATCTTGGCGAGCTCCGCCATTTTTTTAGTTAAAACAAACCTTAGCCTCCTGTAAATAAATACAATACCGAATTCATAACAAGAACCACCTTCGTAGTCTAATGGTAAGGCATTGGATTTGTTTCCAAGAGGTTGTGGGATCAAATCCTCTCCAATCTGTTGATTTACTAAACAAAACTTTGACCAGTCTTACGAGGCCACGTGTCACCTCAAGATTGGTCCAAAATCAACCAACCACACAATGACACTTATGAAATTATGGAAGAGCCAAGTGTCGACTAGAATTGGGAGCGTGGAAACTTGACTGTTGGAACGATGAATTGACCATTGGCTTGTGGAACCTTGAGCATTGACTTTGACTTTGACTATTTGACCTTTGACTTTTTGCCTAGCTTGGACCTGAAATTTGACCTTTAATAACTTCTTCATATGAAGTTGGATTTTAGCTGTTCAAGTTGCGTTGGATTCAAAATGATGAGATATGCGCAATGAAGTTGGTTTCAAAGCATCTGAAAATTTTGATTTTTGATCATTTTCTGGAACTTTGAGCATATTTTGGATCCTGCATATCACTCCTTGATCATTTCAGATCATTTCTGATCATTCCTAATCAGGAATCCCTTAACTGGTTATGATGGGATAGATGGTAAATCCTAGAGAGTGGAGACAAAAAAATTCCTCACGATTTAGGTGGAGAGATTTGAAGGCATCCATGCTTGTTTAGGGCCTAGTGATCCCTTGACTAGTATATGGAGGGATTGCAGTAAAGTATGTATTGTATTGTTTTGTCCTAGGAATCCCTTGGTGGGATTGCGGTAAAGCCTAAGGAAGCCTTGATTGGTTTTGTTGTGAGTCCCACAATCATGATTGGAATATGGCATGGGGGTGATTGGTTGAAATAAAGATTTGGTTCAGCCCAATCTATAGTCAGGTGGTATGTGGAAGACCCTGACCTGGTTTCATTTTGCATATGTTAATAAGACCTCTTTTCCTATTGAGTATTATGTGTAAATGTTCTTGTTATTATGTGATCTTAATGATTGTTCTATCTTTGTTATTATGTTGGTTCTATGCTGGTTATAAGCATGGTTTTATGTCATATCTTAGTCATGGATCTCATTATGTTTTGTTTAGTAAATGAATGTATGACCTAATAGATGGTACTTCAGATATTGTGAGAGGAAATTGGTCCTCCTTAGCGATTCTCATATATGTATGAAGTCCCTATGCTCAGATGTGTTTATATGACCTATAGGTTACAAGTTAATGATGCGTTTGATGAAATATCTCTCATGGCTAGGCCTTTCCAGGTCAGGTATTTGTTCAAGTTTTGCATTAGAGGCCTTTTCATCATGTTATTTATCATTTCTAGAAGTTTCATAAAGTTCTAGGCAGAGGCTTGTGTCCTAGCCTTGAAAAAGTTGTTTATATTTTTGGGTCGCTAGCACATAAATATCTAAAAAAGGCTACAGTCACATGGATGCCTTGTTGTGCATGAAAATGGAGGGTTTTAGTCGCATGGAGGGCTTTTCATCAGTGCGACTAAGGATCTATATGATTCAAACAACAAGTTGTCTTGGGGGTTGAGCACCTGGAAGGGTTGGTTGGCTCCTGAAGGTCCTGTAACATCTAAGGAAGTTTAGATTGGTATTTTCTTGTCGATTCCATTTCCTTAACTGTACTTAGGGAGTTGAATCATATAATAGTAACTCTTTGTTACATGTTTACCCTTGTGTACTGATTAGCTTGGGTAAATATTGGAGGAGGGTTTTACAGAGTGGTATCAGAGTATGGTTCACCCCTTGGTCTTGATGGGTAGAATCTGACTGTCATGCATGTATTCTTGTTGTACATGTTCTTTTTATATGTACATGGTGATGGTCACTGTTGCAGTTGTCTTGTCATGTAGTAGTTGATGATCTTGTTGTTAGTATGTGTTCATCTTGAATGCATGTGGGTTTATTATGCATTTGTTATGCATGAATGTTGCCTATGTGGATGTGTGCAAGCATTGTCATGGCTATAGTTGTCGTACATGGGGTCATGGTACGCAGCTGGTATTGTCATGCATGGTAACTAGATAACGATTGAAATTATATTGATATATTGATTATAATTATGATTATACATGTATCGTGATAATTTGCTTGATCTTGCAGACGAGATATCCTCCTCTGAACTATATTTAGGTATGTTGTTTCTGTTTATGTTTTGGTTTAGTTGATATGGTATACTTGCAATAAGAAGATCAAAATGACTAGCAAGATGGTAGACTATAGTTCACAAGATTCTCCCTATGGATCCGATGAGAAACATGGTGCTAAGTACTCTCCTGATATTGTAGACACTTTGAGAAGTTTTAAGGAGGAAATAAGAAGTTGTAAGGTAGATAATGATAGGATCATTCAGGCACATGAGAAACAAGCAGAGGTCAATGCATTCATTCTTCAGATTTTTTCAAATATGCAAAGGCAGGGACATGATGAATGGAGCATATGGTATTCGGTCTCATGGTGGTCACAAGTCGGATAGAGATGACATGACCAAAGATGGCAGGCTCATGGATACATCATATATAAGAGGTGATGGGCACATGTTTTATTCTAGTTCTGGTTCTAATAGGTATCATGATCATCGTCGTTATCATCCTTACAGGAGGAGTGACAGGGGATATTTTCTAGATGAGTTCGAGAAATCTAAGCCACCTACATTTGATGGATATTTTAAGAAGCAGGAAGATGCAGAGGCATGGTTACTTGGGATGAAGAAATTATTTGACTTGCGTGATTACAAAGAAAAAATGAAGGGAAAAATAGCTATCTTCGGACTCAAAGGGAAAGCATACATCTCGTGGGAAGATGTGAACCATGTCTAAGACATTAGGACAAAGGATTTGAGTTGGTATGAATTCAAGAGACTATTCAAGAAGAAATATTTGTGAGAAAGGTACTATGACAATAAAGCTAAGGAGTTATATGAGATAAATATGGGATCAATGATAGATGAGGAGTACACAACCCAGTTCTTGGAGTTATTGAGGTATGTAGCATATATTAAAGATGAAAATGACAAATTTCAGAGATTTTCCAGTCAATTACCATTAGCATTTAGGGATAATATTGAGTATGATGAGCCTCAGTCACTTGAAGAAGCCATTGGAAAGTTGAAGCATTGTTATGAGTAGTCAAAGCGTAAGACAAAATCTCAACAAGGATGGAAAGGAAAAGACAAAGGTAAAGGTAAATGTCAGGCAAAAGAACAAGACCCCAGGATGCAAGTGAGAAAGATAATGGTGTTCCTTACAAGAATTTGAAGGTACTTAGATAGGGACATGGGTCAAAGCCTGGAGGGAAGAAAAACAAAGGTGATGGTATGGGACCATTACAATGTTGTATATGTGGAAAGGAGCATCTCAAGAGAGATTGTATGTAGTATCAGGGTGGTGGGCCTCATCTCTATAGTGCATGAGAGGCATAGACCGTTGGGGATGTTGAGAAGAGCATTCCTCATATCTATGCAGCATTAGATAACAGGTAGTTGGAACACCAGGCATCTATTATTGAGATGGGCAATAAACTTTGTGATCATTTTTTTTATATTTTGATTGACCCTGGATCTAATTATAGCTATGTTAACCCTGACTTAGTGGATAAGTGTGGTTTGAATAAATAAGTGCATGCAAAATCTTGGTTAGTGCAGTTGACTACATGTACAAAGAAAAGAGTATGTCATTGGGTAAGAGCTTGTGCATTTGAGTTAAATGGTATGCCTACATCAGCACATTTGAATGCACTTCCGTTGGGATCATACATTATGCTTTTGGGTATGGACTGGTGTATCTTCATAGGACCAAGGTAGATTTTTATGATAAGGCTATTGAATGCTTGGATGACAATGGAAAAAAAATAATAATCTTGCCAGGTAAGAAGAAGGAAACATCATTTTGAATGGTGACAACTATGCATAAAAGTGCACTCATAGGAAAGGGTGTGTGTTATTTGCAGTGCATATATCTAGTGATAAAGGTAAGGATGCTTAGGATGCTAAGGTATTGAGTAGGTACCCTGTTCTACAACCGTTTAAAGATGTATTCCATGCATATATTTTATAGTTTCTACCTCATGGGGAAGTGGAATTTTCCATTGAGTTGGTACCAAAGGAAGCACCAACATCAAAGAGACCATACATGATGAGCACACTAGAGTTAGTAGAGTTGAATTTACAGTGGAATTAAATGCTTGACAAAGGATACGTTAGGCCAAGTGTTGCCTTGGGGCACACCGATATAGTTTGTGAAGAAGAAGGATGGTACTCTCGGGCTATGCATTAATTACAAACAGTTTAACAAGGTAACCATCAAGAACAAGTATCCGTTTTCAAGGATTGATGAATTGTTTGATCAGTTGAAGGGAGCAATAGTGTTATCGAAGATTGGTTTGAGATTAGGATACCATCATGTATGCATCAAAGAAGAGGACATTTACAAGACAAATTTCTGGACCATCTATGGGAATTATGAGTTTTTTGTAGTTCCATTTGGTTTGAATAATGCTCCAACTAATTTTATTTGCTTGATGAAGAGTGTATTGTGTCCTTATTTGGAAAAAGAAATTTACTGTGTTCATTATGATATATTGATATATTCTAAGAATGAGGAATAACATGCCAAACATTTAGCTGTAGTGTTGAGATTTCAGAGAGAGAAACAATTGTATGACAAGCTAATCAAATGTAATTTCTTTCAGATAAATGTACATTACTTAGGGCATATAGTCTCCAAGGAAGGAATAGCAGTGGACCTGGAAAAGATAAAATATATCATGGAATGGCCAACTCCTAGGAATGTGGACGAGATAAGGTCATTTATGGGGTTGGAAGGTTATTATAGGAGGTTTATTAGGAACTTCTCGCATATTGCTTATCCTATTACATCATTGCAAAGGAAAGGTAATAAATTTGAATGAACAGAGGAATATGCAGCAAGTTTTGGGCAGTTGAAGCAGTTGTTGACAAATGCTCCAATTCTCCAAATTGCAAGTCCAGATAAAGAGTTTGTAGTATGTATAGATGCTTGAACCAGATGGCTTGGTGGAGTCTTTATGCAAGATGGACATGTGGTATGTTACGAATCAAGGAAACTGAATGAGAAAGAGCACAATTATGTGACACATGATCTTGAGTTAGCGACTATTATCCATGCATTGAAAATGTGGAGACACTATCTTCTTGGCAGGAGGTTTGTATTGATGAGCGACAACAATAGATTGATGTACTTATTTGATCAACCAAATATGAAAGAAGGATTTTTTAGAGTATATCCTTAATTCACACATTCTAGCCTGTGTTCCTAATGCGATAGTGAAGGATGTCCTGATGCAAACCAATCCGGAAGGCAGAAGAGGAAAGTGGATAACATTTATGCTAGAGTATGATATCGAGATCAAACCTACACAGCTAATCAAAGGTCAGGGATTGGCCAATTTGATCATTGAATCCAATTTACATTCACTTGACATCAATCTCATTTCAATTTTGTTCGAAGAAGAAGACGATGACTCACTCATACAGGTATCAGAAAGTTTTCTCTCATACCCTTGGTATACCGACATCATTTATGTTTTTTAGCATCTTAATCCTCTGCCAAACATGTCTAAAAGAAAAGGTAGATCATTAAAGTTAAAAGCTTCCAAGTACTGCATTTTAGACATCACTTTATATTGGAAAGACCCAGTAGATGTCTTGCTAAATTGTCTGGTAGAAAGTGAAGCTAAGGAGGTAATGAGTGATTTCCACAAGGGAGATTGTGGAGGTAATTTGTTTTAGAAAACCATGGCAAACAAAGTGTTTAGGGCCGGTTACTGTTGGCATACTCTTTTTTCTAATTTATATAAAACCATGATGAGCTGCCACGAATTCCATATATTTCAAGGTAAGAGGAAGTTGCTCCCGCTACCTTTGCATCCCATATCTATGCAACTTCCATTTCAGCAATGGAGCCTTGATTTCATTGGATAAATTCACACTGCATATTCCACCCAACATAAGTGGATTCTGACAGCTACCGAATACTTCACCAAATGGATTGAGGCAATGCCAACAAGGAAAGTTATTGATTTAGTCATTATTCAGTTTTTGGAAACTAATATCTTGTCTCGATTTGGTTGTCCCCACAAAATAATTACAGATAATGTGGTTGCATTCAAGTCCAAGAAGATGGCTAAGTTTTGCGAGAAATACAACATCAAATTGGGTCACTCGACTGCATATTATCCGCAGGGCAATGGATTGGCCGAATCTTCAAACAAATCTTTGGTCAACATTATAAAGAAGATGTTGGAGGTGTACAAGAAAAACTAGCATAAGAAACTTATAATGCCTTGTGGGCAGATAGAGTAAGTAGCAAGAAGTAAATAGGCATGTCTTCGTTCCAATTGGTATATGGAGTCGACGCAGTTTTCCCTGTATCACTTGTTTTCCCAGTTATGAAAATATTACAGGAAGCGGATAGTGAAATGAATGATGTGCAACGCCCAATCAATTAAATGATTCATCTCCAGCAAACCAGGGATGAGGTGTTTCAAAACACCTCTAAGCTTCAAGAGAGAATTAAAAAGGTATATGACCGCAAGACAAAGGCAGATGATTTCAAAATTGGTGATGTGGTCCTCCGTTGGGATGCTAGAAATGAAGAGAAAGGGAAGCACAGTAAATTTTAGAACTTATGGAAGGGACCATACAAAATTTCGGCTTCAAGAGGAAAACATCCTTATCTATTGGAGGAAACGAATGGAGAAGATTGCATAGGAGGACTAGTCAATGGTAGGCTTCTCAAGAACTACCTTTTCTAATCAAATTTCTGAAGTTTCTTAAACTCATTGAACATATCATATTTCTTTTCTTTTCTTTTCTTTTTCTATCGAACTGTGAAGGAGAGAATCATCAGTGCTTGAAGCTCGAAGTGAAGACCATAAATCTCCCTTGATTTGCTGCTGATTTCTATGTTAAGTAAGAGTCAAAGTCAGTTCAGTCTTGAGTCAGTTTTCATTTATAAAAAATTTTGGTGAAAATCACATTCAAGAAGAATTTGTCGACGCGTTACGAACCAGCCAGTGTGGTTCATCATCAGGACAAGATGAGAGATCTGATCTAGGACCCAGTTTAAATAGATAAGGAAGTTCCAACTAGTCGTTGTAGAATAATGGCTAGTTTGACTGGAATAAGAAATTTAATATAAAACAATTAACAGTTGAATTATTGTTATTATTATTATTATTTATTTATTTATTTATTTTTATTTTATTTAACGGCTAGTTTTTAAACAACTAGTCTTAAACGACTAGTTTTCTTCAGCTAATATCGGGCAATGATGCATCCACACTATTTATTCAATTAGATTGTTTGGCTTTTCACCTTGTGTTGAGGATGAACCACATTAGTTGGTTCGAAACGTCGACCAAATCCTAATGATATGATTAATCCGAAAAGACATTTATCTTATTTGTTATTTGTTTAATAATTAAATGATTTCAATATAATATTTTTATATTCTTAATTAATAATGATTTACTTATAAGATTTATGATTTTAATAAATTCTTATCTACAATATTTAATACAAAATAAATAAATAAATAAAATTAATAATAATAATAATAAAACTAATGAAAATAAAATAAATAAATAATAATAGTAATAACAATAATTAATTAATTAATTAATTAAAAATAAAATAAAATAAAATAAAAAATGAAAAACAAATTAAAATTAAAATAAATAGTAAATAAATAAATAAACGAATAAAAAATAAATAAATAAAATAAATAATTAAATAAATAAAAATAAAGAAATTAGCAAAGAACAGAGAGTGAGAAAGAAATCGGATACTAGAGGAGAGGAAAAGACATGAGGGAGAACCGAGGAGAAGAAAACCAACAACTAAGAATGAAGGGTAGGGATCCAACATCTGCTAATACTCCACCCATCATCCCTGTTAAGGATGACTAGCCTCTTTTCGATTTCTAAGGCCTCCCTCAACTTTCGATGGTGGAAATGGTCAATCCTCGCAATAACCTTAGCATCTTCAATACAAATGTGATTATTTGTCTTTTCAGTATGCTCTGCTAAGGCAGAGGATGCGAGACCTATTATGTTTTAGGTCAGCGGCATGTTCATGAATTATTTGACTGATGGATCAAACAGTTTCACCGATGTAAGGAGTCCCACAGGAGCACAGAATCAAGTAAACACCCTTACCATCCTTAGGGAAAATCGGGTCCTTAACCGATCTAAGTGAACTCCGAATGGTACGGAGGGGCTTGAAGGTTGAGGAAACATTATGTCTCCTTGGGATCCTGGTGATTTTATCAGTCGTTCCTTGGATAAAAGGAAGGTGAACTCCAGATAACCTATCATAGTGATCATTCTTAACCTTAGCACCTTTTTCATATTTTTCAAAAGCTCTAAGACATTGAACCTTGCTATAACCATTCTTAAGGAAAAATTTAAGGAGATGAGGTTTCTCTCCTTCAAGGTCGTGTTCATCAGTAATTCTAAAGGCTCTGGTGGCTAGGGTACTGAGAACCCCTAACTTCTGAGTAGGGAAATGATAAGAACTAGCATGTAAATACTACTCAGTGTGTGTCTTCTTTCTAAAGACTTGATGAGAGAAAGAACCTTCTTCATTTCTAGAAATAAGGACATCAAGAAAGGGCAAGCTCCCATCCACTTCGAATTCCATGGTAAACTTAATGAAGTCAGACTGATCATTGAGATGCTGGAAGAAAGGGTCCAATTTATCTTTGCCATGTGGTCACACCACACAATCTCGTCTTTTGATTTTTGACTCCATGCCCAATGGTAAGGCTACTTGGGCTATGGTGCTCTTAACACCTCCAAGGAGCTGCCATCCCCAGATGGAGCCAATGTTAGTGTCAGTCTATTCATCCTGTCACCAGTGATCAAATGTGCTCTTATAATGTCTTGTTAGGTTCTCAAAGACAATTTTTTGTCATTTCATTAGGTCTTCAAATAAAAATTTGATCACTAGATATTCAGTCTAGGGCTATTTCCACTCCTTTAAATAAATTTACATGACAGTCCTTTTCATCACTCAGTTGAGTGTACCATCATTGAAAGGTCATAAATATCACTTCATTCAACATCATCATGGTTTTCATTCATCTCAGTATCACCATTAGGTCATTAGGGTTAAGGTCACCAAAATCTGTCATTCCATGCATAAATCCGGCAAAGGAGGAGGGGTAAAAGGTAATTTTTTCAATGAAGTTTGGTTTCAAAATGTAATTTATGTTTCATGTTATGTACTAAGTTTCAAATTCAAAAAGTTGCATAAGAAAGTATCAAAGCTACAAGCTTTCAAAGCAAAGTGAAAAGACATGTAGTGGGCCATCCTAATACTATGAAGAAAAGTGATCATCACAAGCTATAAAAGACCAATTCAAGCTTATTTTCTCATTCACCTAATTGAAGAAGACATCTCTCTCACTTACTAAGGCAAGTTCAGAAATTTCAAGTCAAATACATTCCAAAATTTGATGCCAAAGCAGTCACGCTGCACTTTCTAGGATGCACACTTTGCTTTCTTCCTCACATTGTGTTTTCTCCTCAAGTGGTATCAAAACAATTTATGAAAGTTCTTAAAGGCTATCAAGGTGTATAGCATCATTTCACAAGTAAGTTACACCTTAGCAACCCCTCCTTGCAGCTTAATTTCATTGTTTTAAAGTGTAAACCCTCCATTGGCCACTACGCTACGTTTTAGTGGTTGGCCTATCTTTTCAAAATTTGTAAGGTAAAACACCTCCCTATAGAATTTTTACCCTCGCTCACACTCTAAAAAATCTCCCATAGCCTTCACACCCCTCATTTCCATTTCCTAAGTCCCAAACCCTAAACCCTAGCCTAATACTGCAATTTTTGGCAGTTTTCCTAGCTAGGACTGTGTAAAAATTCCCTAGTAGAATTTCAATACCCATTTCACTTCATTCCACTCCCTATAGCTCCCTAAGACCCCTCTCGAGCTCCATAATTTTTCCTACTCCCATATCCCTTCCCTAACCCGTTCATCCTATCCCTTCACTCCCTTCCCCTGTTTTGTCCCATTAGGGTTTTTCCCCTTGCAAACAATCAAATGGAGGAGAAGAAGCCTTACAATAAGGGAGGACAACTGATAAGATATGAGCCCTTAACCACTCATGAAGTGATTTCTTCACCATTGTCAAAACAATGTTTTCAAAGGGTAGAATGTCTTCCTTTTTGTGAGCAAGTTGAGAGAGTCAAATACCATGCCACTTTGACTAAATTGTTTGCCACTCAACTCAAAAAGGACAAGGTAATGATTGCAAGGGTTACTTTCACTATATCAACTGATGTAGTAGCTGAGGCCACAGGGATACCTAATCATGGTGAGAAATGTTTCAAGAACCAAGACCTGGACATTCCAAACTACAAGCCTTACCTCAAAAGACACTATCAACAACACATGAAGCATATTTTCCTGTTGGGCACCTCCTTGAGAAGTATAAACCTCTGATGAAGATCATCATGAAGTACTTCACTTGTGAGGGAATATTTTCTAGACTATATAGGTATCATATTAGACTACTCATGCATTTCACAGGGGTAAAGCCACTCAATTTTCCATATTACCTCTATAGAATTTTGGCAAATATGACAGAAAAAGTTCAGCATAAGAAGAGTGCTCTTGAAGGCAGCCTCTTCCGCCATGCTCTAACCAAAATCATTGTTTTACACCAGCTTGAAAAGAAGGGCATCACTTGGGAAAATTTCATGCAAGCAGATGTCTTTTTGCCTTCTAGTAGTCAGCCTACTACCCCTATTTCACCATCAACACCATTAGCACCATCTAGACATGTGGAGGTTGGCTCACCTATCAGAGTTTTAGTGAGGAGGAAGATTGAGGTCACTCAAACATACTAAAAAGGCAAAAGGATTATGTTTTCTCCTCAGATTGAGGAAGGGGCCAAGCCCACATCAATAGAGAAGGAGTTACCATTACAGCATGAGACATCTTTGCATGATGAGGAGCTCATCCATCATGACATTGAAATAGTAGAATTGGAGGCTAGTGAAGAGCATGAAAACCTAGAACTGATCATCAAGGAAAATGATGCTCATATCAAAGAACTCAAAGACAATTTGACAAGGGCTAATTTCATAATTTCCTTCTTAGAGCAAGAGAACAATCAGTTAAAGGTAAAGTAGTTGTCTTTAGAGAAGAATCAATTTCAAGCTAGTATGAAAGATGTGAAAGGAAAAGTAGTGGCTGATAGCGAAGATTTAGATAAGAAGGAAGAGCATGTGAAAAAGAAGAGGCCAAGGACCATGGGCATCCGAAGGGCACTTCAAAAAGAAAGAGAGAAAAATCCACCAGATGAAGAATTGACATTTGAAGAAAGGATAGCCATGGAAATCAATGAGAATACAGAGTTTTTTCTTGATAAAGTAAATATTCACTTGGAGAAGCTCCTTGACAAGGCCAAAAGATACAACAAGTTACAAAAATACATGTTTTAACACTACTACACCATTAATCAAATTTTAAAAGTCAAAGTCAAAGAATTACAAGCAAAACTGAAGGAAACCCTAATTGATCAAAAGGAGAAGGGAAACTTGGAGATACTTTCTGATGCTTCCTTCGTAGCATAACATACCTTGCTAGGCATCGCTGGACCAATTTTAAAGACTTTTAGAGCAAATTTTGGTTTTTGTTAATTTTTTGTCAAAACTAGCAATTTTGAAAACCAGTCACACTGGCAAAAGCATACCGTGGGCGACGTTGCGCTTTTGTTGGGGAGGTCCAATGGCTGCACTCTTTACAATTTTGGATTCCTCTTGATGAGTACTTCAATCCTAGTCAGCAGTGGAGCCATGTCAGCCACTTTTGGAGGGTCAAAATGCCCGAAAACTAGCAAAAGATGACCTTTCTGCCCTCTTTTTGGAGGCCATGCTGCGCTTTCTGTGTACTCTTGGGAGATGAATATTTGAAGGTTTATAAGCCACATTTTTGAGTGCTTGAACATCCTATCATGTAGCAAACATCTAGGGCTATCCATAACAACTTTCATATTAGCATTTGGACACCTGGAAGGCCTTCAAATTGCATTTTTTCCCCATCTCGCTACGCTTTCTCCAGGCACGCTGTGCTTTCTCCATATTTCACTACACTTTCTCCAACAGACATTTTTCACAGGCAGTTTGACCTAGTTTGACTTTTTACTTGTGTTATTGATGAATGATGATGATTTTGTGATGTCATGAAGTGTAATTGAGTAGGTGAATAGTGAAATAGGATTGATACATGCTTGTTAATGTAATTTTTGGTCAATGTATCTAGTTTCCTATGATAAGGTGAATTGGTTGATGTAGAAATTTGAATAACAGTTAAATTATTCAACGAGATTATCCTGATCACACACTATTTGAGCTTCATGCATAATACATAACCTCTTCTACCATTGATCATTAATTGCGGAAATATAAACAATCGCATGCGCACTTTAAAACCATAATCAATCACACATATAAACACAGTATTTATGGGAAAGCTTAAAGCTGAAAACCCCCAACTATCTGTATATTATAATGATAGAGTTCATGTAACAATCATTGTACAAACTCCTGGTGAGCTCTGCACAATCGACCATTAATATACAAGCTCGTATCTAGCAAAACACATGCTCCAATTCCGTCCACCCACAGGCTCGCTCACCGCGCAATCCACACCGGGAAGAATGGCCGATCCAAGTTCGAACCACTCGTAAGTAATCGCGCAATCTCATTGGCATTCTATCAACACCGATCTTCATGCACCAGTATAGTCACAACTGATAGTCACACTTGCTCTTTCACCTACCTCTTCATTGGTCTCCACTGAAACTGTCCATGCACTGAAGTTAACTGATGTATTATTTAGTTGATTTACGAGTTAATAATTAGTGAATTAATTAATAATTAATTCACACCACTCTCACTATTGTATCAATCAGTTAGACTAGATACAACTAGCTCAACTATGTTTAACTCAGTTAAACTGAATACAACTCCACTAACTTCCTCAATCAACTCTACCAAACTCTCGTCACCTCGAGTTCTAAATCGAAGTCATCCATGCAATAGCTCAACTAAAACTTCAGGAATACGTAATTTTCCGTCAACGTCGCATGCTACATCCAGCATCAAACTGAAGTGCTCCAAGAGAATAAGATAATGTCTATAGTCCAAATATTATTAAGAGCTAATAATATTCGACATATCTATTTTTAGACTGGCAATCTAAAAATAGATTCCGCCCAGTATGTCTAAAAATAGAAGTCCATCTATTTTTCCCGACTCGACCAACCATCCACAAATAGCATCCTGCAACTCATAGAACATGATCCATATGTCTAAAAATAGACATAGTCTAAAAATAGACATAGTCTAAAAATAGACTTTGCGCCAAAAATAGCCTGCGGGCCCACTTAGTGAAGGCGACTTCATTTCACTAAGCTCATCATCTTGTTGCATTCTCAACAGTTGACCTTCCCTAGACATTAGGGTTTTGTTGAGCATATCATGCAATTAGCTCCACAATTGATGGATTTGACCCCTAAGAAGGGGAGCTATTGTTTTGGTCTATATCTATCATTTTCAGAGTCATTTGACTAGTTGGACATCAGAGGATTGTAACTATTGTAGCTTGTACTTTCACTTTCATATTCAGAAATCAAAGGATGTAGTTGTAGCTATTATCTAGGAATTCATGTGCAGTGAGTTTATGATCATGTCTTTTCTCTATTATAGTCTTTAATGAATGATATATAGCTCCTCTTTCCATATCTTGTATCTTCAGTGGCTTTCCTTACAGTTCATAGGCAGAATTCTATTCAATTAGCTATGTTTATATGGAAATGTCATTTTGTGTTTCATGCTTCCAATTTAATGAATTCATGATTAAATATGCTCATTGAATCCCTCTATTTTTTCAGACCCTCCATCATACCTACAAAACCCTAAAGCCATCATATGTCCACTATTACCTTGATCCTTTATATCTTTGTAGCTATAAACCCTTTTGATACCTAGACCTAGATACTTGGTTTCGTCCCTGATCCAACATCAAAACCTAAAACACTCAAAACCTACCTGAGCCTACCATATCTAGCCTAATATCCTTCATATCACAGTCAATCCTTGACTATGATCTCATAGAGAGAGCCCTATCAACCTGCTAGGGCTAGCTACTAGATCAAAGCGGTATGTGGTTACCTTTGTGAGTCTCCTTTTTAGCCTTCGGAGAACTGGTGGAGTGCTAACATTCTGGCGCTGTTGTCGGGGAATGAAATGATAGATATTCCTTGGGTGTACTACTACTTTTCATCGAAATCTATGCTTGTGGGTGATAAGCCCTAATGTTCGTGAAGGTTGATTCAAATTGTAGAGAGTCGACGTGCAGAAAGAAAGAATACAGTGGCTCCATAAAGATACACAAGATCCAATCATGATCCACATCCAACTACTCCTATTAAATATTCGGAGAAACTCATCAAAAAACAGATACCTCAACACCCCGAAATTCAATAAAGTTCATCAAAATTGGTAAGGTCTACATCTTTTCCCATCGAGTTGTTTTCCTTCAAAGATATTCCATTCAATCTGAAATTTGAATTATCTTTGTTTAGATCAAATTTAGAAACATCCTTATCTGAAATAGTGTTTGATCCCTTGAGGTTGTCTAAAGTTACACCATTATCTGAAATAATATTTGATTCCCTAAATCTTGAAGACAATACATTATCTGTAGAATCCAATTCTGGGTCAGATTTTGATAGTAAGGTCTGGAGTCAGATTGATAAACTTGAAAAATTAGCCAACCAGCTCCAATATACAGCTGGGAAAGCTATCATCCAGTATCAGCAAGAGTCTTTGTTCACCCCAACACCATCTCAATCAGTTGTTTCCACTTCTTCCATCCCTTATACATCATTTCCTCCTCATAAACCTTCTCAGTCTACCCTTCCCATTGTTACTCCTGCACCACATTCATCAGGGTTCATTGCGAGATTTGCACCTCTAGTTTTACCTAGTCAACTTGCAGCCTTACCACAAGGCTATGGTGAAAGGATTCGTATCTTTGATGAAAACTCAAAGATTAGTGCCCGATAACACCAAGTGAAGGTCATTGATTTCATTGATTTAGAAGAGATTGATGTTGATGATGCAAAAATGAGGATCATTTCCCAAAGTTTCTCTGGGGATGTAAGAACATGGTTATGTTCTTTGGCTGCCAATTCCATAGCAAAACCAAAACAATTAAATGAGGCATTTATAGCTAGATGGGAAGTGAAAAATAATCCACTTCAGATTCTTTCAGAATATGTTAATTTAAAAATAAATCCTAATGAGTCTGTTCATGATTTTACTGCTCGCTTTAACCAGGTATATAAATCAATCCCCAATGATATCAATCCTCTTCCGGGTTTGGCTCTCTTGCACTATCCGGATTATTTTGATCCAGATATGGCATACCAACTCAGAGAGAGAAGCCCTGTCACACTTGAAGAGATGAAGAAAAACGCGGTTAGTGTCGAAGAAAATTTGATGATAAAAAAGTAAAATACCAAAGGTGAAAGAAAGGTGACAATTAAGGAGGAATCATCCATGTCCTCTGATGCCAAATTAGATAACCTGATCAGGACTGTGGAGAGAATGGTGGATATAATGTCTATCACTAAAAGGAAACCAGAAACTTAGGTTCGGAATCCTAATTTCCGAGGTCATCAGCAGCGGAATTAGTTTAGGATTAAATAGAGGGAATAAAGAGCTCTAAAGCAGCCAGCCCAATAGCAGATCCACACTCCTTTGCAGTAGAATTATGATCAAGGGGTTGAAGAGGAGTATGATATTGTAGAAGAGAATAATTTCTTCACAAAATATGGATAGCCTATCTTCCTTACAGAGGATGAAAAATACATTGAAAAAAAGATTTACTGAATAATGAGGACTATATGTTTACGAATGATGGTGAGTTGGAGGTCCACTCCAATGACTATCAACTGGGTACCTTAATGCTCTCAACTCACAACAGAGACAATATTCTTTGAGAAACCGAGATATTCCTATCACTCTTATTCAGAAGAGGACAACTCAACACAAAGATACTCAACCAAAACAAAATCCCCAAGCTAGTCAAAACAAGGAAAGAGCCTATTGCTACGAATCAAAGCAAGAACAGCCGGGCATATACAAGTTCACCAAAAAAAGAAAAAGAAGGCTAAATTAAGGATACCAACCCGACAAGAGGGACACTGCTGTAAAAGAGGTAGATAAACAATCCAATCTGTTTAGCTTAGAAAATGAAATCTCTAAGTTGAAAATTTTTATCCCCTTGACCGAGCTTGTGAAAAATAACCAATACAAATCTCATGTTTCTAAAATGTTGAAAGTAGACCCTATGTCAGACATGGTTAATGTTGAATATGATCAACCCAAGATCCTTTTTGTTCCAGCCACAGATGGTCAACTAGAAGATAGTGAAGTTCCCCCATTTTATCTCAGTTTGAGGGTTCACCAGTGTATCCTCCATAATGCCATGCTTGATTTCAGAGCTTCTCATAACCTGATGCCAAAGGCCATAATGGAAAATTTGGGCTTAGACATAACCTGACCTTACCATTATCTTTACTCTTTTGATTCTGGTAGAGTGCATTGTCTCGGTCTTATAAAGGACTTGGTGGTTTCACTTGAGCAAATTCCTGCTAAAAATGTCTTAATTGATGTGGTAGTGGTTGATATACCTCCGCGGTATGGAATGTTGTTTTCAAGGTCTTGGGGAGAAAATTTAAGAGGTACTATGCAATTGGATTTCTCTTATGCCCCTATCCCGATTTTTGGCCAACTAAGGAAGTTATACCGAGAGACAAAAATGAAGTATATGATCACCAGTAAAGAGAAACCAAATAATCACCCTATCAATTATGTACATATTGATCTTGAGTCCTTTATTTTGATTAGTGATAGTGGTTTTGATGATTTAGATAGCTAGATTATAGAAGTTGAGAAAATTCCATAAATTTCAAATAGTGTCCGAGCAATTTTGGCTGAGGGACAAGGAAATCAACCTAGTACTTCAGAGCAGATATTAGAAAAATCAGAAAAAGGAACTGAACAGGTTGAAAGAGTGGCCCAAAAGGAAGAAACAAATTAGACTGCAAAATTTCAACTTCGTGATGATGAGAATGGTCTTTCAACTATGGATTTCAACGGTGCCTTAGGAAAATATGAGATAGGCATCAGAATCTGGATCCATAGTCCAATTCATAAATCAGGTAAACTTCCAAAAAGTGTGAGATTGTATTCCTATAAGTTAGCGTTTGATTGTTCCAATAATGAAGCTGCGTACGAGGCATTGATCACCAGCCTCAACATTCTGAAAAATTTAGGTGCAAAGAGAATCATTGTTATGGCGACTCTGAGCTAGTAATCAAACAGGTAAAAGGGGAATACTAGGCAAAGCATCCGAGGATGAGAGAATATCAAAATGATGTAATTGAAATTCTCAAAATGTTTCCTGAATATACATTGTCAGTCATTTCAAGAAGTTATAATCTTATGGCAGATTCACTTGCCAAAACGGAAAGTAACTTTAAGATTCCAATATTCTCTAATAGGAAGTTTGAAATTCATGTCAAACACTGACCAGCTGTCCCTGACAACTTGAGGCATTGGCAAGTGTTTTGGGATGAAAAATAGGTGAATAATTTTCTGTAGATGGAAGGTGAGCTTGAAATTTTTTATATTGATGAGGTATATGATAAAGATGATCAAGTGATCGAGGCTACTCAAGTTGATGTGTTACAGCTTAAAGAAAATAAAATTCCAAGGGGTCTTGTACCTTTGGAAGAGTTGTTTGATCAATATGATTTTGCCAGAAAGCCTACCATGGTTCCTACAGAGAAGGGTGTCAAAGATGTGAATATTGGAACAACACACAATCCCAAAATGGTCAAGCTGTCCAAGTCCTTATCTCTAGAGATGAGAGGTAAATATATAGCCTTGCTATCTGAATTTTCTGATGTATTGCTTGGGACTATGCAGATCTCAAATTATATGACAAAAATATCATCCAGCACACAATTCCGGTCAAGCCTGATCAAAATCCCTTCCAACAAAAATTGAGAAGAATTAATCCAATATTGTTACCGTCAATAGAGAAAGAGGTAAACATACTATTTAAATATGGTATCATTGTTCCCATTAGATTTTCAGAATGGATGTCAAATCTTGTTCCAGTGAGAAAGAAAACGGAAGAGATCCGTCTTTGTATTGATTTTAGAAACTTGAATAAGGTGTCCTTAAAAGATAACTATCCCCTTCCTAAGATGGACCATATCTTGCAGAGAGTGGTTGGGTCGTCTCGAATGTTGCTACTTGATGGATATTCAAGATATAATCAAATCTTGGTGCATAAGGATGACCAAGATAAAACTACTTTCACGACACCTTGGGGCACCTTCAAATATTCCGAAATGCCATTTGGGCTCAAGAATGCAGGGGCCACTTTTTAGTGGGCGATGGACATTGCTTTTGAAAATGAGAAGGATGTTTTTCTAGTAGTGTACCTTGATGGTCTGAATTTTTTCTCCCATTTTGATGATGCACATTTATATCATTTGAGAGATGTATTTCAAAAGTGCAGAAAATTTGGGATTTCACTCAATCCCAAAAAGATCCTTTTTACCATGAAGGAGGGCAATTCTTGGCCATATCATCTCCAAAGATGGCATTCATATTGGTCCCTCCCAAATTGAAGCCATTCAACAAATAGATTTTCCACGCAGCAAGAAGGAAATCCAAGCCTTTAATGGTTAGATGAATTTCTTGAGAACATTGATCCCAAACCTCGCTGAGCATCTTCGAGAGATGACCAATATGCTCAAAAATGATAGCGAGGTAAGATGGTCGAAGGATGCTAAAAATTCATTTAATATAGTTAAGTTTTATTTGACCACAACTCCTATTTTGATCAGCCCCGACTATACCATTGATTTCGTCATCTTTTCATTTGCCTCCGAGCATACTTTGGTCGTTGTATTGATGCAAAAGAAGGATAAGACCGAGCAGCCTATTGCTTTCTTCAATCGCACCATGAGAGATGTTGCCCTGAGATATAACATCGTTGAGAAGAAAGCCTTGGCCCTGGTAAAGGCATTGAAGAATTTTCGAGTGTATCTCCTTTATTCACACATTATAGCCTATGTTCCTAATGAAGCAGTGAAGGATGTCTTGATGCAAACCGATCCAGAAGGAAGAAGAGGAAAGTGGATAGTAGCTATGTTAGAGTATGATCTCGAGATGAAGCCTACAAAATTGATCAAAGGTCGGTGATTGGCCAAGTTAATGGCTGAATCCAATTTACATGCACTTGGCATCAATCAGATTTTAGTTTTGTTCGAAGAAGAAGATGATGACTCACTCATACAGGTATCAAAAAAAATTCTCTCATCCCCTTGGTCATTGGATAGTGTGTCTAGGGCTATTTCCACTCCTTTCAAAAATTTACATGTCGGTCCTTGTCATCACTCAGTTGAGTGTACCATCATTGAAAGGTCATGATTATCACTTCAATCAACATCATCATGGTTTTCATTCATCTCAGTGTCACCATTAGGTCATTAGGGTTAAGGTCACCAAAATCTGTCATTCCATGCATAAATCTGACAAAGGAGGAGTAGTAATAGGTAAATTTGTTTAATGAATTTTGGTTTCAAAATTTAATTTATGTTACATATTATGTAATAAGTTTCAAATTCCAAAAGTTGCATAAGAAAGTATCAAAGCTACAAGTTTTAAAAGTAAAGTGAAAAGACATGTAGTGGGCCATCCCAATACTATGAAGAAAAGTGACCATCACAAGCTATAAAATACCAATTCGAGCTCATTTTCTCATTCACCTCATTGAAGAAGAGCTCTCTCTCACTTACCAAGGCAAGTTCAGCAATTTCAAGTCAAATACATTCCAAAATTTGATGCCAAAGCAGCCATGCTATGCTTTCTAAGCTACAAGCTGTGCTTTCTTCCTCATGATGTGTTTTCTCTTCAAGTGACACAAAAATAGTTTATGAAGGTTCCTGAAGGCTATCAAGGTGTGTAGCATCATTTCAAAAGTAAGTTACACCTTAGTAACCCATCCTTGCAACTCAATTTCATTGTTTTAAGGTTTAAACCCTCCATTGGCTCCTACATTGTGTTTTAGAGGTTGGCCCATATTTTCAAAATTTTCAAGGTAAACCACCTCCCTATAGACTTGTTACCCTCTCTCACACTCTAAAAAATCTCCCCTAGCCTTCATATGCCCTCATTTCCATTTCTTAAGTCTCAAACCCTAAACCCTAGCCTAATACTACAATTTTCAGCAGTTTTCTTAGCTAGGACCGTGTAAAAATTCTATAGCCTAATTCCCATACCCATTTCACTTAATTCCACTCCCTATAGTTCCCTAAGACCCCTTTCCACCTCCCTAAATTTTCCTACTCCCATATCCCTTCCCTAACCCCTTCACTCCCTTCCCCTGTTTTGTCCCACTAGGGTTTTTCCCCTTGCAAACAATCAAATGGAGGAGAAGAAGCCTTATAATAAGGGAGGCCAGCTGATAAGATATGAGCCCTTAACCACTCATGAAGTGATGTCTTCACCTTTGTCCAAACAGTGTTTTCAAAGGGTAGGATGTCTTCCTTTTTGTGAGCAGGTTGAGAGAGTCAAATACCATGCCACTTTGACTAAATTGTTTGCCACTCAACTCAAAAAGGACAAGGTAATGATTGCAGGGGTTACTTTCACTATATCAACTGATGTAGTAGCTGAGGCCACAAGGATGCCTAATCATGGTGAGAAATGGTTCAAGAACCAAGACCTGGACATTCAAAACTACAAGCATTACCTCAGAAGACATTATCAACAGCACAAGAAGCATATTTTTCTTGTTGGGCACCTCCTTGAGAAGTATACACCTCTGATGAAAATCATTATTAAGTACTTCACTTGTGAGGGGAGATTTTCTATACTATAGAGGTATCATATTAGACTACTCATGCATTTCACAGGGGTAAAGCCACTCAATTTTCCCTATTACCTCTACATAAGTTTGGCAAAGATGGCATAAAAATTTCAGCATAAGCAGAGTGGTCTTGAAGACAGCCTCTTCCACCATGCTCTGATAAAAATCATTGTTTTACACCAGCTTGAAAAGAAGGGCATCGCTTGGGAAACTTTCATGCAAGTAGATGTCTTTTTTCCTTCTAATATCTAGCCTACTTGCCCTAGTTCACCATCAACACCATCTAGACATGTGGAGGTTGGCTCACCTAGCATAGTTTCAGTGAGGAGGAATATTGAGGTCACTCAAACATACCAGAGAGGCAGAAGGCTTTTGTTTTCTCCTTAGATTGAGGAAGGGGCCAAGCCCACATCAGCAGAGCAGGAGTTACCATTACAGCATGAGACATCTTTGCGTGATTAGGAGCTCATCCATCATGACATTGACATAGTAGACTTGGAGGCCAGTGAAGAGCATGAAAACCTAGAGCTGATCATCAAGGACAAAGATACTCAAATAAAATAACTCAAAGACAATTTGGCAAGGGATAATTTCATAATTTCCTTCTTAGACCAAGAGAAAAATCAGTTAAAGGTAAAGCAGTTGTCTTTAGAGAAGAATTAATTTAAAGCTAGTATGCAAAATGTGAAAGGAAAAGCGGTGGTTGAAAGTGAATATTTAGATAAGAATGAAGAGTAGGTGACAAGGAAGAGGCCAAGGACCATGTGTCTCCAAAGGGAACTTTAGAAAGAAAGAGAGAAAAATCCACCAGATGAAGAATTGACACTTGATGAAAGGATAACCATGGAAATCAATGGGAATAGGGAGTTTTGGCTTTATAAAGTCAATATTCACTTGGAGAAGCTCCTTGACAAGGCCAATAGAGACAAAAAGTTACAAAAACACATGGCTAACCACTACTACACCAGGAATCAAATTTTAAAAGTCAAAGTCAAACAATTGCAAGCAAAACTGAAGGAAACCCTAATTGATCAAAAGGAGAAGTGTAACTTGGAGATACTTGCTGATGCTTCCTTAGTAGCGTAACATACCTTGTCAAGCATCTCTAGACCAATTTTAAAGACTTTTGGAGCAAATTTTGGTTTTTGTGAATTTTTGGTCAAAATTGGCAATTTTGAAAACCAGTCACACTGGCAAAAGCGCGACGTGGGCCATGCTATGCTTTTGTTGGGTAGGTCCAATGACTGCACTCTTTACATTGTTGGATTCATCTTGATGAGTACTTCAATCCTAGTCAGCGGTGGATCCATGTCATCCACTTTTGGAGGGTAAAAATGCCCAAAAACTAGCAAAAAATGACTTTTCTGCCCTCTTTTTGGAGGCCATGCTCCACTTTCTAAGTACTCTTGGGAGAATGAAGATTTGGAGGGCTAGCAGCCACATTTTTGAGTGCTTGAAAATCCTATCATGTAGAAGACATCCAATTCTATCCATAGCAACTTTCATATCAGCATTTGGACACTTAAAGGCCTTCAAATTGTTTTTTTCCCCAGCTCGTTGTGCTTTCTCCAGGCACGCTGTGCTTTCTCCAACAAGCATTTTTCATAGGAAGTTTGACCTAGTTTGACATTTTACTTGTGTAATTGATAAATGGTGATGATTTTTTGATGTCATGAAGTGTAATTGAGTAGTTTAATAGTGAAATAGGGTAGATACATGCTTGTTAATGTAATTTTTGGTCAAATGTATCGAGTTTCCTATGATAAGGTGAATTGGTTGACCTTCCCTAGACATTAGGGTTTTGTTGATCATATCATGTAATCAGCTCCAAAACTAATGGATTTGAACCCTAAGAGAGGGGAGGAGTTTTTTTGGTCTATATCTATCATTTTCAGAGTCTTTTTACCGGTCGGACATTAGAGGATTGTAACTATTGTAGCTTGTACTTTCACTTTCATATTCAGAAATCAAAGGATGCAGTTGCAACTATTATCTAGGAATTCATGTGCAGTGAGTTTATTATCATGTATTTTCTCTGTTATAGTCTTTAATGAATGATATATATCTCCTGTTTCCATATATTTTATCTTCAGTGGCTTTCCTTACAGTTCATAGGCATAATTCTATTCAATTAGCTCTATTTATAAGGAAATGTCATTTTGTGTTTCATGCTTCTAGTTTAATGAATTCATGATTAAACATGCTCATTGAATCCCTCTACTTTTTTAGACCCTCCATCATACCTAAAAAACCCTAAAGCCATCATAGATCCACTACTACCTTGCTCCTTTATATCTTTGCAGTTGTAAACCCTTTTGATACCTAAACCTAACTACTTGGTTTCATCCCTAATCCAACATCAAACCCTAAAACACTCAAAACCTACCTGAGCCTATCATATATAGCCTAATATCCTTCATATCACAGTCAATCCTTGACTGTGATTGGCATAGAGAGAGCCCTCTCAGCCTGGTAGGGCTAGCTACTAGGTCAAAGTGGTCTGTGGTTACCTTTGTCAGTCTCCTTTTCAGCCTTCGGAGAACTGGTGGAGTGCTGATAGTATCTACCTCTGGTTTATTTTATTTACAACAATGGGTATCAAGAGTTATTGAGGATGAGTATATTTGAGGCACACTATGGGCGGATTTTTAATACTCCTATCAGTGGAGTGATCCAGTGAACAAGGTGTTGATTGGACCAGACATGCTAGCAGAGATGGAACATGAAATGTGGGTCATCAAGAAGAATCTAAAGGAATCACAAGATAGGTAGAAGAGTTATGCATATTAGCACAGGGAATTTAAGGAGTTTCAGGTTGGGGAACAAGTGTACTTGTGCATCAATCCTAAGAAGAGATCCTTGAGGATTGGGTCATGTACAAAGCTAGAACCTCGATATTGTGGGCCTTTTGAAAACCTTGATAGGATTGGACCACTGGCCTATCGACTTGCACTGCCTCTGATAGTGAAAGTCAATGATGTTTTCCATGTTTCATTTCTTAAAAGATATGTAAAGGATGTTGATCATGTTATTCATTTGTATGTATTGCAAGTTGAATCATAAGGAGAATTCCAACTGGAACCTCAGTGTATTTTGCATAGAAATATGCTCATGCTCCAGAACTGAGCAATTGAGTAGGTTAAAGTGTAGTGGAAGCACTTTGGGCCCGATGAAGCTACACAGGAGATGAATGATCATGCGACGGGTTATATATCCTTCCTTTTTTGTTGGTTGAGGCAAAGAAATTTTAGTATATGTGTGGTCACACCTATGTATATGTATATGCATGTAAATAACATGACGAGCTATGTTATAAAGCTCTAATAAGCAGTATGGGTGTCACATTGTTATGTTGTTGTGTTGGTTTGCTTTTCAACAGGAAGTTCATTGTAAATACTACAAAAAGCTAAGTTATAAAGCTCCATGGGAAGTATGTTTTTCTTTTCAGTGGTATTGCTAGTTGTCAGTGTCATTGAACACTGTGGATAGTGTTCCCCCAAGGGGGAGGGTTCTGTAACAGTCCTGGTCAAAAATTCATGTAATAAAAGTTAATAAAGGAAAAATATGACCATGGGCATTGAAAACGTATTCCAAGCTGGATGTTGGGAAAAACATCCTAGTGTGGATGTTCATTTGGTTTATTATAGCTGTAGTACATTGGTAAAGGTAATGGCAAAGGATTTCGAAAGGCAAGAGGCATTAATTGGCATTTTATTTATGAAAATAATGAAAAATAGGAGAAAATGAAGGTGAAAGGTCATAGGTTGAATGTGAGGAGGAAATTGAAGGAAAATAATTGAAAATTGAAGAAATTAGAGGCCTCTTTGATAAAAAGGATTATGAGGATCAATTCATGGCTTCTTTTTTCCTTCTTTTTTTTTTTCCAGTTTTAGCTTGAATTTCTCTCTCTATTATCTCTCTCATACCCTTGCACACTTAGATTTTTCTTGTAGCACTCTAGCATTAGATCAAGCAAAGAAAAGGAAGGACAAATAAGGAAAAGGGAAACAAGGATCAAGCAGTACAACGAAATTAATTGCAGGTATCGATTTTCATGTGTGATTTCCTAGCAAGATTTGGCATGTACGGTACATTCATGTGTGTATTTGGTTCTCTTGTTGTCGTTGGCATGGGTCTTTCCAAGTGTGACAATGGATTTCAACCTTACCTTGCCATTTCTGGATAGCCATGGTGTGATGGGTTTCTCTTGTATTTGATTGAGATGAATTGTCCAATGGTATCGAAACTAATTGAGGTGGTTTCAGGAAAAATCACAAGGCCTAAGAATCCCTTGACCGGTAATAGCGGGATACACGGTAAAGCCTGGTTGTGAAAACCTCATTGGGCCTAATAATCCTCCACTGGTGAATGGAGGGATACATGGTAAATCCTAAAGGTGAATACCCTTATTGGGCCTAGGAATCCATTGGCTGGTAATGGCGAGATACACGGTAAAGCCTAGAGGTGTATTCTCTCATTGGGCCTAGGAATCCCTTGACTGGTTATGGCGGGATACATGGTAAATTCTAAAAAGTGGAGACAGAAAAATTCCTCATGTTTTAGGTGGAGATATCGAAAGGCATCCATGCTTGTTTGGGTCCTAGTGACCCCTTGACCGGTGTATGGCAAGATTTCGGTAAAGCCTTTATTGCATTGTTTTGGCCTAGGAATCCCTTGGTGGTATTGTGGTAAAGCCCAAGGAAGACATGATTGGTTTTGTTGTGGGTCCCACATTCCTACTTGGAATATGGCACAGGGATGATTAGATGAAAGAAAGATTTGGTTCAGCCCTATCTATGGTCGAGTGGTACGTGGAAGTCCCTGACTTGGTTTCATTTTGTATATGTTAATACAATATCTTATCCTATTGAGAGTTATGTGTAAATGTGCTTGTTATTATGTGATCTTAATGGTTGTTCTATCATTGTTATGCTACCAGTTATATGATGGTTATAAGCATGGTTTTATGACAGATATTAGTCATGGATCTCATTATGTTTTATTTAGTAAATGAAATAACAATGAATGGATGACCTAATAGATGGTAGTGCAACTATTATGAGAGGGCACCATTCCTGCTTGGTGATTATTAGATAAGTATGAAGTCCCTATGCTTAGATGTGTTTATATGACTTGTAGGTTGCAAGTTCATGATGTGTTGACAGAATTTCCATCATGGATATGCCTTGTCAAGTCAAGTCCTTGCTGAAATTTTTCATTATATGCCTTGCCATCATGTTATTTATCATTTCTATAAGTTTCATGAAGTTCTGGGCAGAGGCCTGAGTCCTAGCCCTGAAGTGGCTCAGATTTCGGGGTCGCAGGCATAGAACTGCCTAAAAAAAGCTACAGTTGCACGGATGCATTATTGTGCATGCAACTGGAGGGTTTCAGTCTCATGGAGGGCTTTTCATCAGTGCAATTGGGGCTCTAAATCAATCAAACAACAAGTTTTCTCGGGGTTGAGCACCTCGAAGGGTTGGTTGGATCCTAAAGGTCCTGTATCATTTGAGGAAGGTTATATTGGTTTTGTCTTGTCGATTAAACTAGGTTATATTGGTTTTGTCTTGTCGATTAAACTTTCTTAACTGTACTTGGGGAGTTGAATCATATCATACTAAATCTTCATCACATGTTTACCCCGAAGGACCAATTAAATGTGAGTAAATATGAGACACCCGGTGTTACATCCACAATCCATACAACCACAATTCCAACCTCAATTAGCCTTAAGTCAACCACTTCCACTACCATCTATTTCATTTCCTCATAAATATAATCAGCTACCTTCATAACCACTCTGCAATCTAAATAATAAAGTACCTCAACAACCAATCTATAATGTTGAGGGCCAAAATTTTTAATTTTGTATGATAAATCTATAACAACCTCCTCCCACACTTACCCAAGTTCACCGGTCCACCGGGGTGAATATGTGACAAAGATTTCTTATGATATGACTAAGCCTCCTAGGTACAATTAATGAATTGGAATATTCCAACCAAAACATTACTAACCACCCTTAAGGACTACATGAAACCCAAGAGCTAACCAAGCACTCCAGGTGCCCAACCCCTGAAGTAACTTGAATTTTTAATGATCTGGACTCCCAGTCACTCCCATGATAAGGATATATAGTGACTATAACCTTGTATTCACTCCCATACGACTGATTCCTAGTGACTATAGACTAAATTACTCAATTTTGTGCCTGCGACCCTGAGATTTGAGCCACTTTTTCAGGGCTAGGATCAAGACCTATGCCCAGAACTTGATGAAACTCTCAGAAATTATAAACGACGCAAATACAAATCCTTAATTCAAAACTTTATCAATTCCTTAACCTAACTCGTCCTAACATTGACAAACATTTCGTCAAACACATCATGAACATGTAATCTACATGTCATAATTAGATATTTGAACATATGGGTCTCATACTTATCTGATAATCATCAAGAAGGTATGGTGCCTTCTCTCAATAGCTACAATGTCATCTAATAGGTCATTCATTGAGCATCACCAATGGACATAAGCTTGCTACATTTATGGCAACAGATTTTCAGCAAATGTATCATCTTCTTGAGCCAGTGAATATCATGGACTCATTGTTTTATGCCACCCACACCTATGCGAACACGAATGATATAATCAAGAGTTGGGTGAAGGAGCCATTGAAATTTAGACAGACACCCGCCCACATGTACAATAAAATGTTACTCAAGAAGGCCTACCATCTTTTGGTTATCCTAGCTTGCAGAATGTATGGTTGACCGAGTAGATAGACCTTCCTGAAGCGTGGGCTATCTTATTGAACCAGGTGGTGAAAGAGGGGAAGTCGTTCAACTTGTCAGACATTTTGGCTTATCAACTAAGAGGCCATGTAGCACAATCCTGAGATCCTCCCCAGGGCGAGCAAACAAGGTTATATATGTGTGCATACATACTGGATGTGATCTGTGCACATAATAATTTTCATGGCATGAACTAGATGTGGACACTGAGAGAAATTGTCGTGCATATCTACTTCAATATGCTTTTGGATTGTAGCCATAGAGGAGCTATGGGGTAGCTAACCGATCACTTCATTATCCCTCTTTACATGCTTATCTTTTAGGAGGTCCCACCTTGCATGTAATGAAGAGCAATGGAGGTGATATGAGAGATTGCAAATTGTTCTCCTTACTAGATGGCACATTGATCAGAGTATTCAGTGGGCAGATTCTGCCACATATTTTGCCAAGAAAATAGAGAAATTTTGAGGTTTAAAATGCACCTCCTAAGAAAAATGTACAACAAAAATAAAATTTATAAGAACCAATAGGATTCAAGATGATGATGTCAACCATGGGGGATGATTCACCATTTTTGGGGTAAAAATGTAAAAGGATTAAAAAATAATAAAATAACAAAACTACTTTTTCAACTTATTTCCCTAAGGTTTTACTCAAATTTCGAGTGAGAGTACTCATTGGATGCAAATTTTAATTCCTCATCCAAGGAGTACCCATGTTGCATGCTTTCGATGGACCCTACTACACGAAAAATGAGAAATACATGAAAAAATGTGATTGAAATAATGTTTTTCATGTAATTCTCATTTTTTTTGTAGAAGGGTCCATCGAAAGTATGCAACAAGGGTACTCCTTAGATGAGGAATCAAATTATGAATCCAACGAGTGTTCCCACTCGAAATTTGAGTAAACCCATAGGGAGATAAGTTGAAAAAGTAATTTTTCCTTTTTTTCCCTCTAAAATTTGATGATGTAATATAATATTATTTTATAATTTCCTTAGGAGGCCCATTTTAGACCTCAAAATTTCCCTTATGTATGCCATCGAAAAACTTGTCATGTAAGAATTATATTACCATATAGCCACATGGTTTTCAACACCACTGCATAAGACAAGGAAGGCACCATGGCCCACTCTTCCTTTGCAAATCAGATTGTACGAGGTTAAGAATCTCAAAGTTGCAGATACCAAATTGAAATCCATAATGAAGTTTGAATTTGGTACAAAATACTTCAATATGTATGATCCAAGGGGAATTTGCAAGTACTAATGTGTGAAAATCTACAACAATTAGGTCAGCGGGGCATACCGATGATCAGAGGAGGGACTATGCAAGAATTTATATAACTTCTCCAGACCCCATGATTCGATTAGTATAGCTGGGACTTCTCAAGTTGCCCCTCAGACGGCAGTATTTCTGGAAGAGAAACAAAAGACAACAAATGTATACAGGATAAGGGAAAGAGGAAGGTTGTTGACAGTGTAGAGGAGGAAAAAAGTTGGAAGATGCAAGCATATCCTATCATTCAGCAAGAAATTTTGGAAATAGAAGAAAAGAGGAGGCAAAGGAAGCAAAGAGCAGAGAAGAGAAAGAGAGAGAAGCAAAGCTTAGAGGAGGCAGAGCTAAGAGTGCAGAAAGTAGAACAAGAGTTAAGGGAAGAATGAGAGTTAAGAAGAAGAGAACAAGAGGAGAAGTGGAAGTAGGAAGAAGAAAGAAGGAAAGGCACAATAGTGAAAGGGATGGAACCCATACAGGTTGAAGAGCAGATACAAGATCAACCAACAACAAAAGGAGTGAGCGAGAAGTTGCAGGATCGGGAGCTTGCTTAGGAGATTGCACATTTGATTGAAGTTGTAGACATGGAGTTGGGACCAGAGCTAGAAGATGAAGATGTGGACTTGAAGCCTAACACATCACAGGTCACCATTCATACTCCACCACCTCTAGCTGCAGAGCCAGCCCTGAGCGAGGAAGGGGAAATAGTTCCCCTTGATGATGATCCGGTGATGGATGTGTACAATATGTCATTTAATGAACTCCAGAAGAAGATTGTATAAGCACGAAGAAAGCACTTCCTGAATGATCATGCATTACCTACATTCATGAGAGAAAGGGTGATAGTAGGAGACACCAACAAGAATCCAAACAATATTGTTGATGCCAACTTGGCCTTTGCAGGTGTAGTGAGATCTAACACTCAATATTTTTTGGCTGAGAATAAGAAGTTAGCACAGAATATATAGGAATTCCAACAAGAGAATGAGTAGCTCCGTGCAACAATGCAAAATTCACCATCTGCAAAGGTCTACTTGGAGGAGATGAGAGTAGCATTACTTGCTGAAGTATCCACACTTGGAGACACTATGTGAGACTTTATGCAGAGTTTGCAACCATACATAAGGTAGTTGTCCACTTACATGACTTGCAATGGCAAAGCAAAGAGTTTGTCAGGATGCTTAAGAATGTACAAACTTCCATCACCTTCGTGCATATGTGGACAATGCGATACAAGGTGGAACCACTTACATTGGTGAAGAAGATGAAGCCGCAGGGGGAGCTAGAAAAAGCAAGAGTTTGGATGTTGATCCAGAACAAAAAAAAACTTGCCTCATTCATCAGAAACATTCAGGCCTCATATGTAGGGATATATAGTGGTTTAGACTTCATGGTGAGAACCCATCGACTCCCATGAGTTGGTACACTCAGTGAGATCAAACGCAAATGACAAGTTCGACAGGAGATAGATCGATACTTGGAGCAATTGGAGTAGATGGCCACCCAAGAGGACTATGAGATGAATAGACATAACATGCAGACTTACATCAGTGGCCTAGTTCATATCAGAACAATGTTTCTCCTGATTCAGAAAGAGATTCAGACCAGTTCCAAGACATTGTACCCATATGCTATGGAGGCAAGAGTCTTCTTCCAACCTGACACTATATTGCAGTTTGGGGAGACTTGATCATATTGATCGACTAGATTCCTTATATGCACTAGTTAATTATATGTAAGATCCCAAACAACTAATTAATCAATAGATCTGGAAGATTTAGGTGTTCTAATAAAAATCCTTTAAAAAAAAACACCGAACACAAAAGGGATATGGAAAAATGCAACCCTTATTTCAATTAATACTTAGAAAATGAGACATGCCCAAATACAAGAAAAATAATGGAGACTTTGCCTCGGCATACATGACTGCTCAATGAACAATAAAACAAAGACATTGAAGCACAAACGTGAACCCTGAATGGATCCACCAACATAAGTCTCCGCAAGGTTTTCATCCCAGGATCAAGCTAGAGCTGGCTAAGCCAAGTTCTCAACAAAACACAAATAGATAGACAACTTCGGATGATCCAAATGAATAGCTCATATCCCTCTTTATAGGTTTGATGGACACTCTAGAAACCTTATTTTATTGTTTTCCCTAAAAAAACGAAGGAAAGTACCATGGGAAAATAGAATGGTACCATGGACCATTTATGTCCATTTTGAGCATATCAAGAAAAGGGAATATTACAAATCCTCCCACCCAAAGATTGTTTGCCCTCAAGAAATACACCTTTGACCATAGTAGAAGCATTTGTACATTGATACCAGGATCCCTTACAAACTTGTGTGCTATCCCATGCTAAATGATCCTGAATGGATCCTTCGATATTCAAATCTCAAACAATCCTCTAACAAATATTTCCCTCAATATATCCACTTGGATCCCAATGCCACCTGAGTTCTGGGACTTGTGGATTATGATACTGCCTCAACCCTCTATCACTACCTATGTCTAAGGGCCCATGCTGTGATATTCCCTTGGCTAAGAGTTTCCTCCTTATAATCAGGGGGAGCTAGAAAAAGCATGAGTTTGGATGTTGATCCAGAACAAAAAGAAACTTGCCTCATTCATCAGAAACATTCAGGCCTCATATGTATGGATATATAGTGGTTTAGACTTCATGGTGAGAACCCATCGACTCCCATGAGTTGGTACACTCAGTGAGATCAAACGAAAATGACAAGTTCGACAGGAGATAGATCGATACTTGGAGCAATTGGAGTAGATGGCCACCCAAGAGGACTATGAGATGAATAGACATAACATGCAGACTTACATCAGTGGCCTAGTTCATATCAGAACAATGTTTCTCCTGATTCAGAAAGAGATTCAGACCAGTTCCAAGACATTGTACCCATATGCTATGGAGGCAAGAGTCTTCTTCCAACCTGACACTATATTGTAGTTTGGGGAGACTTGATCATATTGATCGACTAGATTCCTTATATGCACTAGTTAATTATATGTAAGATCCCAAACAACTAATTAATCAATAGATCTGGAAGATTTAGGTGTTCTAATAAAAATCCTTTCAAAAAAAACACCGAACACAAAAGGGATGTGGAAAAATGCAACCCTTATTTCAATTAATACTTAGAAAATGAGACATGCCCAAATACAAGAAAAATAATGGAGCCTTTGCCTCGGCATACATGACTGCTCAATGAACAATAAAACAAAGACATTGAAGCACAAACGTGAACCCTGAATGGATCCACCAACATAAGTCTCCGCAAGGTTTTCATCCCGGGATCAAGCTAGAGCTGGCTAAGCCAAGTTCTCAATAAAACACAAATAGATAGACAACTTTGGATGATCCAAATGAATAGCTCATATCCCTCCTTATAGGTTTGATGGACACTCTAGAAACCTTATTTTATTGTTTTCCCTAAAAAAACGAAGGAAAGTACCATGGGAAAATAGAATGGTAAATACCATGGACCATTTATGTCCATTTTGAGCATATCAAGAAAAGGGAATATTACAAATCCTCCCACCCAAAGATTGTTTGCCCTCAAGAAATACACCTTTGACCATAGTAGAAGCATTTGTACATTGATACCAGGATCCCTTACAAACTTGTGTGCTATCCCATGCTAAATGATCCTGAATGGATCCTTCGATATTCAAATCTCAAACAATCCTCTAACCAATATTTCCCTCAATATATCCACTTGGATCCCAATGCCACTTGAGTTCTGGGACTTGTGGGTTATGATACTGCCTCAACCCTCTATCACTACCTATGTCTAAGGGCCCATGCTGTGATATTCCCTTGGCTAAGAGTTTCCTCCTTATAATCACATCATCAATAGAGTACCAACTCATAATCTCTCGCCAGTCCATGCCATGGGAAGGATGAATACTTGCACATGGAACAAATCTACTATGTTTATGTTGCTCTATGCCCCATTCATTCTGCTCCACCTAGTCACTCAACATGATCCATTTGGAGAACTCTGCCCTTCTCTCCCCATTGTATAAAGGTGGGTTGGTAGTGTTGCAAGCCTGATCTATGTACTCCTGTATAAGGTTGCTCTGGAACTCCTACTTGTTCTCTTCTTGTTGCCTTGTGAGGGACTTGAGTCATTCTTCAACACTAGACAACTTGGTCATTGATTCAACACATACCCCTATGAGCTCCTCAATTTTACTATTCTCTTGTAAGACGTTGTCTAAGACTATCCATATTCTCTGCTTTGGCATCATAAGATATGTCTTGAAATGCATGATATTTTCCCGAAATTTCTCTACTGACAGTCCTCGAGCCTTGTTGAATTTATTTTTACCTGTCTACACTGAATTCTCAACTATCACAACTCCAATTTGAACCTTTGATCAAATCTCTAGAAATGTCTCATTTTTCATACTATATTTTTCATGCTGCCCCCCATGATCATGTTCATCGTGTCGGTTTACTACTACTGGCTCCTCACGTACGTCTCCTTGAATGTCTTCTTCTTAGCATTCTCCACCTATGGGGGCAAAATGTTGTTCATCCTCTCTTATTTTCAAACATAGATGCATTGGTGGACTGCTATCTATACTTGACTGCTCATATATTTTATGTACATCCTCCTGGAGATCTATGGACTCAGTTGTATATTATTCTACCTCATCAATACCATTAGGTAGTATTTCCTCATGCATTTCTAAATTCTTGTCATCCTGTAATTCTGTCTGAATAATATCACAATGATGCTCACCATCCTGAAAAATCAATAGACCCAACTATAGAAGACTTCCCATGATCTGAAGGAATCTCCTCTTGTTCTTTCCATGTTGCCTATTTCCTATCACCTAGACATGAATGGTTATGTTCCCAAGGTCCCTTGCAGTTAAAGCACAGTCCTCTCCTTCTTAGTTCATTATTGTTTCTTTTTTTACTACCGTTGTTCTTTCTTCCTCCATCAATCGTTTTAAGCTCCTTCTTAGTCAGCACCCTTCTGAGCAATTTTTTGTTTTGAATGACAAACTTCTCGACTAGATCTTAGGCGGCTCATGATACAATTAGTTCCTTTCTCCAAATGGTCAACAATTTGGATCTTAGTATCTTGAAGATGTTGACATCTCCTTCTAAAAACAAGGACATAATATTTTGCATGCTTGTTTTGAAACGCTCTGATGAGCTTGTTATCACAAAATTTATTTCTGATAGGCTGCTAATCAGGAAATCTCATGCAACTATTTCAAACCAATCTTGTGATTGAAGCTTAGCCTCTTCAATCTGAGAGGGATCTCTTAAGGGTTAATGATATGGAATAAAGATATAGATGGCTAACTCTATTTAGGAAATAAATTGGTTATGATGAATGTACGTTGAAAATAATATCATTATGTAGACATTGGGCTTATGGAGTCAACACTTTCAATGATTCAGTGAGTTCACTTGACATGGAAGTTGAGGCAGGTCAGAGTTTTTAGTAGTAGGACACACACATATGAAACATGAAAATACACAGTCAATTCACTTATAAAGGAAGTCAGAGCATCACATGAATGAATTTCGAGTATTATAAATGAAAACCACTGCAAATGAGATACATAAAAGATATAGATAAGATAGGTAAGCACTAAAAACTCATTCAAAATCTCAAGTTGGTCAAGTAACAAATCTCTATATTGTTGAAACAATGAATTTACAATAAGCTGCAATTTTGCCAAAAATCTCCAACCCTTGACAAATTCGACTCAATGGCCTTTAATAGAGTTGTTACATCATGAGATGATCTGCCTCTAGGCTAGATACATAAAATTTTTGCCTAATGGCACCTTGCATAACCATAAAACATCAACTTAATGACAAACAAACACCTATCCTACTTGACAGTCCTATTTCAAATAGGACTCAAACTATTCATTATTTTCTTTAAAAACCTTATCTACTGAAACAATTACATTTTTTGACAAGTATGTTGTCACATGTTCGATTTGAGATGATGGAATTCATCACTTTATGACCACTTAACTGACCTCCTCAAAACTAGGAAACAAAACCCTGTTTTTTAGGCAAATGGTCTTCTTCTTCCACGAATACTTTGGCTGTCAGATTATCTTCAATTCGTCATCCTTGAGTGTTGAATAACTGCTTGTCATGGTCTTTATCCCTTCCATAATCTCCAGATTTCCAAAAATGCTCCAAAACCTACTGAAAAGGCTGAAATATAGTACGCTATGAAAGTAAGGTAGTTTCGTAGTGTACTTTCGTAGCGCTCCAAAACATGCCTTTTAACCTCAAAATTCTTGATTATTTCCTTTGTCATAGTGTTCATCATCATTAAACACATCCTTCATACCAATTCCACCTCTTGATAGCATCCAAAACTAGTCCAAAAGGTCAAAAGAGTAGCTACAGTAATTTTGTAGCGTTTTGCTGCCCTTCAAGCCCAAGCACGCTACGAAACCGCTGAAAAGTGCTGAAAATGCAGATTTTTGTATAATTTTGAAAAATGAAAACTATAAGTGCCAAAAACTTGTATCTAACATGTCATTAGCCTCAATCAACCATAAACCAAATCACCTTATGCTCCGTGAGGCATTTCTTCCTCATTTACAATTGGTTGGGCTATTGGTTCTTCAATCACTGTCATTTTAATTCCTTTGTTCTGCAATTCATCATGAATTAATTCAAGTTGCTCTTGAAGGTCCTTAACTTGGTCTTTAAGTCTTCTATTGGTGGCTTTCAGATGAGTGTTCATCCTTCTTACATTTTTGGCTTTTGTCCTTGCTGGAATTTTCCACTTGATACGCTGTTGTGTATTGTCCAAAGTTTTGGAAACAGTGTCAACCTGTTCTTCCCAAACTGCCTTCATATTTTCAAATTGAATTTTCACAACACTGTGTTTCCTTGCTTCTTTTTTCATGACAGCAATTTCATGATTGGCCAATTTCAATTTCTCTTCAAGGAGCTGCAACTCTTTTTTTTCTATCACCATCTCTTTTCCCTTTTTTGATTTGTCGACTGTATCCTTTTTTGTAGGTGATGAGAGGTCAATAATCTCTTGAGGTAGTTGAATTGTCTCAGTAGGTGTTTGAAATTATTTGTTGCTCTCTAATAGTTTCCTAGCATGCCTTGTCATAGGCTTTCTTGCTTCGAACATGAACCTGCATCCTCTCCCTCAAATTCTAATTTCTTTGCAGATTTAGCCCTTTTTAACTTCTGCCCACCTTCCTCAATAAACTCAGCTTGAACAATAGGAGTTTCTATGTCAATGGCATGTAAAATATCTTATAGATTTCCCTTGGCTTCTGCTCCATCTTCTATAGCCACTGTCTTTTCTTCTAAAACCATTGTTTGGCTCCTAGTCAAACTTTTGGTTCCTTGTTTACTAACAGTTTGTTTCTGTTTTGCAGGTTTGACCACTTTTGACTTATGTTTTGCAGGTGAGACATTTGGTGTGTCAAGACTCTGCATTTGCTCTGGCTCTTTCATAATTTGCTCACTTGGTTCTACTCTTGCAGGTTCACTTGGTTCTGCTACAAATGGTTGGCTCTGTTCTGCTGCTAGAGGTGATGGAATTTTCTGAGGTTTAGAAGTTCTTGAAGGAATTAGAGCATCCAACTCAAAACCACTGACAAACAAGAATGAGGGCCAATCTCTGCCTAACCTTTGAAGTTCATCTAAAACCAATAACTTCACTAAGCCATGATGAAATAATGATGTCTCACTCCCCTCAGACTTTGCTTGGACCTTATCAGCCATCTTTGATAGACTTCTATGCAGATAGAAAGGTAGATCAAGGGAAATCTTACTAGTGAAGTGCAGAAGTAATTTGAAATGATATGAGTAGACTTTGTGATATCTACCTTCACAAGTAAAGTACTTTTGGAGGATGAGTAGCAATTTTGAATAGTTGTCTTTAAGAATCTTGGAACAACATTGGTGAGATCCATCTCAGTGTGCTCAGGCTTCATGAATTCTTTTCACTGCTCCATGTTAAACTTGAAACCTTTGAACCAGTTCTCCTGTCCTCTTGGAATCTCTGTGGCAGCTGCAATAACTTCTGGTGTGATGGACAAATTGAGCATTCCCACTTTAGTGGCTGTTCCACTGAAATTCAAAGCAAACTCCTTGGATACCTGTGTATGACAACCTTGTAATTTCTCACAAAACTATAGGCAACCTGCCCTTCTGAAGGCTTCCATTACTGCTGGGTCTTCATTGATCACTTTCATGTCTATAGGTTCATATCTTAGACATTGTCCACCCTTGTGTGTTTTTCTTTTCTCTGCCATATTTTCTCTAAGAATTGCTCAGCCTCGCTTGATGAATGGTTCAGCCTCTCTTGATGAATTTGCAGCCTTGCTTGATGATGTTCAAAGTAAACCTTTGAAAAAACTAGCCACAACTTTGGCTTAGCGTAATAGCTCTCCGGAGCTCAAATATTATGTAAGGAGGAATGGGAAATGAGAATGACTAAATTAGGAAAGGATTTGAAGTTTTGATGTCTTCTCATGACTCAATGATGACTCATACATTACCTAAACTGACCATGATGACTGCAGACCTAGGCATGTACTTTGATTTTATCCCTCCATGACTCGAAAAGCATCTAACTTACCCTTTCCCAACGATTTCTGACACCTAACAGCTAGACTGACAAGACAGACAGGAAACTGCGCTTTCGTAGCACTTTTAGTGTTAATTTGACTGTTTTTGCTACGAAACTATTAGCAGTTTCGTAGCGAAATTTGACTTTTTATAGTGCATTTCGCTATGAAACCGTGGTTTCTTAGATAATTTGGCACTTTCGGTACAAAAACTTTGGAAAATAAAATAAGTCAGAAAATGATGAATGATGTGACATGAACGAGTTTGAACATGGGTGGGTTTAGACCTTAGGGTAAACTTAAACCATAAAAACTTAATATTTCCCTTGACCAAACTAAAAAATGAATCCTACAACCCTATTTTGACACATGAACCTATTTAACCTTGTCAAAATGATGTTTCAATTTTTTTGGGTGATAACAGAGCTAATGTAATGCTGATGTTAAAGTTTTGGAACACCTAAAATATTAAGTCCTCACATTCTAGATTCGGCATGAATGTTCCAAAGCTAAACTTTGCCATGAGTTCAGATATTTTGTGCCGCTTCTGAAAGGTAGGAAGCATGATGTTGTTCAACCCTTGAAAGGCTTCTACTATCAGTTGTAATATCTCCCTCATGATATCATTATTGTAAGGCAGTAGTGGTGATGTTAGAGCTATGATCCTGCTAAGACAAGAAGCAATAGTGAGCTTTAATTATTCACAAGGATGCTCTTAGACTTTGGGTTGTATCAATGCACGCATGGCTGGGTTGAGAGCCCAACTGAGTTTCTTCCATTTTGGCTGCCCCAACCCAGACATACACGTGTCTAATTCCTCAAACTTACGAAGGTCTATGACTTCGTTCATTCGTTGTAGTTCGGATCCAAGTGACTGAAGAGCTTAGCACCTCTTCCTTGTCCTTCCTTCACTTCCCATGGGTGCTTTAGTTGTAGAATGACATGGACTCTTTTCAAGAATGGTCTGCTAATTTTACCATACTTTTGGTCTAAAGAGGGATTGTTGTGTAAAGGGCCATATATTCTCACTAGTTCATCAAGAAGTTTTTGGGTGTTTTCCAAGGTCACTTCAAGACGATTCATCTTCTCCCATACAAAAACAAGAAAATATGCAGGAATACACTAATTCTTCATAAAGAGATTCTATCAATCATGCCTTCCCAAATACTTTCAATAAATGTGACCCAAAGATACTATTGTCACAAACTTAGAAATGATCCTCTTTTTTTCTTCTTATTATTATTATTTAATTTATTTATTTATTATATACAATACAATAAACCCTTAGATCTCCACCATCCAAGTGCTCACATAATAATACTCTAATGGTTAAGAACCAAGTGCCCTAAATACATAATTATGTCGAAGGTGTTATCTTCGCTGAAGTGGGGTGGGGTGAGAAAGAAAAAACTATTCACCCAACCCAATCAAAACGTTTTTTCATTGCCCTTTTGTCGAGTAAAAAATTAAAAAGTGTAAATATCTAAAAATATTGACAAATGTAAACGTCGACTTCGATCCACTTCCTTCAAGTACTTCCATGTCGGATTTTCCACTCCCTACCAGATCTTTGCCAATTGTAGCGGCTTCTGCATCGGGTTCTCGACTCCTTACCAGATCTTTGCCAAGTGTAGCGCCCTCGGGATCCATTTCTTATCGATGGTTCGGATTTGCCCCGTTGAATCGATGACTGGAAATGAAGGCCGTTAGGGTAACTGATTTCAGGTAACTGATTTCAGGCAGTGAGGGTTTGTCATTATGGTCATTTTGACGATCGAGAAGAGCAAGAATCGCCTCTGCAACCCTTATTTTTTATCCTCGATTACCCATTTACTACACAACACTTGAATTCATGCGTTTGCAATCTCTCATTCTTCATTAATTTGGAACTAACTACTACAGGAAGTCGTGGGCAACACGAATTCTTGACACAGAGAATTACCCCAGTTCGCAGAAGGTTACAACTTATAATGCCTCCGTCTGGTTTTGAGCTCATAATAGTTACTTCCCTTACGTTGTGCTTTACTGATTATTATCTTTTTTGTGTTGTAGGTGCTTGGCGTATTCCAAACCCTCCTGTACTGGTAGTTTTTTTGCACCCAACTTTCATTGTATATCGCACTCAAATTTCATTGTATATAGTATTTTACTGCCCAAAAACTATTTAAGACTTTCCCCTTTCGATTGTAGGTAGCAAGACCCAAACCCTTGGTGCTTCCGCCCTTCGGTCATCGGGTTATCGTCCACTTCTAGCCTTTTCGTTCCACTCCTCAGGTACTCCAGATATCTCTCTTTCGACACAGTAGCAGGGGTTTTCTCGAAGTTATTTTTTTATTTATGCGTATTTGGAGGAGAGCCTTAGGGTTTAGTTGGGTACACCTGTAATTTATAAGATGGCTACAGAGAATACTTTCAGTTTTCCCTTTTGTACAGTTTGATGGTAGCCGCAGTCAGGACCGTTCAGGCGAGCCCTGTAATTTTTACTGTAATGTCTATATAATTTTAAACTAGGTAGAGCATAAGAGCTTCAGTCGGTTTCATTAGCAGTTAGGTTGTGCGTAGGTTTAAACTTCAGAAACATGTAGGATTCAGGTTGAGGACAGTACGTCAGTGAGTAGGCATACCAGCAGCAGTGATCAACAGTTCTTATGACAAGGCATACCAGAAGCACTGATCATAGCAGTTCTTGTCAGTTTATAGAAAGTATTTAACTAACCCTACTCCCTCTTATTCAGAGAGACCCCGAGCCTAAGCTTGTCTCTATCATGAAGGTGCCCCCGTACCTGTTTTGCAAAAGAAATTTCATATGACCAGACTTCCTTTCATGCTGAAGAGAATCCATAATCATGCCATGACTTTGACAGTACAGGGCCATAGAGAAGTTCTTTGCTATAATATCCAGGAGAGTTCAACAAGTAACTCCCTCTTAGGCAGATGAGGTATGTCATTCCTTTTAGAGATGGATTGCAAGCCAGTCATGCATTTGCTCATTAAATGATCATCAGAACTATTGCTGCAAAATTCGGAGGGTAACTTCAAAAGGTGATTCATCCATAAATACATGCAAGCATCTTATCGTTATTCTCTTCCTTTGAGTAGAAAGCCTTTTCCTCAAGAGATCTATCTCCACAAACATGCCCAAAAATGTCATTTGTTGTACCATACGATGGATTCTCGAAATCTGTTTCTGCAATAATGATGGTGAGCACAATCGACTTACTGAACGGCAACTTGCTGTTATATCTCAATAGTGGTTTCATAGAAACTGAATAGCATTAGATGTGCTCTGCCAATCGAGCCAACGTGAAAATTTTCAGGGAATCTTAGATCTTGCAGTGTATATAGGGATATCTCATAAAGTATTTATCCAATATGTAAGGGGCTCATCCATAGATTGGATCAGAGCCTTGAGGCATAAAACTGATAGGATGTTTATTAAGAACCCCAGAAATCTCATATGAAGTCCAGTAGATTTTCCATCTCTTCAAACCTTTAAGGGCGGGCAAGGATGTTTATTTTTTTATTTTGAACGAAAGGCTCATCAATAGCTGAATCCGAGCTCCCTTTGAATGTCCTACAATGCAACCAACTGTATGGATATTGTTCTAGGGATTATTTGGCCTTCAATTATGGTCTTCCCTTGCGGGACAACTAATTTATTTAAAAGAAGGGCTCTTTTGTATTAAGGCATTCATATCCATAATGAGATCCTGACTCAATGTAACCCAAATGTCAAATTCAGGGTCTCCAGCTTATTGTACTTATTGAGATATAGAATCTAATATGTACCTTCTTTAAGGCACCTTTGAAGATTGATTCAGAGTGCCCATGCTCTTCTTCATCTAGCTGACAACATCTCCAGGTGAGCTGTATTCCATATCAGAGTTACTGCAATATCTTTTACTGGAATATCCTTGTAGTTTTTTTAGAGAGGATACCTTTTCAAAAGATACGCTATCCCAGAGTCTTGTTCACAATTTCATTTGTGAACAATACTGCAGTACTATATATATGAATACAAAATGTTCTTCTACTGCAACTACTGTACTTATGGTCTGCTTTACCTGTACTTCAAGGGTTATGATAAACCCTAGTTGTTGTCTTTACTGATATCAATACTACTGACCTACTGCATTTGTCCTTAGCAACATTTTAGCCTCTTTTGAAATACAAGGTACCAAAGAAAAACACTGGAGCCACTTATGGTAAGAGCAGACATAAGCGTAGCTATTACAGACACTAAATTACTTAGTTCCCTGACACTGTACTCATGCTTCGGTCTGATCAAATGGTCTTAATATGTGAGACAAGGTGTTGTATTTCAGGACGTAGACTTCAATTTAGTGCACAGTAATCCTTCATAAGAATAGTTTCCATCTTTCCATCTTAGCCACATAGCATAGTTCATTTCCTAGTGACTTTTATGTAGACCTTGAAATAAAGGTTTACCAGATGCATTGTAAGGTTTGGTGAATGATGTGTCATCAAATTTCTTCATTGCTGGAAGACTGAATTTCTGATTCTAAACAATTCACAGATGCTACGGGCCTGTATATGATAATGCCTTGCTATAGCTATCGTCTTGATTATGCCAGTTCGAGACAAACTACATCAAGATGAAAGCGCATTCAAAACTGCCTTTTCACTTATAACATAGATGAAAGCGCATTCGAAACTGCCTTTTCACTTATAACATAATGGTCTACACAGATATGACATTAACGATTTTTGAAGTTTTGATGAGACTATGATATTTGCTAACATACTTGAGTCACCTTCAGATTGAACTATCTTTCAAGGATGGAGATCCCAAACTGGAAATACAAGACTATATGTTGGATACGAATCTAGATTGTTTCCACAGAAATCTTGTGCAAGCTACCATGTCCAGTTTTCAATAAAATTAGGACAAAGATTCCAAGCCAAATCTGAAGAAAGAGATCGAACCATTCAACTATAGTTGCTTTGCTCTTGAACTGGTAGAGGCCGGCTTAATTCTTCTTCGCAGTCAGATATATATACTAAGTAGAATCAAGACATCAAGGAAAAGAAGTGTGCTGCAATAGAAATTTGACCACAGCATGATCACAACAATTAGACTCAGAATACTCACATAGAGACTTTAACGAATACGAGCCTTAAAGAATGCATATGGAGTTTGAACAGATTTTTGAGAGGGTACGAATAAGGCTGATATGTAGTCATACCATTGTAAAGATTACTTTGGTGATCCACAGAATATAGAAGTCTAAATATCTATTTGAGCTTTTTCAAATTCATGAGCTCTTCAGGTATATTTCCTGGATTGAATGGATTTATTGCCAGGCTTAGAGAGGTCAACTCTGGTAAACTTCCCATAAAAGCAGGGAATGGACTTGTGAAATTGTTGACTGACAAATCTAGAATTTGCAGTGATTTGAATGGAGAGAAGTCTGGTAAAGTACCAGACAAAACATTGTAAGATGCAAGTATTCAAGCTTGTTGCAATTCATAAGGGTCGACAACAGATTCCCTTCAAGGTAATTTACACCAAATTGAAGTTTCTTCAAGTTGTTCAAACCGCATATATCGGATGGAAAAGGACCATTCAGAAATTTGGTTTCAAGTATGATTTCAGTGACTATACCTGTAGAATTGTCGCATGTAATTCCATCCAAACTGCAAGGTGCAGAAATGGAGTCTTCCCAGTTTTTCATGGAATTCTGAGGATCTTTCAAGCTATTCTTCATCCATCAGCTCTAAAATTTGAGCCTCTCGAGTAAGAGCTCGGGCTCTGTTCATCTGTCCCAATCCGCATGAAATGTCAAAGTATTGATTGCCTCACATTTGGAAAAAGACAAAATCTTAAAAAAAAGCACTGGAAGAGATACATTAATGTTAAACAACCCCCCAAATTTGTGTTCAAAAAATACCGAGCATATGCAGCCATTAAGAGAGTGAAAGCAATAGAAAGGTACAACAATCTATACAGTTTGGTCAGTTCAAAAGCAATGTAATTGGAGAGAGCACATATGCCAAGCAGAAAATTAATAAGACCCTAAACAAATGAATTTACATGTCAAAATATAGAGATGGTATAAAATTTTATAATATACTTTTCTTATATCTTGTTGTTATAATCACATTTTTTAACTATATTTACTTTGAATTTTTCCTTAAATTACTAATGAACTTCCTAATCAACAAAACAATATCTAAAGCTCAGAGGCTTTTTCAAAGAGTCAAGAGTTAAGAATCTGATTAAGAAGTTCCATAATATAAACTTCTAAGGAACAAAATAAAGTTCACAAGCTCACAAACCATGGAACTCACACAAGGGTGACTGCACCTACTTTTCGCCATGGAACTCACACAAGGGTGACTGCACCTACTTTTCTCTGTTATAATTTTAGGCAACATTTTATAAACATTCATCATTTGAGTTCTGAAAGTACAGCTGCATTTTTCATCAGGAAAAAAAAAGATATAAAGCTCAAGGGATTTCCAAAGACTACAATCAGGGAGTTGTAAACCAATATTCCTCTTATGGAATGATGAATCTTATAAGCTTTTCCTAGTGGTCGGGACTTGTGATCAACAAGTTCTAGAACTATAAACTTCTAAGGAACCAAGAAAACTCACAAGCCATAGAACAAGCTATAGAACTCTTACACTAGTGACTATCCGTACTTTTTCAAGTTCTAGAACTATAAACTTCTAAGGAACCAAGAAAACTCACAAGCCATAGAACTCTTACACTAGTGACTATCCGTACTTTTTTTTCAATCCACTTAGATAACACTTTTTAGCTTTTTTAATGTTGCTTAAATTACAGCTGTACTTTTTTCATCATTAAAATAATATATGAAGCAAAATCTTTTCCAAAATCTTTGATCCAGAAGTTTTGGAATTATAGACCTCTTATGGGAAGTGGGAGGTGAGAAAGAAAGAGAAAAAACAGAAAAATCCATTTGCATTTTGTCTCCATGGCTTCAAAAAAAAAAAAAAAAAAAAAAAAAGAAAACAAAACAAAATAAAATTCTTTACATGAATTCACTACTTCACATGGAAAACATCTACAAAACAAAACAATAGGTAAAATCTTATTAATTAAATTTCAACTAAGTAAATGAATATCTAACAATTTCATGGGATCTGGAAAGAAAACTATCCAAACCTCCTTCAAATTTATGTAAAATCAATTCAACATAGTCACAGATCAGTAAATACGCGTTCTATCAGATTAGTGAATTGTAAGAAAGAACATTTATCTCCGTCAGATCAGTTCATTGTAGCAGAGAATATGTATATACTATATACCTCACATCAGTGCCTTGGATTATGAAAAAAAATTATTTCGATATCAAGGACTGAAAGCTATAGCCGAGATTCAACTGTGAGAACGGCTAAGATCCACAGGTTATTAAAAAAAGTACATTGTTAAATCAGAAACCAACGTGCCACAGCAACAATATGATAAAGTGTCTCTCAAAATTAGAGCGAGCTACCATGTGAGTAGGTTTCAGCCTAGCACAAAATAACCTGCAAAACATACCCGGAGACTAATGCACTGTGTACTTCACATTAAAAAAAAGGCACAAAACAAAACAACTGGTAAAATCTTATTGATTATATTTCAATTGGTAAATGAATCAATATCAGCAAAAATGCATTCCATCAAACAAGTGCATTGTAGCAGAGAAAATGGATCTCAGTCAGATCAGTGCTTGTATTTTATAAAAAATTAACTTTTGATATCAAGAACTGAAAACTATAGACAAAATTCAACTATGAGAATGGCTAAGATCCAAAGGTTATTAAAAACATACAATGTTAAATCACAAACCAACATTCCAAAGGAACAATATGATAAAATGTCTCTCAAAATTAGAGCGATCTACGGTGTGAGTAGGCTTCAGACTAGCCCAAAATAATGCTGTGTGTACTACTACCTGTTCCCAATTGTAATTTACCCACACACACAGAAAAAAATCAGAATTTGAAATCAAAATGAACTGAATTTGTAGATAAAATTTGTAAGGTCTCCTCAATCAAGCATCCTAGCCAGCATTCGTAGATACTCAATCACAGGTTGGTCCAACTCGACATATACATTGTCCAGTTGCTTTTGATCTTCCTCTCGAACCTCCGTTTCAGTCTTTCTTCCGTTGCTTTTGTAGTAGACACTCATGAAAGTTCCCACGGCTCTGTATTTTTTCTCTGCAACTGTTGTAGAGTGACCCATCAAACATGCGCCAGAAGTCTTTCTTATTCAATTCTGAAACAGCATATTGTGGCTGAAACCCTATGATTTTCAATCAACCATTTCTCCATTCTCCGCACTGCTTCTGCCCCCATCAAATGCCTCCCCACGGAAGACACAAGCTGGAGTATAATAGATGCCTACATCTGTGTACGTCTGGGCATATTCTATGTCACCTTGCCTGTGTGCCTCCTCAAAACCAGGCTCTGGGTAGACAGTTGTCTTCACAGGAAGTTTGAAGAGGCGATGAGGGCACAACCAAATAGGATATATCTAAAAGCACCACAAATTATAACAAAGCTCAGTTTGGGACTCTTGCCAAAATAGAATTAATATATCACATATAAAACAAAAGACTCGAGGCATTGAACAAATTCTTTTGGTTAAAAGGATGAACTCTGTTTGACCAAAGGGAAATTATAAAAATAGCAATAATATAATATCATCAACTACAAAAAACACTCTAATTGCACAGAGAGATGAAGGGTACAATGAGGATGATCAATCAACTCTTCCAGATGGGGATGGGGATGATCCATCCACTCATCATGTGTGTATAAAGGCACAAACAGTTTGTAACGGTGCTCCTAGACTATGGATTGGGTGCATTATATGGACACTAGCATAAGCCTGTCTAACCCAAGTGACTGCATTGCCTGAAGATGAACACTAGCACAGATGCATAGCTTAAGTTTACACAAATGGCCCAGGTTACATTTGCAAACTTGGAGTGCCCATCAGACCTAGGTAGAAATGGCCTTGTGTCAGTTGTACTGCAAAGTTTGGATGCCGGAGGACAGACAAAATTCAAATAGCATTGCATATGGACACTATCACTGCAGGACCTAAACCCCAGTTTAAGATGCATTTCTCAAGTTCACACAGAGATGGCCCAGGTTCACACAGTGCCTTTGCCCACAAAGTGAAACAAGTTATTCAAGGAGGGTATGTGAACCAAATAAGAAAACTATGATCTCATGTCTTGGAATCTTATTGAAAGCAGACGAATTTGTCTTGATTTTTTAAAAGCCCATGCTGCTAGCCCATGGGTTCGCTCAATTTGTTTGAACTGACCCATTTCAAGGCGTAAGCTCACTGAGATGTCATGCATTCAATTCTGGTAGAGTCCCTCTGGTTTTAAGAGCACATGTTGTACTTCGGTAATATCTACCATGGTTGCCATTCACGAAATGTAAGTGCGTGCTTGGAGGGTTTCCCTGACATTTTGCATATAAAAAAACGTAATCATGTTGATTCATTATGGTTTGCACAGTTTATTGTCCATGGATGCTCCTAATCAGAAGAAGAAAGATTTATAAGTATATCCCGCCAAAGATGGGGCAAACTGATACTAACTTCATTTCTTTTAATGAAAACATGGAATAGAGAAACATACATTACTATGGTTGGATGTTTGGTTGAAGTTATTTCCTACCTTCGTGAGGAATTTCATTTTAATAATTTTTAACAAGGATCAATCTCAGCTCAGATGTGGGCTCTCCTGAAAAACAATCTGCATATTCCAGTATGTCTTCCTTGTTATGACTTTGCTTCGGTCGTTAACGCTGCTTTCGTAATCTCCTTATAGTTAATGATTTCTGGAATGGGGCACAACTCTAGCAGTTGCTTATGAGTTATTGCTACTTCGTCTGCAGTTTGATCTAGTAAGTTACACTTGAAAAGGCAAGTCAGCAAGAAGTTTCCCTGTTAATGAGTTAGAAATTGTTAACAACCTGCTGAAACATCTAGTAATCATGACTTATGATCTGTAATTGCACTATATACCTCATGGAACGATCTCTGAAAGGGTTGGGAATAGAGATATTTAACACCTTTTAGTGTCGATTTCTATTAATAAAGATTTCTCGACTCATAATTCATTGCTCTTAGTCAGGAGGGATGTTGCAAATTGTTTCCTCTTGCTGAACCAGAAGCCCCAATTGATTTTAGGATCATGAAATCTGACAAGAGGTGATATCCTTTGCTCCATTGAGTACAGGAACCGCTAAAAGTATAAGAACTGCTCCAGATAACGCTCACCCGATTCCTCTACTTTTAGCTCACCCGAACGATTCATCCAGCACTTAGGAGAGTGGCTACTCTTTCTCATTCTCCCATTAAAGCCCTCTCTGAAGCACAACCAGCTTGTTGGAGAAATAAGGGTGTTAACTAGAAGAAATTTGCTTGATAAATAGAGGTGTTAACCATTGCTTGATAAGTTGTCTTTACACAATGAAAAAAAAATACTTTAATTTCAATGGAATTTCACATTTTAATTTCAATGAAATTTCACATAGAGTAGCCAAATTTGGCAAGAGATGCTTCTGAGCCTAGTGTTATATTCAAATGAGTATCTCTTTCTCAATTTTTTTTCTTTTTTTTTCCCAAATTTATTTTCTCTCATTATTGGCAAGGAGCTCCATGATTTTTTTTATTTGATCCAATGTATGAGAGAGTTCATGAATCCATTTTGTATGCTTCTTGAGTGCAAGGGGTTTCCTTTCCTTCATTTTCTTTCTTCATATTTGTCATTTGTTGATTCTTATCTCACCTTGGTACTTACTCCACTTCTCAAATGTCATATAGTAAAGCATAAGATGAGAAAGGAGCACGAAGAGAAAGGATACCATCATTACTATGCCATTATTCTGGAACAATTATGTTAGTGTAGCTTTATTTTTTAAATTTAACCTCTTATTACATTATTTGAAAAATATATAGAAACTAAAATTTCCATATATTTCACTTAATTCTTATTTTCCACATTACATTCCCACATTCACGGCCTTGTTCCTACGCCCAATTGATCTGCCCAAGCTTCTTCAAGCGTACCATTGGCGTTGATTTTGATTCTCTGGCATCCACTTGACCAATATCCACAACCTTTAATGAAGTGCTAAATATGCTGCTAAATACAAAAAGTGAACCTCTCTCTGGTAGCTCGTTAACAGTGATAAAGGAGTATATATCTTTAAACTGGTGACATAAAAAAAAACTTAACAGGGTTGAAAAAAAATGGTTTTCTTACTATGTCATTAGAAATTTTACATCTGGGAAAACGTTGTGCGCTTGTTTCAACGCAGCAACTGCTGATGTAAACTTTGGTATGGCCTCTCAGCCTTGGACAGATGCCCTCTGTCCCACCAACTACCAACATGATCTTTGTAATTATATGAAACCCCTTGGTCCCTCAACAGAGCTACAATGACACGGATCCTATCTGGATAGATTCACCTCCTTGACTGAGAAATGGTAAATCTCTCTGCCCAGGAAACAACTCGATCAAACAGAAATTCAAAGAACACACCCATCAGATCTCCATATGCATAAGCAACATTCAATGCTCAGTCTTGTCAAATATGGATCAACTTCCAATCTGGATTCTCGTCTTATTGTTTAAAAATGATATTATGGGCCACAACAATTTGCCCATGACTGCAACTCTTCACAACTTCCACTGATCAACACATCTACATCCATTGGCAGCTGAGTGGATGGTCCTTGGAGAAACCGCTCTGCAAATCACCCACGTCTCTAGACTCCTTAATAGTGTGTAACAAGGATTTGACCTGTCGGTCTAGAGATTAGCATATGGATTATGACATTAAAATCGCTTTATCACCTTTTAATTTACTGTAGTGATGAATACCTAGTGGTAGAAAAGATGAAACCCGAGGCAATGGGGGGATAGGCCTTGGGGGTCATGCGTGCAGTGATAGCTCTGCAATGGTCGGCTCTGCGTCAATTCTTGGACCTGTGGCCTTGGAAACGAGTTAGAACAACAACCTCGACTCAGATGACCGTATCAGATCTCAGGTATGGCCCCACTTACATTGAGCTATCATGTGATGGAAGTATGGCCCTCGACCCTCGAACTAGGTGTATGGTGTGACAATTGGCTTCATGACCTACAACAACAAGAATGTTGATCGATCTGATGATGATAGTTTTGGCCTCGTGACCTACCAACTATGATGGATCTGTCTCAAAAAATAAATAATGGGCTTGATCTCTGTGGGAGGTTCTTGATTCTGGCAGATAGATTCATATCTAACTTTGAAATCCTTCACTTTAGGTGAAAAAAATTTCACATTTCACTGATACAAATATGGTCTTAAAGATGACAAATTTGATCTACAGAGGGAAGTAGGTATGATCAATAATTTCCCATTCTGCAAGTAATTCCAACAAGAATAATAAACCCTTGAATTGGTTTTAGGACGACTTCAAAATTGACTGAAAATTTAAGAGACCAACTAGGGTGATATGAGATATCACTGAATATGGAAAACTATCGGATAGGGTGAGCATCTCACCAAAGTTACTACAATCTTGCAAATAAAAATCTCTCAAAGTTGGCAAGATGCACAACTTTGATACCACCGTAAGATCCCAAACAATTAATTAATCAATATATTTGACACATTTAGGTGTTCTATTTAAAATCCTTTTTAACAAAACACCGAACACAAAAGGGATCTAGAAAATTACAGCCCTTATTTGAATTAATACATAGAAAACAAGACATGCCAAAATACAAGAAAAATAATGGAGCCCTTGCCTTGGCATACTGTAGCTTCTCAATGCACAAGAACACAAAGACATTGAAACACAAACATGAACCCCGGATGGATCCACCAACAAAAGTCTCCGGGAGGTTTTCGTCCGGGATCAAACTAGAACTAGCCAAGTCAAGTTCTCAATGAAACACAAATAGATAGACAACTATGGATTATCCAAATGCCTATCTCCTATCCCCCCTTTATAGGCTTGATAAACACTCTAGAAACCTTATTTTGTTGTTTTCCCTCGGAAAATGAAGGAAAATACCATGGGCAGTATACCTTGGGAAAATACCATAGTAAATATGCTAAATTTGGACAACTAGGTCCAAACTCCATATTATGATGCTCGCATTAAGAGGCTAATTTTTTTTGTTGGATTCCTCTTCGAGAGGTGTAAAATCCATATAAAATATGTCTTAATCCGATGAGCGTAACTTATATTTTGAATTTATTATTCTTAATAAATTATATGTGCAAGGTCGGCCGCTTTTTTGTAATGTAGGCTCACATGCCCAACGTATGTGTCACACACCCTCATGATGGATATAAATACAGGAAAAGTTGAAGAGCATTTCATCATCATCACAACTCATCATCTTCCTCTCTCATCAAATAGTACGAGCTATTTAAAAGACAAGTTTCAGCCACACGTGTGAAGGACGAAGAGGACAGACCGTACGTACCGTAGTCGAAAGTACGGATTTTCTCTGTCGCTAGGGTTTTTCGCGAGAAAGTTTGACCCGACGTTGACTTTGGTCAACGCTTGGTCCAATCAAGCCGAAAACTTGTGGAAGGTTCAATTTTTGAAGGCCGTACTACCCGGCACAAAAATCGAGGTCAAAGGGTTGACCGTTTTGCCGTCGCGTTGACTTTTAGCTGCTGCCCTCGCGTTGACTTTTCGTAGACAGCGTTGACTTTTGTAGAGTTGACTTGGGTTGACTCATCTACCGATTGGAGGGTTGTTGTGACACATGTCAATGGGGCCGACCAAAGGAGACTTTCGTTTGGTTGAAGCATCCCGTTGACCACCGAAACGAACACACACATTTTTCCCTCGTTTCGATTTGTCTTCTCGTAAGATCTACTTATATGTTCTATCCGTATTTTGCTTAACTACTTGTATGATTGCTGAAAGAAAAATGAAATTGCTACTAGCATAGAACATCTACAAAACTTTACAAAATACCATGGGAAGCTTTCATCCATTTTGACCATATAAAAAAAAGGCATATTACTAAGATGCCATTCATCGAGGAAGTTTAATTTTTGGTTAATTTTGGTTACATTGTGTAATAAGGATGTGCTTAGAAGCTCTAGTATTGGAGAGTCATCCATTTACACATTGAAAGGTCTCAATCTAGAGCACTCACAAGAGCTCTTTTGTTGGCATGCCTTTTGTCACCCCTATCCCGTTGTAGGATTTGAGGAGGTGGTTGAAAAGTTTTTGGATGCATGTAATGCATTTCCATTATCTCTTAAAGTGCTCAGGGGAACTTCTTTGTGGAAAAGATGATTTGAAGAATTGGAATGCTCAATTGCGCAAAAGCTCCAAAGCAATTCCCCGAAGATATATGAAGCACAATTAAAATTAGATATGATGCTCTAGATAAGGAAGAAAAGAAGATATTCTTAGACGTTGTTTTGATTCTTTATAGGAGAATACAAGAATACCGCTATAAGAGCATGAGATGGATCTCGATCGGGAAGGGTTTCTAGGTCTTTGGAAGCTCGGAAAATAGGTGCTCGGTGGAGGTGGACAGAGAAGAACCGTCTCGAGAATGCATGGCCACCTTTGAAACCTTGCGCAGAGATATAGCCGAGAATCCGCAGTATCCGTGTCATCTTTGGCGCTTCACAGAGAATATTATTCATAATGTGTTTGGATAATCATTTGTAAGTATTCTAAAGCTTTCGACCGACTTTCGAAATATCGCCGTGTCAAGTTTTGAAATCTTAAAACTTTTCAATATTATCGATCTTGTTTGTAACAACTTTGGGTGAAAAATTCAAGTTCATGAATTATCATTCTTGATGTATATCACCCTAAACAATCTTTCGAAAGCCTTGCAGAAGCCGCAACCTAAGTAGGTTGTAGTTGCTTATGGCTAAAAGTGATTCCGTTGAACTAGTATTCAACGGTGGGCATTTAGCACCACTAAAATATCTTTGTTGGGAGAAGCTGTTTGAATAACTCTTTACCTCCCTCGATTCCATCGATGAATTTAAGATTGTTACATATAAAGCGGTTACAATTGAAAACACTATGGGAAAATGGGAAAATGATTTCGTGTAGTCGTGTTGTTTTTCCTTTTTTAACATATTTGTTTATTTTCTTCAAAGAGTAAAAAATTATTGCACTTAATTGATTTTTTTCCCTATACCACAATGTCAATGTCGAAAGCTATAGAGGCACCAACCCACTTTAATAATGTATGTGAATATTGCGTACACCTCTACAATTGAGGGAGTTGTATATTGAAGCTCCCCTTTCACAAGCCTTCCAAAGTCCATTGGAAAATTAAAGCAGCTTGAACATTTATTCTCTACTACGGTTTGTCCATTGAATTTGGAAACAAATTAGGCTTCCGTAGTATTCATTTAAACTCGCTCCACTCGCGAGACACTCCCAAAATCATTGGGGGAACCCGACAAGCTTCCAAAGTATTGAATTGAAGGGGTGTCGCAGGGGCTCCAAACCCTCCCAAACTCGGCGGGAACCCGATAGGGTCTCCAAAGTCTTGACTTGAATGGGTGTCGTAGTATGCAAATGCTCCCAAACTTGGTGGGGAATCCGACAAGCCTCCAAAGTCTTGACTTGAAGGGGGTGCCACACTCTCCAAATGCTCCCATACTCATTGGGAAAACTCGACTGGTCTCCATAGTCTTGAATGGGAGGGGTGCCGCACTCTCAAGACACTCCCTGACTCATTGGAAACCTAACGAGCCTTGAAAAGTATTGAATTGTGTTGAAAATATTAAAGTCACCCTGCATACCCCGTGCGGGTAGAAACATAGTACAAACAAGGGGCAGAAAGGTTGAGTGTACACTTCGTGCATTTAACATAAAGGCATGGAGAAAAACAGTAAGGAAGGATTTTTGTTTATGGGGCGCAACACCATTGCAGAGATGAAATTAAATTTTGTTGTGGGTCGTAACCGACTTTTGCGAGAGGAGAAGTTAAGACTTTCGTGGTTCAACCACGCAATAGCGCTTTCTATTAAAGAAAGTCTTTACGTGCGTAAAAGCCCTCAACAACCAAATAGAGAAGTTTTTTTTGTTAAACGCGTCGAGTTTTTAAACTTATGATTGGGTCACGCTCATCTGTGGTCCCCACATTAATCGCCCATCACAAATATTTTTGTTTCGTGTCTTGTTGATGTGAAGTCCACCGCGATGCAATGTTGTGATATCGCACATCGCACATTGCAACCCGACAAAGCCAATAGTACATCGCACATCACCAAACCATCGTTCCACCCTACCGCATATGTTTTCGCCGAGAGTTTTTCCGTCGATACGATAGCGCCGATGCGATGTGGTCCCCACATCGCAACATCGCACCATCGCAATATCGCCATCGCCGCATCAAAGTTCATTCCGCCAAAACCATTGTTCCGCCAATCGCCGATGTGTCGATGTGGTCCCACCGCCATGTGGACCAATCACGCTAATTCGCGTTCGTTTTCGCCATGACGTCACCACCACAAAAGTGTTACGCGAAGATTTCATTTAATCGGGTTTATATTTTGATTTGAGTTCCGCTGGCCCCAACAATAGCCAATCAAATGCCGTTCGCGTAAGTTTTGGGTCCGTTGACGCAGGTCTTTTTTGTAACGCGAAAAAAAATGCATTGCAACTCAATTTTTGTTTGAAGTCCGGCCCACATGTCTATTGAATTTTGATTAAAGTTCTTTGTTTTTTTGAAGAAATATAATGTTATGGGGGGCAGTGAAGAAGTTTTTTGAAAAGAACCACGAGGTGCCTCTGCAGCTGACCAAAGCATCAATTGTTGACCTAGAGATCACGGTGGAGATTTTATATGGGGGGCACAACATAGATCAAATGTACTCAAGGGAGAGTGGCTCCACAGGGACCCACAAGAAAGGGTTTTGCCATTATGTTTTAATTTAGTTTGTTTATGTTTTGCTTTATGTTTTTTATATAGCCGCGTCATATAAAAGGTTCAATAGAGCATAGTTGTTTTTAATGTAATGTTGTTGTTTCACACGTACGTAATGTGTATTGTGATTTGTAATGCCCGAAAGGCGTAAAGAGAGATAGAGAGGAAATATTTGTAATGTCGCGTCTCGTGAGCAACAACCACTATAAAACCCGTAACATCGTTCGAAGATTGAATCCATCATTTTGTAATAGTTTTTAGTTTTGTTAATGAAAAGAAAAAGTTGTGCCATCTCTCGTCTCAAAGCGAGCATTGTTCGCATTTCTCTCGTGTTAAAGGAGGAGAATTTTATTTCTTTCCCCGTGTGTTCGGAATATTTAAAAATTCCAACAAATTGGAGGGGTGTTTCACTCTCCATATGCTCCCGTACTCATTGGGAAATATGACGAGCCTCCAAAGTCTTAACTTAGGCTAGTGCTATGCTTTGTCGATGCTTCCGTACTCGCTCGAGAACTTGATGGGCCTCCAACACCTTGACTTGTCGCTGTGCGCCGCTCTCGGACACTTCCGTACCTCGGCCGGGAATATGAATGGCCTCTAATGTTTTGATTTACGAAGTACACCTCTTTGCGTACGCTCCCAAGCTCTCTTGGAAATATGACGGGCCTCCAAAACCTTAGCTTGGTCTCGGTGTTGCATTATGCGGACACTCCCTGCACTCGGATTCTCGGTTCGACAACTTGATGGACCTCCAAAGTCTTAGCTTGTACCGTTCTCCAATCCGCAGACGCTCTTTGGGAACCTCGACGAGCCTCCAAAGTCTTGACTCCGATCGGCGCTCCAATCCACGTATTCTTCGAGACTCGACCGGGAACCTGATGGGTTTATCGAGTGCTTAACAAGTGGCTTTAGCGAAGAAAGTGAGGAGTAAAATATAGGAGCGCTTCGTAATTCGAATCGTGGTCAAGTTTTCATTGCATGATCTATACAACACTCTCACTAACCTTTAAAAGTATGTAATTATAAGCCAAATGTATAGAATTATTTCATGTGTTGTAAGCACGAAAACTATACTAGTTATTGCCTCCATAGTGATATCAACTCTAATTAATATTATGTTTTAAATATTTCATTTTATGGTCCACATATGTAATGGAGTGTTAAATCAATAAGAAATAAATTTTATTTAAAGTTAAATTAAAAAAATGATAATAATTTTATTGGCATTAATCATCCATCTTAATTTTGAATTTATCAAGTATAGAGAGGGATCAAATATATTTTCTCTCTAAAAAGAGATTTGCATATCAAAGAGAATATCTCTCTTAATATAGACCCATCTTAATTCCGAATCTACCAAGAGCGGAGAGAGATCAAATATATTTTCACTCTAAAAAGAGATTTGCATATCAAAGAGAATATCCCTCTCAATGCTTGGTAAATTTGGAGTTATGGATTTAGGCTCATTTAATTTCTTCCTTTAAATAGGGTACATTCCACATGAATACTATGGGTCATTTTTATTTTATTTTTCTTGAGTTATTTATATTTTATTTTGACCAAATTAAAATATTTACATTGCATTATATTAATATTTTTTATTTAAATTTAGTTTTTGTAATTTAATTTAATTTTTACTTTTATGTAATTTGATTTAGTCAAAATGTTAAATATTACATTATAACATTATTACCATATTCTCGTGGAGAGTGTCTCTCAACCCAAATATACATTATAAATAAAATAAAATGTTGTATTAATCATCAAATTAATCGAATTTTAAGTTTAAATAAAATTTATTTAATTAAAAATGTAGATAAAAAAATGGAATGTGAAATGTTTTTTTTAATCATCAAATTAATAAAATATTTGAATATTATATATAAAATAAAAATAAAATTTACTCAATTAAAAAAATTAATTACAAAAAAATTAATGATGCAGAGCAATCTCATCGTAACATTTATTTGGCAAGAAAGCCTAAGAGGTCTACTAAAGGGAGTGGGTTCTCTTAATTTAAATTTCTTTTATTATCCTAAGATTGTAACTAAGTTTAGGAAATTTAAATGGAATTGTATGAAGATCTCGTGAGGTATAGAGGTCTAGAATCTATGTTAGGTATGAAGGAGTGATTCTAGTGATTTCTCCATGAAATTGTGGATATGAGAGATCTTAGGAGTTTGGTGAGGAACTTTCGTAGGATCTAAACCGAAATTAGTACGTAATCCTTCTTTTTAAATATGATATATTTTGTAAGCAAAGAGGGTTGGATTTGCATGAGTGTGAGAGTGAGAGGAATGTAATTATTATCGAGTCATCAATGGCCAGAGGATATATTTTGTAAGCAAGAGGGTTGGATTTGCGTGATCGTGAAAGTGAAAGGAATGTAATTATTATCGAGTCATCAACGGCTAGAGGAAAAAAATATCCGTTTTTATTTTAGCAATTTTAATTCAAGAAGGATTGTTTCCAGAGATCATCGGTGTCCGTGTTAAATTTATTTTCTATTCTCCCCGAATTTGTGAAGATCGTGCCATCGGAGTTGCGAAAGTTCCGTGTTAATAGTTATGTTGTTTTCTTTTTTTTTACACAAAGCGAGTCTTTTACACACACAAGCTCTTAATGAGGGAATCGTATGGAGGTCCTCGGAACCCTTAGATCCCTTAAATTTCATCAATAAAATTGTAGATTATGTCTCGTAACCTTGAATTCGACAAAGATCCAGAGAAATTCTAAAGAAAAAATTAAGATTAGGTCATAAACATGTGTTTTTGGTTGAGGTGTTGCATATTCCTTTCGAGACGCTACGCATTTGTTGCGCACACCTTTGAAACGATACACATAAGCCGGAGGTGCTACGCATTCGCCGGAATTGCTACACATACGTTAAGCATTCGCCGGAGATGCTACTCTATGTTACGCATTCACTCGGAGATGCTACGCTACATTTACACACTACGTTTTCACCCGTAAGCTAAAACTCACCTCAACAACGAATAGGTTGAACGATCCAAGCTCCAGTAAGTTAAAAAAAATAGATGAAGGTAAGGAGTAAGGTATGGAAGGATGTATGCTATGAATTTGAATCTGTTTTCATTTTTTATAAACATATATGTGCATGAAAACGTAATTTTACAAAGAATAGAACAATCTTCGATCCGAGTCCGCCTTCCAATTTGTTGTTGTGGAATGAGAGGAGACGAGTGATCTAGATCTCACAGAGAGGCTCACTATATAGAGAGTTTATTTTTTTTTGTGAAAGAAAAGGAGAAGGCAACAATATTGATCTTGAGACCGATTTACCCCGCATCATTTGGTATCGCAGCAAGTAAAAGCTCTTTGGGTAGAAAATTAGAGCAATTTTTGTGCTCTTGAAATTATATGAATTGAGGTAGAAATTGTATTTGCGGATACAATTGTGATTGCGTAAAAGAGGAGATCAATAAAGTTTGACTGAACAAGGGAGATAAAGCAAGTGTGATTTGCATACAATTGATAGAGATATTGGAAAGAAACGAAGAGAGGATCGTATTATTAAAATCGACAAGCGAAAGGCATGGTATTAAGAAGTTGTCCATTCAATTGCGGAAGATTGGATAAACAAGATCAACAAGAGATCTTGAGGGAAAATTGGCATATTTTTATGTTAATTTCTGGTTTGAGAATTGTTTGCAGTATTATAGGTAGCAAACAAATAAGGTGCTAGCAACAAAGATAGTTGGGAAGAGATGTAACAAAGAACCATTGTGTTCTTAATTGATAAGAGCATGTGAGCTCTTAAACAATGGAAAAGAACCTTTAATATCCAACCTGCAAGTTGGACAAGGAGGACAAAGTTGAATGTTCTCGAAGAAGTGGATTATCGTAGAAGCCAAGAGAAGCAAAGTAGTTGCTCAAAAGGTGGTTTGAGAGACAAAGAACCAATTAGATACCAAGAGGTTAGGCTCGCAGGAAAGCTCAGATTAGTATGAGGGTAGGTATGGAGACCTGCTAAAGGTAAAGGCTTAGGTGCAGTCCACAAGTGAACAAGATGGATTTCACAAAGGAGGTGAAGCCAATGATCACCGGAGGTCATTGCGCAGAGGTTCGGAGGAAAGCCACAACAAATGGAAATATGCCAAGGTAAAGGGCATAGAGGTGATGAGTCAAAATGGATTTGAAAAAGAACCGACCGAGATAATAGATGAACTCGCTTACATGGAGAAGTTGCTACAAGAGGAGGAAATGCAAGATAACCGTAGAAGAGGATGGAGTATGAAGAAGCCAGTTCGGGTGGCCGATTGGTACAATTATTTGTAAAGAAACAAAGGAAAATCTTAAGGGACATGAAGAAGAAAGAGAAACTCAGAGGAGCCGAGTTCAAATTGAAGCCATTGATTCAAGAAGGAGTTCACTACCGTGAACGAGAGCAAGGTGACATCCTTGGAGAGGATAATGTTGAGAGAAGATATATTGTGGATCTTACGCATTGCTCGGAGAAGGAAGAGGAAGAGAGACTAGCAGGGAAGTCTCATGATCTCTTTGAAGAGTTCGGATCAACAAGACGAAGATATGCTGACAGGGGAGTTTGAAAGCCTTAATAGTTTTAAAACTAATTATTTGTGTATGTTTGTCGGTGAAGCAAGTGATAGACAATCACTGAGTTGTCATAAAGATGAAGGAAGAAAAATAAATGTACAAAGACATTTCAAAGAGGCAAGATCGTAACTACATTATAACGGAGGATGAGGCTACGTTGTCTCATGAAGATAGCCAAGGGAGAGCACATGCACATTTGGTTAATGAAGGGACTGCTGGAAGATAGTCAAAAAAGGTGGTTATTGTACAAAATAAAGTAGATTTGGCTCATGGGGTTGGCCAACGAGATGTTGAAGAAAAGGAGCGTTCTGTTACAGTAGCCGCTCGGAGGAGTTGTTGAAGAAAGATGAGTCAAAAGAGAAGAAAATCAGAAACCGATGTTGCATTCGTACAAAAAGGAGTGGGGTTGGAAACATCAGCAAAGACTTTAGAGTCTCATGGTTTCAAAATTAATCATTGGCATGTTGTAGCAGGTATTGAAGAAAGAGAAAAGCAGATAGATACAAGGTTCTCGTCATAATGGAAGAAAGAGGGCAACACTCTAATATTGTGCTAATCGATTTTGAGGAAAGAGTAGAAACTCAAAGAAAGACAAGAGTTCTACTCATAGAGGACAACAAGAAGTAGCAGATTCTAAAGATGGATAATCTCAAAGAACCTGTCATAAAGGAAGATAGTACAACATTGTCTCATATTGATAACATTGGAGAAAGTCATGGAGGACTTCAGCTTGGAAACTCTACAAGTTTATGGAAGGAAGAATACCCTTAGAGGCATCATGAATTGGTTGTTTATTTTCTTTGTGAATATTTGTTTGATTTTTTGAAGAAATTGTATTCATGATTGGAATAAATGGTGAACTCGGCAAAGGAGAAGATGGTACATGTCTTGCAAGTGTGCCAACATGGTAAAGGAAGAGCTGATAAAGAGAGTATAGCTCAAAATATTTCAGCTAGTGAAAAGGGAGCTAAGAGGAGTCAAGGATTAGAAAGCAACTTAGAAAACTCGTGAAAGGAGAGATATTGTTATCTCATGCAAAAAAGTGGAAAAGAAGGAGGTTGACATATGAAAACAGATCACGAAGAAATTTATACAAAAAAATTCTCAAGGAAGGACAGAACAAAATTATACTTTGGAAAGCCATGCAGAGGCTTATGTAGAACCAAGAATGATTATTTGGTATAGTGGTCATATTGTTGATTATGATAAGAGAATGACAAGTGATGGACAACATATATGAGAGGAAGCCCATGTGACGGAAATGTACAACAAAAAAAGAAGAGAAATGTGTATTGCAATTCAAGAATGAACTCAAGGAATGTTCTGATGAAATTTTTTTTCCGTAATAAGTTTGTTGAATGTGTAGGTATAGATCATGGAAGCGGTCAGTCTTCTCAAAGAGAATCTGAAGAAGGATTGGTCAAAGCGATCATATTCTTTAGAGACTTATGAAGGAAAGAGGGAGAGAATATATGAAACTCTCACTCACATAATATCGAAACTTGGAGAGCTGAATGTAAAAGAATACTTCAAGGTGACATAAATTATGATTTTTGGTTTGAATAAATAGGGAATGTCATACAAAATGACAGAGGTTTAAAAAGTAAACTCGAAGACAGAAGTGATGCAAAAAGAAAAGGTCACAAGCAACTTGAAGAAATTTGAAGAAAGAAGAGACATAAGTGAAGTCATGTGGCCCGAAGACAATTCAGATCATGAATGTCCGAAGTGGTTACATCAGAAATATAAAAAAGGTTTAGATGTGGATGATCATTTGCATATGGTCATGAAGGATGTGATGTCTTTAGTTTTTAATGTTTTGAAGAGATTAGAGGAAAATTTGATAGATCAATTGAATGTGAAACAATGTTTTTAGGAAAATGAGAGTGGAAATGAAGGAGGAAGAGTTTTTACATAGGACACTACTGAAGAAAAAGAAGACTGCAGAAAAAGTGAAATGGCAGAATTGGAACAAAGATTGTTCATGGAAACAAGAGGAAGTGAAGATCAAAGAATTGCTTGGAATGGTGAGAAAGTTGTTCATGAGGATGAATATTATATTAATGCAAGGATCAGTTGGTGGACTCGTAGAGATACAAGGACAAATTTGTACAGCTTGAAAGGCATCATACTAAGGAATGGTTCTATGTTTTTATACCAAGCAAACAATCAAATGGGGTTGAATATAAAAGGATCTCATTGAAAATAGAGGGTATATGGACAAAAGGAGGAGAAAAAGAGTTATATGTTATAACTTATGCAAATGAATTGTTGATTAATAGACAAGATGAATTAAAGGAGACATCTGGAAGACAACAAATGATATGGTTGGAAGAAGCACAAAACAAAACAATTAATGAAGATTACAAGGAGCATAATTTAATGGAGTTGACTTATGAGATGGAGATGCAACATTGGAAGTATGCATTGTTTAGTCCATTTTTTTTACGCAAAGGAAAATGTCATTTGAAGATTGAAAATAGAAGGTGGGACAATGATAAAGAATTGACAGACTATTACCCAAGAGTTTGATAAATGTTGGAAGAGGACAGTAGTACACTCATAACGTATGTCAATCAAGGAGAAGGTTAAATATTGGAGTATATGTGTTATGGGAGAAATTGATGAAGACTTCCAAATGGATGAGAGGGAACAACAACAACAAAGTGGACAAATGATTCATGATGAAAGATGGAGCAAAATGTTTGTAGGAAAACAAAGTAAGAGTTGGGATCCTCGGAAGGTTGCATAAAAACAATAGAGCAACAAAAAAATGTAAAAGCAAGTGAAAATTGGCAACATAAGATATGGAATCTAGGATGAGTTCAATAACGTAATCATGATCGGGAGATCATGCAACATTTTATTCCTTTGGAGTTTGATGTAGGAGCAATCACATTAGAACATTTATTTGGGAAGAGGCCCTAAGAGGTCTTTACAAACTTTACTAAAGGGATTGGGTTCCCGTAATTTAAATTTCTTTTATTATCCTAAGATTGTAATTAAGTTTAGGAAATTTAAATTGAATTGCATGAAGATCTCATGAGGTATAGAGGTTTAGAATCTATGTTAGGTATGAAGGAGTGATTCTAGTGATTTCTCCATGAAATTGTGGATCCGAGAGATCTTAGAAGTTTGGTGAGGAGCTTTCATAGGATTTGAATCGAAATTAGTACAAAAATCCGTCATTTTAAATAGGATATCTTTTGTAAGAAATAGGGCTTGGATTTGTGTGAGTGTGAGAGTGAGAGGAATGTAATGATTATTGAGCCATCAAGGGCCAGAGGAAAAAAAAACTCTATTTTTATTTTAGCAATTTTAATTCAAGAAGGATTGTTTGCAAAGATTACCACTGTCGTTGTTAAATTTATTTTATGTTCTCCCTAAATTTGTGAAGATCGTGCCACCAGAGTTGCGAAAGTTCCGTGTTAATAGTTCTCGTTGTTTTCTTTGTTTTTTACATAGTGTCTTTTACTACGATCACAGCTTCTTAATGAGGGAATTGTATGGAGGCCCTTGTAGATTGTGTCTCTGAACCTTGGATTTGACAAAGATCCGGAGGAAGTCTAAAGGAAAATCAAGATTTGATCATAAACATGTGTTTTTAGTTGAGGCACTGCGTATTCCTTTGAGACACTACGAATTCTCGTGCATGTGCTCGCGCACACCTTTGAAACGCTACGCATACATTGGAGGTGCTACGCATTCGATGGAATTGCTAAACATACGCTACACATTCGCCGGAGATGCTACGCAACCTTTACACGCTACACTTTCACCTGTAAGCTAAACCTCACCTCAGCAATGAACATGTTGATCGATCCAAGCTCCAGTAAGCTAAAAAAAGCGGATGAAGCTAAGGAGTAAGGTATGGAAGGTTGTAAGATATGAATTTGAATCCGTTTCATTTTTTATAAACATATCTATGGATGAAAACATACGTTTACATATAACATAACAGTCTTTGATTTGAGTCTGTCTTCCAGTTTGTCGTTGTGGAATCGAGAGGAGACAGGGTGATCTAGATCCGTAGAGAGGCTCACTCGTATAGAGAGTTTATTTTTTTTGTGAAAGAAAAGGAGAAGGCAACAATATTGATCTTGAGACTGATTTACCCTGCATCAATTAATGTCAACTTTGCTCACATTATATGTTATGAAGAAAATGTTGTTGCAATCATCAAATGAATAAAGCCTTAGAAAATATTGTAGTAATCGTAAAGCGAATAAAGTCTTAGATTAGAAATAAAATTGAGCTCAATTAAAATATAATAAATCACTACTATTCAATTTTTAATATTACAATTTGATTTTTATTAATTAAAATTTTTAAAAAATAAGTTAAAGAAAATATTATAAGGCCCCTGTTTTTTTTATCTCGGAAACCATGGAAATTTTGGTAAAATTTTAATAAAATTTGGCACAACGATCAAACTTCAAGATTTTGGGTGCCCTAGAGGTTTTTTGATGGCATTGAATCTATTTCCAATATCAAACACATGATTCAAATATTGCTACCGCAATATTTCTTAAATTGTTTTTGCCCGGGATTCGACCACTTTTGACCATCTTTCTCGACCTCCATAGACAACTCCTATTATAAGTATGATTACATATATATTAACATAACTACATTTATTTAAATAAATATGATTAATATACATTAATGAATATAGATTTAATATTGATATTAATAAAAATATAAATATAATAATAATACCATAATAATAATAATTAAATTATAAAATATTATTATCATTATATTAAAAATAATATTCTTTAGCTTTATTAATTAATTTATTATTAAACTTAATACTATAAAACTTATCAATATTTATAATATTATAAATTAATATTATTATAATATTAAATTAATACTAAACAAATATAACATTAAATTAATTACTAAAATAAATGGTTGAAATAAATTAATGATTTCGTGAAATTAATTACTAAAAAAAATGAAATAAATATGGTTGACCATAATTGATTTTCATATTGACGTAATGCAATATTAAACTATCCGAGAATCCATAGTATCATGACAAGTCCAAGCACATTAATATCAGGTACTATCACTTGCAGGATTGCGTGCAAAGGAGAATTATGATGCTACAAGTACATTCCAACCGAGGAGCAGTGATGCAGATATCTTGACAAAGGCATTGCTAAGAGACAAATTTGAATTCCATAGGTGCATGATAGGGGCGGTGCAAAAATCCCTTTTTCGCTTTGAGTGAGTGTTAGAAATTATAGCAAGAAAGGCTCAATTTGACTTGTGCCCAAGTCAAATTGAGTACTTCGATTTTCCACATCAACAAGATGACTTGGATTGCAGCTTAGCTTGAATGGCATGGCCTTGTCACTTAGTTAGATCAACAAATTCGAGTTTGTTGGCTTGGAGTAGATTTGTGCATGTGGTGATTGCTAAAATCTAGCAATCTAGTTTAGTTATTTTCAGTTGAACTGAGTTAACCGATCTCCGGTCATTAGTTGAGTCAGTTGAAGGTTAGTTGAGTAGTAGAACTATTGTTAACTCATTGATCTCTCGCTTAAACTAGTCAATCAGCTAAAAATAGCTCATACATGCATGAAATTCAAATTGCCTGAGTTCCACATTGTAATCATCAATTGTATACTAGTTGAGTGTATAGGCTTGGAAATTAAGCCGTTGATCAATTCCTTGGGATTTGTGCAAGGAAATAGGTAATTCCCCTATTATTTATGAGCTCGGCTTTCTTTTGAATTACACAAGGAAATAGGAGGAAGTTGGAGGCTTGAATTGGCTAAATCGCTGGCACGAAGCATGACAATCGACAGGAGAACAAGTTTATAGTTCAAGGTGTGCTTTAGAGTTGAAGAAATACATTGTAATAGATTCTCATTCTCATATGATTAATGAAACGTAGCGAGAGGGGTTTTTTCCCATCCGGGTTCCCCTATAAATCATTGTGTTCTTGTGGTTTTGATGGTTGCATGCTATTGTATGTGTTTCTAAATTGTGATTTCCATTCCACAAATTTATAGAGAAAATTTGTAATCTCTTTTTTTTCCCCCTAGCTTTGAATTCATCAAGTAGTAGCAAATTTCTATTAATTTCTACATGTTTCTCTAGATCATAAATGGTGACAAAGATCTAGGAATGACACGTTAGTGAATGGATGAAGATAGGGTCACCTGGTGATGCAACCACCGAGACCGACTCCTCATGTCGCTTCATTTTATTCTCTTTTGTTTTCCTTGTTGGCTTAGTTGGTTGGAATTAAAGGATTAGGGAAACTTATGTAAGGTTTATGTGTTGTAGCCAATACTTTTAATATCAAACATTTCATTCCTTGTGTAGGGTGGTTGGATTGTTAGGACATTAGAGGGCATAAGAAAGTGCACAAAGAATTTGATGCATTGTGGGAAGAGATTATCAATGAAGAAATTGTCGAGATGAAGGAAAATGAGTGGGGAGAATGAGGATGATTCTTGACAACTCTTCGTAGAGACACAAACATAAACATAAAATTAAGTAGCATAAAGAACACAAATTTCCATCTTTTGGACATCTTGACAAGTAGAATTAATACTTTGATCATTAATTTGGATAGAGGAGACATTGAAATTCTATTGTAATAAAAGAGAGTGCGTAAAGAGATTGAGTGGGTGATTGGAAAACATGGCCTAAAGTCATGTGGTTTTCCAAGATTTGAGTACCTCTAACTAGACAATGAAGGAAACACTAAGATTACATTTTTCAATTTAAGTATTGTTTCCCTCAACATAAATAAATACTTGCACTATGGTGGGATACAAAATTCATGAGTTTATTGTCTGTGGTAGTGGCATCCCAATTGATAGCCATTGCATGCTTATATAGGAGAATAGCAAGTTATTATGGACCTTGGAAAATATTGGTACATGGTTAAATCACAAAAAATATATATAAATTAACGTAATAGTAGCATGATATTAATGGCATTAAAAGAGATGACAAGTTGGTTGAGTGACACAAAAAGGGGGTTAATGGAATATAGAGGTAGGAACTTAACGAAGGTCCGTGATGATACATAACAAAAGAAGACAAAGATGAAACCCCTTATCATCCTCTTAAAACATGAAGATATCAAATACATCTTGAAGAAACATCTCATTCAAAACTATTATATTAATTTCTTATTTGAAGTGTAACTTGTGTTTTCCATGTCATCTTAAAGTAAATAAATGGCCTTATATTATTAAATTGAGAAAAGGCCAAGGTACTTGCTAAAATATGCCTTTCATTTATTGCAATACACTATTTATAACTAAGATTAAAAAGTATTGTAAACGTGAAAGTTGTAAGGGAATTGAATTTGCTTAGTTCTATGATTTATAATCTTATAGATAATAATATAAAAAATATATACAAATTTGATCACATAAAAAAAATCAATAAATAAAAGATTAAAGCATGCATATCATGATTAATATGTTGTAATATATCATCACTTTAAAAAAAAGTACCGATAACAAGTTAAACCATTAACAAACAATTGGCACATCCTTAAAATACCTTCAACATAAAAATTGTGTAAATTCTTTGTAAAAAAAGAATCATGGATAAAAAAATCATGGACACAAATGAGTGTTTATTCAAATTCTAATAAGTGTTTATTCAAATTCTAATAGTGTAAATTCTAATGAAATGTTAATCATCATGTAGCGGGATAATGAAATTTAAAATTAAACGGTCGCTTCTTTTTTAGAAAAATCAAATCGAAACTCCTTTCTTTGCGAGAATCCAAGGATATTTTGGCTCTTTGGCGGATCATGGCATCCTCAGATTAATTCTAATGACCCTCTTTCTGTATGGGCTTTTCATTATTCGTCGGAGAGCTATCTGTGTCGTCAATTTTATTCTCGCATTCTTTAAATTTCAAGGTCAGGGGAGAAGGAGAACTTCATTCATGTCATCACAAGATCGATCCTCCCTCGTGTGTGAGTGAAGTTGTATAATGTTTTAGCATTTGTATTAGGTATTTTGATTCTTTATGCTAAATGATCATTTTCTTTATTTTTTATTTTCATGAAAGACCGGTTGATTTATAGAATTTTTTTCTGTGCTTGTATGAAGCTGAGTATATAAACGATGGAATGTGTATCTCACAAGGATTTTTTGCGGTGTCATTTGACTTATCCCTTATAAGGGCTTGGAGATTTTGTCTGTAGTTTTATTGATCGATATTAAAGGCTAGTTTCTGGTCTTTATGTAATGTATACGGTTAAGTAATGTCAAGCAGTAATGTAATGTTATGTAGACAAAACTCTAGTTAAAAAAAAACCTTTTACATATAATTTAATAGGTTACTGTTTTAAATTTTCAAATGCCTAGTTCATTAATGAGGTTTCCAAGTGTAGAGTCTATCATTTGCTTGCCCCTATAACCTAGTTGATTCATCTCTGTGGAATGGTTACCGAAGATGTTACAGGACGAAACATTTCCAACCCAATGACAGTGCAGTTTTGCGTTTCTTTTGCCCTTGGTTTTGCACAAAGGGGGCACCGGGATTTATGATGAGTGCCAATGGTGCTCGCTGAAAATTTTTCACAGCTTCTACAACACCCTTGCTTGTATCGGCACTTGGCTCTAATCAGTTCAAAATGGATTACAGTTTCTTCATGTTTTATTGCTGGTGGTGGCACCAACTCTGGTTTTCCAACAAAATTTTAGTAGAATAAAGCAACTGAGAAACATTTTCACAACTATAGGGTAATTTCAGATTCGACTAAAGTTTCAACCCAGAGAAAGCATCACGAAAGCTATAGGGTTGAGAATGTCAATCACATTTTATGAAAATGATTGAGTGAGTTACACCATGATGTCATGAATGTATGATTGTGTATCTTGGAATTTGGTAAAAAAAATATTAAAATAAGTCATGAATGTATCTTGTGTATTTGGAATTTGGTAAAGAAGAATATTAAAATGAGTCATGAATATATCTTGTGTATTTGAAATTTGGTAAAGAAAAAATATTAAAATAAAATATTTTAAAGATTGTATGATTTGAGAAGTTTAATAGATTAATAAGCTTTTTAAAATTTTCAGGAGTAGAATTTCGTAAAATCTTGGCCAAAATTTTAAACTCTTCGTATATATAAGATTATGGTATTTTGATATGCGTATCAGTTAGATTATTAAAATTATAGTCACATTATCTAAAACTTTAATATCGATGTTGGTAGTGGTTTTATTTTTAATATTTTTAATTTAATTTTATTAATGGAATTGGTGATAATGGTTTGATCTAACTTTATTAATGGATTTGGGATTAATGTGTTTAGGTTTAATTTTATTAATTATATTTTTATATTAATTAGGATTTGGTGATAGTGATTTGATTTAATTTTATTAATAGATTTAGGATTAATATGTTTTGGGTTTAATTTTATTAATTACAACTTTACATTTTAGTAGTGACTTATTTTATATTTTGATTTTAATTTGGTTGGACTTTGTCTGGTAAGGTGAAATAATTTTATGTTAAAAATAAAAATATTAAAAAGAAAATTAGAAATTTCCCTTCATTAAATTGAGATTTATATTTTTTAATTAGAATTAAAAATAGAAAAAAAAAGACTTAAACTTACTACATGATAATAATAATAAAGATTTAATTTTAATTATAATATGAAAAAAAATCTTGAAAAATACTTATGTATATATATATTTATATATATATATATATATATATATATATATATATATATATATATATATACTATATATATATTCACGATTGACAATAAATGAAAAAGATTAAACTCTAATCATAATTGATTGCATCCACAATAGTGAGGCGCTTATTACTTATTTACATGACAAAATCTAAAAAATAAATAGTGTAGAACCACCCTTAAATATTAAGGGATCAAAATACCTCTCTAATCTATCAAGTAGTAGAAAGGGATCAAATATATTCACTATTTAATATAGGAGCAATCTAATTATTAACATTTTTTTCTTTTTTTCATTCACATCTAGCAATACAATTTTTTTTGGCTAGATATTAAATTTTTAATTATTTAAAATATGTTTTTAAATATATTATTAAATTTTAATTATTTAAAAATATGTTTTTAAATATATTATTAAATTAAATTATTAAAAACATGTTTTAAAAATATATAATTAAAATATATTTTTAAATATATAATTGAGTTAAAGTCTCAAAAAAACACAAAAAACATACGTAGCACTAGATTTCTATAGATTACACAATTGAAACTTAAATTCCAAAATATCCTTGATAAATTTGGACCAAAAATCCAAAAAATATCCCTCTGAAAAGGAAAAAAAATGTCTAAGAGTATTTCTTTTATATTGTCGAGCCGGTGTGGGCGCTTTGCATAGGGAGTACTCTAGCTAGGGGAAGAATTTGCTCGACTTTCGTTCCTCGGCCGAAAAAACTTTTTGGCTCTGTTTGATTTTGCTCGTCAAGTAGTCGAATCGTAATCAAAATCATTCCATTACGGGATCGGATCCAACCCGATGTGACTCGTCAAGATCCAGCCGAGCGTCTACCGCCATACTAACTCTCGCTCGTTAATGCAATGAGGGTGGTGGGTGGGCGACTTGAATTCGAATTCGAAGGCCAAAACAAAAACGCGTGGAACCTCTTTTGCTCCTCGACCTCCCCCGCAAAATGAGAGACAATCAACTCCAAGACACTTCAAACTCCCTCGCGCAAGCTCTTCAAGTATTCCAACGCTTCTTCCGAGTTAGTGGAGATTAACCAATTCCTTCCTTTTTCGTGATCAAAGCTTATATTTTGTTCAACAATACCCTTCATTGAAATATTCAAACAATGAAGAAATTTCCTACTAAAATTTCAAGTATAAAATCATTTCATGAGAATAAAGTATCTGACATGTTCATGAGCTTCAAATCTCAAATATAAAACCCAAAGTGTGGAACATATTCAAGACTTTAATTGTTTAAACTCTTTCACCGGGATTTGACCCTGGGTACCGAAGGTATATACAAATTGATTACAATCGACCAGTGACAAAAACCTCAAAAGTTTAAAACACTTCTTTAAACTTGGGTGAAATTCATTTCCCAAAGAAACTTTCGGTTTTCCTTGCCGGAAAGGGAATTTTCGCAACAAATCTAGAGTGGTCCCATTGCAAAGTGGCTCGACTCCACTTTCAACACCCCGACATTGCTATTTTGAAAAAGTATTCTCATAAAAAAACTTAATAGGACAAACATTTTCGATATAAACAAAACTAAAAAACCTTTTAATCAGTCCCAATAAAATGCAAAGATTTGGAGTAGTATGCTCCTTGACCTCCTTGCAAAACGAGAGACAAGAAACTCTAGAACTCCTCGACCTCCCCTGTGCAAGCTCTTCAAGTATTCCAACACTTCTTCCAGGGTTGGTGGAGATTAACCAGCTTCTTTCCTTTGTCATGATCAAAGCTTGTCTTTTGTTCAACAATACCCTTCATTGAATGTCACCTACACATTATCCACTCATTATGCAATTATTAATATAACGATTTTTTTTATTATTATAACTACAATGATAACTAAATATATACCAATCCTCCCCTTTTTACTTGTTCAGATGGTCCTATACACATATAAAATCAATATTGTTGCATTCCTTGACATTAGACTATATATATATATATATATAGTAGCTTCCCTTTGACATTAGATTCCGACTTAAATTATTAACATGATTACAATGGATATGCATAGAGTTTGATTATCCACATCTGTATGTGTTAATGGAATTTAACTTCACAATCTCGTTTTTCCGATATTGAAATGGCCTTGGGATCAATTCATCCATACGTTTTGTGCACGCATTAACCAACCTTTGCTTTCTTTGTTCGTATGGTGACATTTAACTCTACGCATGTATTCATTCAATGCTCTAACCTAGCCACCTTATACCGCATGTTGAGGTTAGATATTTCCACCTTCGTCTCGTCCCTATGTGCTCGCGGCCTCTTATGAAATTCCACGTCGCTTTCCTACCGGTAGTTGCTCGTCCCTCCAGCTCGGTAGGTGGCTTCATCGTGGCCCTTGGATCAAGCGTAATAGATGTGACATATGTGTTTACTCGGTGGGAGTTAGGGTAACGGTACCCCCCACCCTCTCGCCTCCGATATTTCCACTCATTCTCGCTCTCGCAAGGCACCGAGCAACTCTTCAATTCTTAGACCGAGTGTGTCGATGGCATTCACGCTTTGCAACATTCGAGCGGATTCACATCAATAAGGTAAGTTGATGCTCCGGGATTCTTGGGTTGCTTCACTTGCGGTGTTATGTTTTTATAAACATCCCGGAAGTCATACTATTTAAGTGTTTTAATTGACAGAGTCGGGCTTTTCACTCCTTGTCGGAGAGCGTAGGGTTGCTCAACCCCCTTTGCCGATGGAGGTCTCCATATACAACACAATATGGTGGCACTACAAGTCTATATTGTCTTGCATTCTTTCCATTATGAATTAAGAGTTTTACTATATTTTCTCTAATACCTAATTTCTTCTTTGTTGCAGTAAGTGTAGGGTAAATACACAATGGACAATGCCCACCGAAGCATGAAATCCTCTCGGAGAATCCTTACTCTCAACAATCGTTCTCTGTTTCCCGTATAGGGTTTATGGCAAGTTTGATATTCTCTATTTCTCTTCACGTTATGGTTTTCATTGTTGCGGCCTGGGGGGTCACCCTTGTTTTCCCTCGCGTACATCTCCGGATGAATTTCATGGCAATTATATTTATGATCTTGTCTTGTTTTTAAGAAGCTCGTGAGGCTATATACCTAGACCCTACAAGTCCGGAGGTATACATTTTATTGAGACCTAGGAATTGTAATTTTTTATGACCAAGTGTTTGTATATTAAATCGTGAGGGAATAAAGATTGTATTGTTGAATGTTTACAAAGAGTTTTGAACCATGTAATATGGTATAGATTTCTCTGTCATGGTAATGCATGTTCAGTTTATCACTTTGGTTCCGTAACATGGCATCTTTAATGTAATATTGTTTGCTAGAATATAGATTTCTAATTGGGGTTTCCTTTCTGTTATCTTATCATGTGGTTATGCTTAATATTGAATTTGAATGTTGCCTCGTATCATGTCGTCTATAGTTCTTTTTGCATCTTGAGAACGACATAACTTATTTGTTAATTGTTATTTGTCTATGTTGTTCACTATATTATTATCTTTCAAACCGTAATGGTTCTATGTTTTCTTGTTGGTTGGCTAAACTCAACCCCTCGTCCCGAGGGACAAAGGCGTGCGTCCGGACCTTGTGTTGGGTCCAACGCCAAACCCTTGGGGTCCTCCCAAACAAAACTGTGTTGGTCATAAGGTTTTATATTTTACGACTCATTCTTATTACGATTTGCAGTATTTTCTTAGGTTTACCCTTTACGGGAATAGCTTTAGGATATGAGTCTTTTTTCCAATTCTTAACTAATTTTTGGGGTTGTAGTGACCATTTGTGCACATACACAACGAGACTTAACGTTATCCGAACTACGATTTCCTACTCAGCTTTGTTCTTATGACACAGAGGTTCGTAACTTTATAATATCAAATCTCGTTTCCTTCTCTAATAAGAATTAATTATTCACCTAACCTCTAGTGTATTTAAGGTTCATACTTTATATAGAAAAATACATGTATAATCATGATTCAATAAGCTTCTAGTGCTCAAACACCCATTTCGGGATACCATATGCTTATCATTTTAAATCCTAAAATCATTCATAATCACAACATAAATGTACTTATCTCGTAAAAATCCATTTTTTAGTCGTTGTACCACCCAACCATTAGTGAGACGATCACGTCCTATGCTCCCCCCCTTTGCTTCCTTCCGCAGTCTTAGGTAGCAGCTTTTTCTCTAAAATATGTAGCAGCTTGCCTTAGGACTCCAATCCAACCCTTGTCTACAATGGGTTACGGAGTTCCACCGGTTCAAGACCAGACTCCGGACATTCTCCTTCTTTAGCATTTTTTCACTCGTGAACCCTTTTTTCTTTTCACTTTTTTCATAACCCCCCCTTTCCTCACTAAGATCCTATACTTATCTCTAGAGGAAAGGTAATTGTTACGATTAAAATTGCTCCTCCAACTCGTTATATATTTTCTTGGAATTATTTACTTAACAACTATAGTAATTTATGAGCATGTAATTTTATTCATGTATCATAAACAAGATTCATTACTTAGTCTTAACACTTTATTAGTCTATTACATAATTTTCCAATTGAAACTTACGAAAGTAAAAGTAAAATTATCAAAATATGGGGATGTTACATTGAAATACTTGAACAATGAAGAAATTTCCAGCTAAAATTGGCGAACACATGTTGCCATCATGGGACAACAGTAAGCATAATTCTTTAAACCCATATGGCTTCCTCCTACTTCAAGGAAATTAGATGGAAGATAAGTCCCACTAAATGTTGTCATTTGTTGGGGATGGGGCCGATGACTAATGTTGTAGTTTATGCTTTGAATATTGCCCTCGTTTCCGAGTAGTGAACATGTTCACAATTGAGATATGAAAGTCTCAACCAAAACTCTATGTTTCTATCAACATTGAGTCAAATCTTCCCTTATATGAATTTTATATTGTAATTTTATTTTTTTAAATAAAATTATAATTTTTTTTGAAAAAAAACTTTATAATATTTATGAAATTAAAATAATAACTATTTATATTCATAACAATGGTATTTCAAAAATATATATAAAATTTTAATAAATTTAATTAATAAAATATATAGTTAGAAATATAATATTTTTTATATAGAAAAATGTGAAATATATATAAAACATAAATAATAGTTATAAATTAATATTTATTTTATCATGTTGGTTAGGTTTTGAATTGATATTCATAAGCGTACTACAAAAAAAAATGGCTAGTTCAAATTCCTCCATAGTTAATCCCCAAAAGAAAATCATTTTACCTTATAATTAAAATAATGATTCATATTCATAATTATTATATTTGGTAATTTCATATTTGATTTTAATTAAAAAAATATAAAAAACTTAATACTTATAATAATATTTGGTCTAATTTCCCTTTAACCATGGTACAACATTAATACTTTGGTCTACATATGGCTAAATTAAGAACCAATGAAAAGAAAAAAAGATATTTGTAATGTGTGTGTGTGTGTGTGTGTATACTTATATATATATATATATATATATATATATATATATATATATATATATATATATATATACGAACCAATGAAAAGAAAAAAAAGATATTTGTAATATGTATGTGTGTGTGTGTGTGATGGAAACACATCATCTAGGTTCAAAAATCCATTAGTGACATGATGAGTTATAAGACATTCATGTAATGAATTTGTGCTTATTACTATTATTGTATTGGCTTCAAACCTTATTAAAATTTTAATGTTATTTTTACAATATTATTGTGACAGATGGGCTTAAGTGCAAACTATTGTTATGTTATCTATTTCAAAGAGACTAAACATTCATTTTTTTTTAGAAAAAGGATTACGAATGATGAACATAAATTAATTATTTTTTTTGGAAACAAAATTTAATTATGGAATTGTGGTTCCATAAAATTAAAAGAAGACCGTTGATAAAAGTATTCCAAGAACTCGAGAGTGGTTGAACAGAAAAACAGTTAAAAGCAATTATCTTTCCTTTGGGGATAAAAATTACATTCTAGTGAGGAAAAAGGGGTTCGTGGACTGAGGATAGTAAGGAGAGGTAGGAAGAGAGTGGAAAATTCCTAAGCCGGTAGTGACCAGTGGAAACACTTAGCGTTCCCGAATCTTGGAAAATAAGAGTACTCGGACTAGGGGTCCCAAGGTCTCTTCCGGGAAATTCTGTCAACCTACTCATCTCGGTGTGGAGCACTGGGGGATATGAGGACGTAATCACCTCTCTCATGGTAGGGAGAACATCATTAGCGAGTTCTGAAATGAGATAAGTAAATAGACTGCAGAAATAGTAAGAACTCGGATGTGTTGTTTAGACAGTAGTCTTTTTTAATACGGATAATGTTCTTTAAGATATGAAATGAAGATTTTTTACTTAGTGAATGTTGTAGATATATATTTACTCGTAGTTTTTCTAAGGTATTCGAGAAATTACAAAGTAGAACGGATAATAATAAGTTGACTATGTAAAAATGTAATTGTTGAAGTTATTACTTGTTTTCAAGAAAGAATAGTGTTTATATTATCGGGTAAAACAAAAAACAACATAAAACATATACTAGAAGTTAAACCCGAAAAATTTTGTTAGTTCAGGGTCCATAGTCAAAACCCCGGACCCTAAAAACTAGTTGTTTATTTGTTAATCTATGATATACTCAGGACAGTTGAGAGTTGCAAGAAAAACAACTCAAAATTTTAGATGGTCTAGACATCTCTATTAACCAAAGACTAAAACAGTACCAGATGACGAAAGGAATGATACAAAATTAGTTCTTGAATAAGGAAATAAAACCTCTGTCAAAAGCAAGTAATATCCTCATACAAAATTTCAAAAAAAATCACGTGCAAAGAAAACCCGTAAAATGTAGCTACCATGGCAATATATTCACCATCGAAAAATAATCTTTTCCGCAAACTAATGTAGAAAATAAAACTAATTTTGTTACGTACTAAATATAGATAATGAAATTCTTCAAAAGACAAACAAGATTTAACGTGAATGCTCCAGAGAAGAAAAATATAACATCAATTTATATATATTTACCAAAGGAAACACCAAATTCTACAACCTCTAATTCATGAGAGTAAGCCACAATAAAGGCAGAGTGAGAATAACCTATTAATTGAGAATACCAGAGGTCAAATAATCTTCCATCACAAAAATTTTTAGATAATACTAAACTCGACCATAGAGGGAATCTCCTCTTAAGTTGGGTTGAGGGTTCTACCAAAGAACATGGGTGCAAGAATTTATATAATAGAATCTTCACCGCATGTCAAAATGTTCATCGTGGGCAAAGCCCTTAAAAATAATAAGGTAACAAAGTAACGACATTCGGTGCCATAAAACTTAATGTTGGAAAATCTTAAGTCGCAAAATATCGAAGAGCTAAAAGATGGAGAGCTCTACTCCAGAATTTAATTCCCGATTGGTGAAAATTAAATACCCGTGAAGAGATATGGTAGGGTCAGGTCATAATAGCCCAAGGAATTCGGGAAATTGATAAATAAAATTACTAGAACCCTGGCCATATGCATAGAGGAGCGAGTACCCGCTTCACAAGAAACAATTTGTAACATTTTAGTAAGCTATATTATCTAAATGTCAAACGAAATGTTAAACCGAGATAGACAAGTGTGAGAAAACTATCTTACCTGGTCTAGAAACTCACAGTACCATGGCCGAAACCCCGTACTCGAGAAAATCATGAGAGAATTAGAAAGAGTTAAGGGAATATTAACACAAGCATATAACCAGGTATTCAATGTGGAGAAACAACAAATTTTGGAAAAAACTTTCGTTTACTTGGGAAGGCTACCTGCCATGGAGGGAGGAAGCCGAAGTCGGTAGTCGACGTAAGAATTGGAGTACACAAAGTCGGAAATACGGATTCACAAACCCCGGAAAATTCATTACATATTCAAATCAGATTTCTATCCATTCCGAGTGCATAGCGAATGGCAAAGAGCCACTGCTAACCTCCCTGCGAGTAAATAAACGAAGAGCTTACTCACTTAAGAAAATGGCTTCAACACCGCCGCAAAGGATTAAACCCAAAAAAATTGTGAATGTAAATTGAATTACACTGTTTCGATATACGCCATGGCGAGCAAGGAATGAATCGAGGAATGGTTGTTGCTCGACAGAGAATAAATTGTGGTGGAATTGCGGAGGGGCAATGCCGACAGAGCGAAATGCAAAAAATGAAGAATTGGTTAGGGTTATGCGGTGGTCGATACCCCTAAATGACTACCGTGAAAAATATCCACCATGGATCTCAAAACCCCAAATCCAACGACGATTAGCAGAGCGCTTTTTCACTCCGTGCATTACAAATCCCCATGCGAAGTACAATACAACAAATCCTCATATTAACTCTTAACCTCCGGTGAGATTTTATTAACAAAGAATAAATAAAACGATTCGAGTTAAAAATATATGCAATTATCGTAATGTCCACCAATGTATTAATAATTGATGTTATGAGTATTAAAAATCAAATAGCCAACCATCATAAGCCCATAGTGACTCGTATAATGACATAAATATAGTATAGGTACCGAGAGTTGAAACCAAGCAAGTAGGTCCACGTGAATATTCATCATATCGTAAATATATGGTAAGTGCCAAGTTGATGTATGCAAAAGAGTCTACTTTGTTATGTGCATAATCATTATGTAGAAACTATGGTTTAAATGAGTAAGTGTAATTTTTTTTTATGTTATATCGTAACATATGTTACAAGTGGTATCAAATAGCGACGCTCATATGTTTGGGACACAATGGGTCACCTAACATGATAAACTGTTGTGTGTAAATGGTGCACGGAAAAAGAAATAACATAGTGGGAGACAAAAATGAGGAGGGGATCGAAGCAACAAACACCCCGAACGTGGGAACCTACACCCCAATCCCATCTAGAAATTAACTGGAAATGTGGATTCAACTAAGTGTAGATCAACACCCGGCAGACCAAATGAGATCGTCTGGAAGAACAACAACATCATACCAAAGATACTGATAAGCACTATGTAGAAGTTACAAGAAGAAATGGTCTCGAGTTAGGAGTGATAATGAGTGCTTGATGCAAGAGTAGGAAAGGATAGTGAAAAGCCTTTTCCGATAAACAAAATCAAGGAGTGTTACAACCCGCCCATGACAGAGATACGCAGAAGAAATGAACGACAAGCTAAGGACCAAACTAATGACAGAGTGGAAAGAAGCCATTCAAAATGAAGTAACAAGAATAGGAACTATAATGTGGGTTGAGTCCGGTAACGTTTTCAAAAACAACAAGAAATTAAGAAACAAAAAGTGGAGTTACAAGGTGAGTTCCGAAAGATTAAACCACCTATGTTTGATGGGGAAGCGGAGGAGGTGGCGAGCTTAGTTGATTAATATGAATAAATAATTTCAAGTTTATGATTACAACAACAACCTTAAAGCTAGGCTGGCCATTTATCCATTGAGAGAAAAAAGCTACCTTGTGGTGGGAGGAAGTCAAGAATGTCTGCAGTATTGAAGACCGGGACGTGACATGGGATGAATTTCAACAATAATTTAAGGACAAAATATCTAACAGAATGTTTCTATGATGAAAGAGTCCAGAGAATTCCATGATTTGAGGTTGGGTCAAATGACAAATGGATGAATACATAACCAAGTTCACTTCCTTGTTAAGATACGTTCCTTATTTAAGGGATGAAAAGGCTAAGATTCAACGATTCTTGAGTAGTTTTCCGACCCACATGAAAGAACGAATTGAGTTCATGAATCCAAGGACCATGGATGAAGAAATTCAGAAAAAGAGAGAATGTGTTACCGACATTCCAAGGAAAAAAGGAGAAATAGACAAAAATTGGCGACCCAAGAAAAAGGGTCCGAAAAAGTAGTTCAAATTACAAAAATGTCTAGGGACTAATAAACTTTAAGAATTTTCGCAAAGAATTCGGTGAGCAAAATAGTTCAGAAAGAAACCATCAAAGAACCCGGTGGCCTACGGAAGAAAAGCCTACGGAGGCTTCCAGCAAGCCGAGAACATGGACAAAACTAGAAACCACCTCTACAGTGTTGAGGGGTGTGGCGAGGCTCATTATTATAAGAATTTCCCACAATGGGGAAGAAATGAAACAATAGCTAATCTACAAGAAGCTTCTACAGAGTGGGAGATGTAGCCCGAAACATACCCAGGATTAATGCAACATTGGAGGATCGATAGAGCGGATTACCAACCAACAATGATATAACTGAAGGTAATTTACTTTCGCAAACTGTTTCTATTTTGGTTGACCTGGGTGCTATTTTAAGTTATGTAAACTCCAGAATAGTAGAGATTTGTAAATTAAAAAGTCAAAAATTCAAAATTCCCCGTGCATGGTACAAACTAGCCATTGGGGCAAAGATAAATGTTTGTGCCAAAGTTCCAAATTGTAAATTGGACATTGGGAACCAAGAGTTAAATGTGGAACCGAATGTATTGCCTTTGGGATCCTACGATGTACTATTGGGCATGGATTGGTTGGAGAGACATTGGTCTCTAGTAGATTGTAAAGAGAATATTATATATTACAAAATGCCGGATTGAACTTGTCAAGAATTACAAGGAATTAAGAAGCCCTTACAATTGCGTCCTATCACAACCTCCCAATTGAGTAAGTGTATTAGAAAAGGATGTCACGATATATGCTATTCAAGTGGGTTTCTGCTAATTCTAAGGAGAATACCCCTATGCTGGAAAGCATACCAGATAGTACAAGATTTCATGGACGTGTTTCCAAAAAATGTACCGAGGTTTACCTCCAAGAAGGGATATCGATTTCACTATTGAGTTGATGCCGAGAGCATCACCAATTTCAAGAGCACCATATCGGATGAGTGTGTCGCGAGCAAACGGAAACTAAAAAATGTGGTCGCAAGAGTTGTTGGACAAAGGGTACATTCGACCGAGTGTGTCCCCTTGGGGAGCACGGTGTTGTTTGTAAAGAAAAAGGATGGAACCATGCAAATGTGCATGGAATATAGACAACTCAATAAATTGACAAGAAAAAAATAAGTATCCATTACCATGGATAGATGATCTGTTTGATCGAGTGAAGGGAGCAACTGTATTTTCGAAAATAGACTTAAGATCTGGATATCACCAAATTTCGAATTAAAGACAAGGATATCTACAAGACTGCTTTCAGTACCCTATATGGGCATTACGAGTTTGTGGTATTACCATTTGGTTTAATTAATGCACCAACAACATTTATGAAGTCGATGCATGGCATATTTCACCCCTTTTTCGACATATTTGTTCTGATATTCATTGATGATACATTGATTTATTCAAAAAATCATTGAAGAACACAAGGAGCACTTAAGGATAGTATTGGAGATGTTAAGAAAACATCATTTGTATGCCAATTTCAACAAATGTGACTTTTTTCAAAGAACAGATATAATATCTAGGCCATGTCATTTCCACTGAGGGAACAACGGTTGATCCGAAAGAAAATTAAGACTATTATGGAATGGCGAGTACCCCAAAACGTGGTAGATATCCGTTCCTTTATGGGGTTAGCTGGATATTATCAATCGGTTCATAGAAGGATTCTCGATGATTGCTTTTCCAATTACATATTTTTGCAGAGAAAGGGAAAAAGTATTTAAATGGACCACCGAGTGTTACAATAGTTTCGAAAAGGTTAAAAACATTTGTTGACCATTGGCTTGGTGTTGAGGGTAGCCGACCCCAACAAAGAATTTGAGGTTTGTACTGATGCTTGTAAGGAAGGATTTGGGGCAATTTTGATCGCAAGAAGGAAGAGTGGTTGCATATGAATCAAGAAAATTAAAGGAGCATGAACAACGATATTCATCCTATGACTTAGAACTACAACGTAGTAGTGCATGCACTCCGAGTATGGAGGCACTACTCGATGAGAAAGAGATTTGTGTTAAAGACCGATCACAGTAGCCTAACCAGCTACTTTAAGCAAGCTTATTTAAATGCTCGACGAGCAAGATGGAATTCCTTCTTAAGTGAATTTGATTTTGATATACAACATGTAAAAGGCAAAGAAAATCGTGTGGCGGATGCCTGAAGCGAAAAAATCGCATTGTGTATATGAACTTTGTTATAATCAAATCGAATGTAAATTCTTGGATCAGATAAAAGAAGAAGCCGAGAAGGATCCTAAATATCAATTATTATGGCAACAGGTAGAGGAAGCCAGAAGACAAGAAAAACCTTCGATTATGGAATTAACAAGGGACCGAATTGTTAACCTTCAAAGGAAAGTTATACATTCCAAATCGAATGAATTTAAAAGAGTTGATCATGAATGAGTATCACACATAGTAATTATTCGGGACACCCAGGATACCATAAAATGTTAACAACAATTAGAAAAGTCTATGTCCGGCATGGTATGCGAAGAAATATTGTGGAGTACTTAAACAAATGTCTGGAGTGTCAACGATGTTAATGTGGAGCATCAACACCCAAATGTCGAGTTGTTGCAACCTATACTCGGTTCTCGAATGGAAGTGGGAAGTTATATCCCTAGACTTTATTATTGGTTTACCAAGAAAAAAAATGGCACAATGACTCCATTATGGTGGTGGTTGATATATTGAGTAAGGCAACACACTTCATACCCATCCAAATCTACTTACAAAACCGTGAAAATAACATATATCTTCATGAGAGATATTTTTTTAGACCGCATGGTATTCCAAAGACTTTCTATATCGGATAAGGATGTGAAGTTTACTTCAACATTCCGGAAGGCCCTATTTATGGGTTTGGGAACCCAAATAAACTTCAACACCGCTTAACATCCCCAAACGGATGGACAAACTGAGTGGGTGAATCAAATATTGGAAGATGTGTTGCGTATGTACGTGATGCAAACGAGCCTAACGAAATGGGAAGAGTATCTACATTTAGTAGAATTTTCATACAATAAGGGTTATCAAGAGTCTCTTAAGATGAGCCCCTTTGAAGCTTTGTATGAGTGACCATGTCATAATCCCATTAATTAGAGCAATCCCGAAACCAAGTTGATGCTTCAGACCATAAATGTTGGCTAAGATGGAATCGAAGTGAGAAAGATTAGACAAAATATGAAAGTGGCTAAATATTGGGAGAAGGTATATACGGATAAAAAGAGAACTTACCGGGAATTTGTAGTGGGTGATCATGTGTATGTAAGGATTAAACCTAAGAAAAGCACATTAAGGTGGACCTCCTATGCCAAGTTGGCTCCCAATTTCTATGGACCTTTCTAGATATTGGAAAGAGTGGGACCTATGGCGTATCGGTTGGCTTTACCTGACCCATATCCGGGTGCACAATGTGTTTCATGTATCCTTACTAAAAATGATACGTGCATGACCCAAAGCATGTAATCCACTGGAAAAAGCATTCGAGTAGGGTAAGATTAGAAAAATTCTATCTTAAAATACCAAGTTGTATGAAATTTTAATTCAAGATTTTGTTGAATGCGAGTCGAACTAGACGACGAATTTCTAGTCGAACCTCAACGTATACTTGATCGGAGAGAAATCATGCTCCGGAGGCGAGCCATCACCCGAGTTAAAGTGAAGTGGAAGCACTTTAGCTCGGATGAGGCTACCTGGGAAGACGAAGGATTTGTGTATGAGGCTTACCCGTAATTGTTTGTTGAGCTCGCATGAAACATCGAGGACGGTGTTTACTTCCCGAAAGGGGGAAGTTGTGACAACTGGCTTAAGTGAAAACTAATTGTTATGTTATCTATTTTAAAGAGGCTAAAAATTCATTTTTTTTTAGAAAAAGGATTAAGAATGATGAACATAAATTAACTATGTTTTTTGGAAATAAAATTTAATTATGGAATTGTGGTTCCATAAAATTAAAAGAAGACGGATGATAAAAGTATTCCAAGAACTAAGAGTGGTTGAACAGAAAATAGTTAAAAATAGTTACCTTTTCCTTTGGGGATAAAAAATTACATCCCAAAGTGAGGAAAAGGGGTTTTGTGACTGAGGATAGCAAGGAGAGGTAGGAAGAGAGTGGAAAACTCCCTGAGCTAGTAGTGACCAATGGGAAACACTCAACATTCCCTGAATCCTAGGCAAGAAGAGTACTGGACTAGGGGTCACGAGGTCTCTTCCGGAAAGTTCCCGTCAACCTAATCATCTCAGGGTGTGGAGCACGGGGGAGATGAGGACGTAATTGCCTCTCTCATTGTAGGAGGACATCATCAGCGAGTTCTGAAACGAGATAAGTAAATAGACTACGTAAATAGTAAGAAACTGGATATGTTGTTTAGATAGAGTATTTTTAATACGGATAATGTTCTTAAGATATGAAATGAATATTTTTACTCGTGGGAATGTTGTAGATATATATTTACTGTACTTTTCTAAGGTATTCGAGAAATTACGGTAGAACCGATAATAATAAGTTGACTATGTAAAAATGTAATTGTTGAAGTTATTACTTGTTTTCAAGAAAGAATAGTGTTTATATTATCAGGTAAAACAAAAAACAAAATAAAACATCTACTGGAAGTTAAACCCAAAAAAATTGTTAGTTTAGGGTCCATAGTCAAAGACCCCGGACCCTAAAACTCGGTTGTTTATCCGTTAATCTATGATATACTCGGACAATTAGAGTTGCGGGAAAAACAACTCAAAAATTTAGGTGGTCCTGAACATCTCTATTAACCAAAGACTAAAACAAACCCAGGATGATGGAAGGAATAATACATAATTAGTTATTAAATGAGGAAATAAAACCTCTGTCGGAAACATGAATATCCTCATACAAAATTTCAGAAAAAAGACTGTGCAGATAAAACCCGTAAAACGTAGCTACCATGGTAATATATTCACCATCGGAAAAATACTCTTTACGCAAACTAATGTAGAAAAGAAAACTAATTTTGTTATGGGCAATATAGATAACGAACTTCTTCTAAAGACAAGAAAATATTTAATGCGAATGCTCTAGAGAAGAAAACTATAACAACAATTTATATATATTTACCAAAGGAAACACCCAAATTTTGCAACCTCTAATTCATGAGAGTAAGCCACAATAAAGGTAGAGTATAATAACCTATTAATTGAGAATACCGCAGGTCAAATAATCTTCCATCACAAAAATTTTACATAATACTAAACTCCCGACCATAGAGGGAATCTCCTCTTAAGTTGGGCCGAGTGTTCTACTAGTAAACAGTGGTGCAAGAATTTATACGGCTAGAATCTCACCTGCATGTCAAACTGTTCATCAAGGCAGAAGCCCTTAAAAATAATAAGGTAACAAAGTAACGACATCCGGTGCCATAAACCTTAGTGCCAAAATTCTTAAGTCGCAAAATACCGAAGAGATAAAATATTGAGAGCTCTGCTCCGGGAATTTAATTCCCCTTTGGTGAAAATTAAATACTTGTGAAGAGATATGGCAGGGTCGATCATAATAGCCGGAGGAATTTCGGGGAAATTGACAAATAAAATTACTAGAACCTCGCCATATGCACGAAGGAGCGAGTACCGCTTTCACAAGAAACAATTTGTAACATTTTAGTAAGCCATATTATCTAAATGTCGAACTAAATGTTAAATTGAGATAGACAAATGTGAGAAAACTATCTTACCTAGTCTAGAAACTCGTAGACCAGTGGTTGAAACCCCGTACTAGAGAAAATCATGAGAGAATTATAAAGAGTTAAGGAAATATTAACGCAATCATATAACGAGGTATTCAATGTGGAGAAACAAAAAAGTCCGGAAAAAACTTTCGTTTACTTGGGAAGGCTTACCCGCCATGGAGGGAGGAAGCCAAAGCTAGTAGTCGGCAAAAGAATTGGAGTACACAAAGCCGAAATACGATTCACAAACCCGGAAAATTCATTACATATTCAAATTGTTAGCGCTCAAATCTACTCTCAGCCGAAATGAAGTAAACTCAAGGCTACATCAAACCACGCTCACCCCTCGTAGCTAGGCCCTACGAGGACAGGAGAGAGGCTCTCTCCGTCAATCTCAAGAAAATAAGCAATAGGATGCGAGATGACTTACAATAAGAACTCGATTTTAGGCTAGTAAAGAGATAGGTATGTTTGATTTTTGGTTTTTTTGGGTTTTTGTCGGAGTAATGGGAAAAACAAATTTTGGGTCCTGGATAAGGTCGTACCTTTGCGCAGTTCGAGCCAAAGGCGAGATAGGTGATGAGATCTTGATGCTTTAAATTGGATATATGGATAGATTAGACCGCATGAGGAGCTGAAGAAGGGCAAAGAAGAACTTGGATCCTCTCCAAACAAATTAAAAACATATAGAACTAACTCGAATTCAAAGGCTAAGCACTCGTAAACAATGGATTCAACCTTAATCACTCATTCAATTTAGTTCGTAAGCATATGAAAGGATGGCATACATTAAACATGAAGAAACTTACAAGAAACAAAGAAGAAACACCATCAAGAACAGAACACCACAAGGATCCCAACAAGTGCCGCAAAACCCCTGATCTTTCCTTAGCCAAAATATGAAAAGTATGTACAATGATATCAAAAGTATCCCAAGAGTCCAACCTCTCCGTATTCTGAAAATGATTGAGAAATTACAATATATAGATCACTCTAACACCTTTCCCCACCTCTAGGGGTCGAATTCCCTCTTCAGGGATCAGCTTTCTAACCAATTCTAATCATGGAACTACAATCTAGGCGACCTAACAACTTGCCTCTAAAAGAGTGGAAACCGATCCATTACATGATTTTTTACTCATTTGAGAGTGAATCTTCTAGAAGAGATAAAAACAAGCCAAAGTTACATGCCAAGCATGAATTTACATCATAAAAACCAAAAAATTCTATCCAAAAGCAAAACTGGTCCATAATAGGCAAATACCGAGTCAGCAACGAAAATTCAGAGAAAAATTCCGTGGGTCGTTCGGAATCGTGTGGGTCGCTCATGTTCCAGTGCTGAATTTGAGGCACTTCCCGCATCCAAATTGAGCTCATGATAGCTCGTTGGAAAGCCTCCGGATGTCTACTTTCCAACCCAAGTGGAATTTCTGAATTTGGAGTTGATTTGACCCTCCAAAACCTCATTCTCCCGCAGGTACTCCCTGCTGGTGCAAAAGGTGGCGCAGAGGTGGTTTTTCATGGTGTTTTTGAGCTTTTTGACCATCCAGACATTTTGATGAAATGCTAAGTTGACTTCGATAGGATGCATAATTAACCATGAAAAATCCAAAAAATGTAAAAATCTCCTCCTCAGCAAGTGTCCCAAAAAAAGTGAGCGCATGAGCGCGCGACCCACGTAACCGAAAACCTCGTTTTTAGACCAAAAAATTTCAAAATGACAAAATTTTTCTCCCGAACTTTGCTCAAACTCGGAGCGAAGACCCTCCATCATGTATCTTGCTCGCAATGAAGCCCTCGCCAAAATCCGAGTGGATCAGGCCTTTTTCCGCCATTTTAGTGCTCTCCCGGGTGCATGCGAGCCCCGTGGTGAAAACACTGCGCCTCTGCCAGTATGATGTGTTGTTGTCACCGTGATGTAGCAATGTGTATGTTCAACCTCCGTTGAAAATGAGAAATGGGACCTTGGTGTCTTTGTCTCCATCACGATCCCGTGAATGTACCTATGTCGATGAAGAAGGCGAGACCCCTTCCACCTCACGTGGAGATAGTACTCGCGGCTGCACGATGAAGTCAACGAGACCCCTTCCACCCCATGTGGAGATAGTACTCGCCGTGATGTCTGCAAACAAAGCTCCGTGGCCTCTCTCGATATGCTACCACCACTGGGCGCACCGCTATGCTCCATCTCGGGACATCAACCTCAACGATTGAGTCACCGTCCGACTCCCGCTCATATTCCGACTCTATCTCCGACATGGCTGCGAACAAGATATGTGCAATATGTATACCTGATACAGAGATGCAGTGGAAGGCAAAGTTATAATGTATGTTTCAAACACCCAACAAATATCCCCCATCGTCAAAAGCACCATAAGGAAACAAACAATGATAATAGCTCGCGTTTTTAGGTGGATTGAAAAGAGTCACAATCTCTGTTTTAAATGCAAGTGAAACTTTTGACCAAAGGGAGCGGGCAACTTTCAAAATATTGAACAAATCTTATCAAAGGGAGCATGGCATCATATGAATGTGTTTGTCCATGAGTAATAACAACAAAGGTGTCAAATGAGCAATGAAACAGAGTTATGAAAATGTGTTATCAATGGGCAATGGGATATAATATGTCAATGAACATCATGGAACAAAGGTCATGATAGCAGTAAAATGGTAATGAAGACCACAAGTGGTATAATAGGTGTGAAGACATGGGGCTTTGAACATACGTGCCAAGGTGGATATACCAATGATATAAGGTGGAGAAAACACTCATAAAACCATCCATACATATTTCAAAACTCGAGGAACAAGTCAGCCATGTATGTAGGGTTTTACTCCTCCATTCAAATGTTTGAAGACTTCAAGATACCATCAACACATGAAAAACTACCGAGCAATGATAAAAACTTGTTTGCAAGCTAACTGGAGTTGATCTGAATCGAAACCCAGGCGCAAAAACACAATTTTCTGAAATCTGCCGACAGTGGGTTGCTCGCCTGTGGGTCGCTCCCATTCATTTTTACACCGTGAAAATTGCCCGTGTGGGTCGTCTCGCCGTGTGGGTCGTCTCTTCCTCTCGCTACACAGTGCATTTTTCAGAAGCTTTTGGAGGCCTTCCCGGTGTCCAAATCAGGCGTGGGATAGCTCGTTGGAAAGCTGTTGGAGTCTACCTTCCAACCCAAGTGGAATTATGCAATTTGGATTCCATTTACCCCGTCAAAAATCAAATCTCCCAACACTTGTCAAAATGATCGAATGAGGTCACCTGCAAGGCAGTAGCCTCGTTGCAGCCAATGTTTGAAGGTCTTCCTCAACTCCAAATTGAGCTCATGATAGCTCATTGGAAAGCGTCTTTCCGTCTAGTTATCATTTGACTCATAATGCAAGTCATTTAGCCAACCATGCTAGGAGAAATCTTGATTTTCCCAAGGTCACTTCGTAGGTGCATTCAATTCTCCCGAGGCAACGGTATTTTTGACATTTCTCTAAAACCATGATACCCGTGTAAAAAGTGAAGGAGGTTTTTCTTCCTTGGGATGTTGTGGACAAAAACCTCTCTCGCCTTTTTCCAAAATTCATCCTGTTATTGCTCTGAAACATCTTTTGAGTGAAACTTATCCCGATGGGTGAAACAAGGGATTTTGTCGAAAATGAAGCGAAACGAAGGGGATAAGGGGCTTCTAAATTCTTGGGGAAATTTTTGGGAAGTAGGGAGGGATGTTTGGAAGCTGGGGAAAGTGGAATCGCCAGAGATTGAGTGAGGGAGAAGGGGGTCCAAAAGGGCAAAAAGCACGAAAGCCTAGCCTAGAAAATTGCCAAGTTGTGGCTAGAAACTAGGGTTTGTGCAAAAATGAGGAATTTGGGGGATCTCGTTGATGGGAAGTGTTTAATAAGGTATATTAAGGATAGCGAAAGAGTGTGAACATCAGATACAAGTTTTTTCGATGATTTGACCATCCAAGAGAACATTACCTCCAAAACCCTAGAGAGGGAAATGGACCTTACCAAGGCACAACCGAAGCATGAACGAGGTGTAAAATGACCCAACGAAACTTGACATGATGATGACAACCCTCCGAATGATGGTACACTCGCTCGAATGGTGACATGGACCGACATTTGGACAAATTTGAAAAGAGTGAAGACCAACCCTAGACCTAATGCCTAGTGATCAAATTTTGCTTGAAGACTCTTTGAAATGACAAAATTTGACTTTGACACTTTAAAATCACTTTGAAAGAGCATGTTTGATCACCCTGGAGGAAGGCCGCAAAAGCCGACTCTAACATTGGCTCCAATGGGGATGGTAGCTCATCTCCGTGGAGGTGCCAAGAACGTCATAGACTTTGGGAGAGCAGTACTCATATGCATTCATCCATTGGGCGATGGAATCATTATTTTGAACGGATAACACAAAACCCTTCGACACATTTATTGAATGAAAACTTGATCGAAAACCGAATGAAACTTGACCGAAAACTGACTCAAACCGACTCGATGGCAAACTGAAACAACTTGAATAAACCGACTCAGTACAAACCAAACACAAATGACTCATGACCCGACTTAAAAACAAGACTTTACAAAGCTTTTGAAAAAAGGCAAGAAAGTCCATCAAGATTTGGAATCATGATGACAACCACCTCGCATATTAATGAAATATGTACAATCATGTATAATTAGCTTTTCCAATGTAACACAGTACTACAGATGGCTTCTTGATTGATTCTTCGATCGCATCTCTTGGTCAACAATATGATCTGGTAACTAGGCATCCAAAAACATAATTGACCATGATCTCCTTCATCACCGAATACCGCAATACTCACCTTTACGTCGATCGTAACAATTTTTTCCAATGGATCATGAAAAACATGAAGATTTACCTCCGTCAAGAAAAAAGGTGTCTTTTCTCCCGCTTCGATCCGTCTTTATCATGTACTTCAAGTAAAAGTATGCTCCGGGCTTCAAGAAACTCACGAAAGTGTAGATGAGCAATCTCTTCTTGAGAAAAAAATTTCAACACATGAGACATATGAAGAAGAAACTCGGAAAGGGAATCTTGAATGATCCGATCTTCCCGTAGCCCGAATATAATGCAGGTCATCTTCATATGATATCACAACCGCATTATCATGTTCCTTATTACATTCATCAATCATGAGAAAAGAAACTTTAGATGATTCTTGAAACCCAAACATGACATTCCTATCATCTACCATTTCACTTACTTGAACAATACGCATTTCATCTTGTTTTGCATCAATTGATCGGATTACCTCTTTATGAAGACTCTTGCTCGATGAACTCGACAACATTTGAATCAAAAAATTCGTCTATGGTCTCAACAAGAAAACACTCCTTTTCGTGGATTCGCACAAGGTATGCTTGGTCATTACAATCCGAATCGGGATCCGATATGACCGAGTGGACATTATCACAATCAGCATTTGAAACTTGAATTTCCTAGTGATGTCGTCTTCTTCTCATGGGCGGATCCGAAACAAGCTCTTCTCTTTCATCATTTTCTCCGCCATATAGACATCTTCAACTCGCCGATCTATAAAGGTCGCTTACTGAGACCGGCCATCCATTTCGTAAAAGAAAGTAAGAAATTCCACCATCACCTTCTTGACCATGTGCACAATGCGGATCCGCGTTAACTTGATGCCGGAACACGACCTCTCAAAAGTAGATTTATCTCATCTTCGATACGGAGGAGATAATACCCTTTTGTTTTCTTTTTGCTCAAACAGTTGATTGTCTTCATTGATTTCAAGTGAAGGAGTATACAAATTTTTCCTCATACTCGTTGATCCATTTCATGTAATTCCCCGTTCACCGTCAAAATGCAAAATTCCTTCATCTTCCACCGTACTAAGATCTTTGACTGCGTCGCAAATTCTCATGATCGTCCGTATACGTTAAAATGGATTTTCATACAATGCTTCCATGATCTCATCATCCATAAAATTATCATCTTCATAATATTTCTCAAGGCTTTCAATAAAAGTAGAAGTGCATGTTTGCAATAGCCATAGAACTAAATTTAAAGATGGATAAGATACTTGATATCTTTCAATGAACAGCATGAAAATCCTTTAAACAATACATACAAAGCAATGAGCAAATTTTCATACCAAGATTGGGCTTCACCTTCCGCAGTGGCCAGGGAAATATCTTCATCAAGCAATCTTCGTGAAAAGCCACCTTCAACTTGCGAATATGCATGTGAAATCTACCCGATGTAGCGCAGCATCTTTCTTACCATCATTGTTAAACGTAGAGCAGATTCTCGGACCAATCTACCTTGGGCATCTTATTCGGAAAACCCGGAATGTGATCTCGGCTCATGGGAGCATATCTTCTCGTGATTCGGTCCATCTTGAAAATCTCACAAGCCCATCGATCTCCCCGTAGTGAAGTCACCATGAAGCATTGATTGCTCCGGATCTTTCGATGGATGAAGTCGCTGAGTGAATGATTTTCAAATCTTTCTTGTGTCCGATCGTTGTTCTACCATCAACCATCTGATTCCGATCTTGATACATGTACTCTGGGGGCAATTTACAAGTTAAATGCTGGCGATTACAAGTTAAACCAGAGATCGACCGGGCAACTGAGCGTTTAGTCTACTTCGCTGATGCATAGCAACAACGTTTCGAAGGCTACCCGGCGTGACTTCGTACTCGTCTATAACAAGCAAACTTTTGAGTTTTTCCCCAGAGATGGTCGCTCGGTCCTGCGAAACCGGAGATTCCGGGTTCGATCCGATGGAGTCGCCACTATGTTAGCGCTCAAATCTACCTCAGCCGAAATGCAAGTAAACTCAAGGCTCACATCAAACCACGCTCGACTCGTAGCTAGCCCTACGAGGGACAGAGAGGGCTCTCTCCGTCAATCTCAAGAAAATAAGCAATGGGATGCGAGATGACTTACAATAAGAACCCGATTTTAGGCTAGTAATGAGATAGGTATGTTTGATTTTTGGTTTTTTGGGTTTTTTGCCTGAGTAATGGGAAAACAAATTTTGGGTCCCAGGAGATAAGGTACGACCTTTGCGGAAGTTCGCAGCCGGGCGAGATAGGTGATGATCTTGACGCTTTTAAATTGGATATATGGATAGATTAGACCGACGAGGAGTCGAAGAGGGCAAAGAAGAACTTGGATCCTCTCCAAATCAAACTAAAAACATATAGAACTAACCGAATTCAAAGGCTAAACACCGTAAACAATGGATTCAACCTTAATCACTCATTCAATTTAGTTCTGAAGCACATGAAAGGATGGCATACATTAAACATGAAGAAACTCTACAGCAAAGAAGAAACACCATCAAGAACAGAACACCACAAGGATCCCAACAAGTGCCGCAAAACCCCCGATCTTTCCTTAGCTAAAATATGAAAAGTATGTACAATGACATCAAAAGTATCCCAAGAGTCCAACCTCTCCGTCTTCTCTAAAATGATTGAGAAATTACAATATATAGATCACTCTAACACCTTTCCCCACCTCTAGGGGGTTTCGAATTCCTCTTCAGGGACTCAGCCAACCAATTCTAATCATGGAACTACAATCTAGGCGACTAACAACCTGCCTGCAAAAGAGTGGAAACTCATCCATTACATGATTTTTTACTCATTTGAGAGTGAATCTTCTAGAAGAGATAAAAACAAGCCAAATTTACATGCCAAGCATGAACTTTACATCATAAAAACCCAAAAATTCTATCCAAAAGCAAAACTGGTCCATAATAGGCGAAATATCGAGTGGCAACGAAAATGTCAGAGGAAAAATTCTCAGTGGGTCGCTCCCTCGAACTCGTGTGGGTCGCTCATGTTCCAGGCTGAATTTGAGGCACTTTCCAGCATCCAAATTGGAGCTCATGATAGCTCGTTGGAAAGCCTGGATGTCTACTTTCCAACCCAAGTGGAATTTCTGAATTTGGAGTTGATTTCGACCTCCAAAACCCTCATTCTCCCTGCAGGTACTCCCCGCTGGGTGCAAAAGGTGGCAAGAAGGTGGTTTTCATGGTGTTTTTGATGCTTTTTGACCATCCGTATTTTGATGAAATGCTAAGTTGACTTCGCAGGATGCATAATTAACCATGAAAAATCCAAAAATGTAAAAATATCTCCAGCAGTGTCCCAGAGTGAGCGCATGAGCTGCGCGACCCATGTGAATCGTAAACCCTCGTTTTTAGACCAAAAAATTTCAAAATGACAAAATCTTTCTCCGAATTTGCTCAAATTCTGAGCGAAGACCCTCCATCATGTATCTCGCTCGTCACAATGAAGCTTCTCGGCCAAAATCCGGGAGTGGACTCGGGCCCTTTTCCGCCATTTTAGTGCTCTCCCGAGTGCAGTGCGCCCGTGGTGAAAACACCGTCTCGATTGTATGATGTGTTGTTGTCGGGCCGTGATGTAGCAATGTGTATGTTCAGCTCCGTTGAAAATGAGAAATGGGACCTTGGTGTCTTTGTCTCCACCACGATCCCGTGAATGTACCCTATGTCCGATGAAGAAGGCGAGACCCCCTTCCACCTCACGTGGAGATAGTACTGCGCTGCCGGCGATGAAGTCAACGAGACCCCCTTCCACCCCATGTGGAGATAGTACTCGCCGTGATGTTGCAAACAAAGCTCGTGGCCTCTCCGATATGCTACCACCACCGGCGCACCGCTGTGCTCCATCTCGCACACATCAACCTCAACGATTGAGTCACGTCCACTCCCGCTCATATTCGACTCTATCTCCGATGGTACTGCGAACAAGATATGTGCAATATGTATACCGATACGTGATGCGCATGAGAAGGCAAAGTTATAATGTATGTTTCAAACACCCAACAAATATCCCCCACCGTCAGCACCATAAGGAAACAAACAATGATAATAGCTCTGTTTTAGGTGGATTGGAAAAGAGTCACAATCTGCTGTTTAAATGCAAGTGAAACTTTTGACCAAAGGGAGCGCAACTTTCAAAAATATCGAACAAATCTTATCAAAGGGAGCATGGCATCATATGAATGTGTTTGTCCATGAGTAATAACAACAAAGGTGTCAAATGGGCAATGAAACAGAAAGTTAGAAAATGTGTTATCAATGGGCAATGGGATATAATATGTCAATGAACATCATGGAACAAAGGTCATGACAGATGGTAAAATGGTAATGAAGACCACAAAGCTGGTATAATAGGTGTGAAGACAGTGGGCTTTGAACATACGTGCCAAGGTGGATATACCAATGATATAAGGTGGAGAAAACACTCATAAAACCATCCATACATATTTCAAAACTCGAGGAACAAGTCAGCCATGTATGTAGGGTTTACCTCCATTCAAATGTTTGAAGACTTCAAGATACCATCAACACATGAAAAACTACCGAGCAATGATAAAAATCTTGTTTGCAAGTAACTCGGAGTTGATTCGAATCGAAACCGGGCGCAAAAACACAATTTTTCTGAAATCTGCTGACTGTGGGTCGCCTCGCCTGTGGGTCGCTCCCATTCATTTTTACACCTATGGAAATTGCCCAGTGGGTCGCGTCGCCTGGTGGGTCGTTCTTCCTCTTGCCACATGCGCTGCATTTTTCAGAAGCTTTTGGAGGCCTTCCTGTCCAAATCAGGCGTGTGATAGCTCGTTGGAAAGCTATCTGGAGTCTACTTTCCAACACAAGTGGAATTATGCAAATTTGGATTCCATTTACCCCGTCAAAAAATCAAATCTCCCAACACTTGTCAAAATGATCAGAAATGAGGCCGCCTCGGCGTGCAGCGCGCGCTGTGCACCAATGTTTGAAGGTCTTCCTCAACTCCAAATTGAGCTCATGATAGCTCATTGGAAAGGTATTTCTGTCTAGTTATCATTTGACTCATAATGCAAGTCATTTAGCCAACCATGCTAGGAGAAATATTGATTTTCCCAAGGTCACTTCAGAGGTGCATTCAATTCTCCCCGAGGCAACCGATATTTTTTGACATTTCTCTAAAACCCATGATACCGTGTAAAAAGTGAAGGAGGTTTTTCTTCCTTGGGATGTTTTGACAAAACCTCTCCCAGCTTTCTAAAAATTCATCTTTTTGATTGCTCGAAACATCTTTTGAGTGAAACTTATCCCGATGGGTGAAACAAGGGATTTTGTCGAAATGAAGCGAAACGAAGGGGATAAGTGCTTCTAAATTCTTGGGGAAATTTTTGGGAAGTAGGGAGGGATGTTTGGGAAGGCGGGAAAGTGGAATCACGAGATTGAGGAGGAGGGGAAGGTCCAAAAGGGAAAAACACAGTGCCCAGCCTAGAAAAATTGCCAAGTTGTGGCTAGAAACTAGGGTTTGTGCAAAAATGAGGAATTTGGGGGATCTCGGTGATGGGAAGTGTTTAATAAGGTATATTAAGGATAGGGGAAGGTGTGTGAACATCGTGATACAATTTTTTCGATGATTTGACCATCCAAGAGAAATTACCTCCAAAACCCTAGGAGAGGGAAATGGACTCACTGAAGGCACAAATCGAAGCATGAACGAGGTGTAAAATGACCCAACGAACTTGACATGATGATGAAAACCCTCCTCGAATGATGGTACACTCAGCCGAATGGTGACATGGACCGACATTTGGACAAATTTGAAAAGAGTGAAGACCAACCCTAGACCTAATGCCTAGTGATCAAATTTTGCTTGAAGACTCTTTGAAATGACAAAATTTGACTTTGACACTTTAAAATCACTTTGAAAGAGCATGTTTGATCACTGGAGGAAGGCTGCAAAAGCTGACTCTAACACAAATCATATTTCTATCCATTCTGAATGCATAGCGAACGGCAAAGAGCCACTGCTAACCTCCTGTGAGTAAATAAACGAAGAGCTTACTCACTTAAGAAAATGGCTTCAACGCTGTCGCAAAGGATTAAACCCCAAAAACTGTGAATGTAAAGTGAATTACTTGTTCGGTATATGCCATGGTGAGCAAGGGATGAAGCTGGAGGAATGGTTGTTGCTCAATAGAGCAGAGCTTGCAGCGGAATTGCAGAGGGGAAACACCGACAGAGTGAAATGAAAAAAATGAAGAGTTGAATAGGGTTACATGGTGGTCAATACCCTAAATGGGTACCGTGAAAATCTCCACCGTGGATCTCAAAACCCCAAATCCAATGACGATTAGTAGGGCAGGTGTCACCCGTGCATCACAAATCCCCATGTGAAGTACAATACAACAAATCCTCATATTAACTCTTAACCTCTGGTGGGATTTTATTAACAACGAATAAATCAAACAATTCAGGTTAAAATATGTGCAATTATCGTACTGTCCACCAATGTATTAATAATTTATGTTATGAGTATTAAAAATCAAACAACCAACCATCATAAGCCCATAGTGACTCGTATAATGACAGAAATATAGTATAGGTAAGCAGTAGGTCCACGTGGATATTCATCATATCATAAATATATGGTAAGTGCTAGGTAGATGTACACAAAAGAATTTACTTTTTTATGTGCACAATAATTATGTAGAACCTATGGTTTAAAAGAGTAAGTGTAGTTTTTTTTTATGTTATACTGTGATATATGTTACAATTATATATATATGTGTGTGTGTGTGTGTGTGGAAACAAAATTATTTAATTTCATCCTATTTTATTTTATGAGTTAATATATTATTTTTATTATCTATGAATATAACTTTTAATTTATTGATATATATTTTTTATTTAGAAAAGTATATATTATATTGTTGAAAACCACATTAAAAAAATTCAATATTATTTTAAAAATAAATAAGAAAACAATATTAAAAAAAAAAAAATCATATATAAAATTATATCTTTGGTAAACTAAATTATATCTTTGGTAATCATCAGTTTATATGGGAAAACAAATCATCCACAAAAACTAAAATTCTGAGTATATAGAATGCCTAATGTTTATATTATAACAAAACAATAAATATTTCAATAAAAATATTTATAATTTTATTTATTAAAATAAAATTACAATATAAAATTCATTTATTATTTTTAATCGAATTAAACTTATATTTATTTTTAAATATTTAATTAAAAAATAAATTTAGTGATTTAATAACCTAAAACTTAGAAGTATCTAGCAAGAGTGAATGCATGCCCACTTACTAACCATTAATGAGTAATTTTAAGTGACTTGGTTTTCCTTGAATATTCACAAATATCAACCAATGATTATTATCTCACTATTAATTTAATAACTAAATTATAATACATTCCTCCCAAAAATTTATGTTTACTATTGATTACATTTTATCTATGTAACAATATTCTTTATTCAAAATAACCTTCTTGATAACAAAGTTTTACATAGTGTGACTAGATTATGAATAATTAAATTATAATATATTTTCTCCAAAAAAAATATTATGTTTACTATTAATTACATTTTATTTATGTACATAAATATTATTTATTCAAAATAACCTTTTGGATAGTAAAGTTTTAGATAATGTGACTAGAATTTGAATAATCTAACTGATTCACATATCATAATACCATAATCTTATATGAAGAGTTTAAACTTTTTCCCAAGCTTTTACGAGATTCCACTCCTTGGAAGATTTTAAAAGCTTATTAATCTATTAAACTTCTCAAAAATTTACATACAATCTTTAAAAATATTCTGTTTTAATATTCTTCTTTACCAAATTCCAAATACACAAGATACATTCATGACTCGTCCTGCTCTCACTAATCGTTTGCATGAACGAACCAACCATACAAGGACATATGTTAACAACTCATTCATTTCCAAAATGTGATTGACATTCTCAGCCCTCGGCCTTCATTGACGCCTTCTCTAGTGAAACTTATGCTTTGTATTATGAAACTGTACATAATCCAAAGTTGAATCCTACCAAAACACCCTATAGTTGTGTTTCTCAGTTGCTTTATTCTGTTGAAATTTTGTTGGAAAACATTTCTCAGTTGCTTTATTCTGCTAAAATTTTGTTGGAAAACCAAAGTTGGTGCCACCACCAACAATAGAACACGAAGAAATCGTAATCCATTTTGAACTAATTACAGCCAAGTGCCGATACAAGTAGGGTGTTATAGAAGTTATGAAAAATTTTAGCGAGGGCCTTTGGCACTCATCATCAATCCCGCGCCCCATTTGTGCAAAACCAAGGGTAAAGCAACGCAAAATTGTACCATCATTGGGTTGGAAATGTCAATCCCCTAACATCTATTGTAAACATTCCACAAAGATGAATGGACCAGGCTATCGAGGCAAGCAAATGATAGACTCAACGCTTAGAAACCTCATTAATGAACCAGGTTGTTATCACTAAAAATGTTAATGGTTTAATCGCCATTGTGTCACTGTTTTCATTTTTTTTTTTTAAATTTCTTAGTCCATGTCCAAGTTTGAGTCCTTTCCAACAAAGGTGAAGAAGAGTCCCAAAATCAAGGAACTTTTAAGTGAATAGGTGTCATTAGTGTTTTAGAGTCATAAAATAAGTTGAAATCACTATTTTAACTTATGTTAGTGCTGAAGGCTAGTCGTCGTTTGAGTAATAAAGTTATAGTCACCTTGTTTGGAATAATAGCTACCTTTGTTGCGACTTCATTGTCAAAACAGTAATGCAATAAAGGGCAGCTATTTCTCATAATTGAAAGTTATATATTTCACACAGTGAAAAGCGCAACTATTTCACTGAGATTTTGGTTATCTCAATTCAGAGGTAAAGAAAATTGTTCATCACGCATATAGGAGTAGCAGAGAATGTTTAAAGCCAAGGACCATTCATATTTGAATATCATTGAATACCCCTATGCTATGAATATGATTATTCTTTTAATTAAGATTAATTATTATTCAACCCAAGGGGATTATTATTAATGAATGGTTAATTTACCTAGGCTGATAACCTGTAGCTATTTCACCTAAGACAAGAAGAAATCATAGTACAAGGAATCTTACATTTAATGATAATGTGGAGTGTGAAGCTTAGTGGGATGACTTGGCGCCTTTTTTTGAATTATTTCAAAACACGTCATTAATCCTTGCCATAATTCCAGGCACAGAATTAGATAAGAGAACTCGGTGTCCACTCAACCTAAGTCTACTGTGAAGGCTACAGGTAAACGGAGACCATTCTTGGAGCAAGCAGTTTCAGTTTTCAAAGCAGGCAAATCAAGGCTTCGTGGACAGTATTGCAACCAGAGTTCAACAGTTGTTTTTGTGAGCAGTTTAGCTGTTGGAAAAATGGGGAAAGGAGGAAATTTCAATAGGTCAGAGCCAGCTAATACAAGATTCATGGATGCTAGGGCTAAACCATAGTTCAAATCCGTTGGCTGGTATAAATTCCTGCAAAAATTTTCTGGGGAGAACGTGGCTCTAGCTCAGGCTTTTGTCGAGGCTTTCGATGGTGACAAGGTCAAGTTGGGCAGCAAAACATTCAACATTTTTGAGGCTATCATTTCTCATGCTAACCAGAATTCTGCAACTCGTGAACATTGGTTTAAAAGCAAAATGATGTCGGAAGAAGTAATTTCTTACCTTAAGCCCGAATATGCTAATATTAAGTGGAATCCAACTGCTTGCATTTCTTGTTTTAAGGTTGAGTGGAAGCATGTTATTACCTCAGTCCAAAAATACATCACATGCGAGGGGAGGTTTTCTTTTGTTCATCGTAATCAGTTAAGATTCCTTGCTCACATCTCAAGAGATAAACCTATGAACCTACCCTATTTTCTGTATAAATCTCTGCTCAAAATGTTTCTGAAGCTACCAAAAATTCCAAACTACTCCTTGCACAATTTGTATCACAAAGGGTTGATTAAAATTTTAATTGTCTACCATCTCAGAAAGAAGAAAATTACTTGGGATAGGTTTTTAAGAGAGGAAGGGTTTCGTAGCATTAATTGAGGCCAAAGAAAAAAGACATCCATGAGAAAACCAATGCTGCCCCTATTTCACACAGTTCACCATCCAACTCTATACATTCATCATTCTTCTGTCAAATTAACCCTACCTGTATCTCAACCAAAAGGCTAACTAGAACCTCAATTAGAAAGGCTGCAAATCCTATGCATGTACTAGCAGTGTCACCAATTAATGAAGTTCATGTCAGTAACTCACCTAGGGAACCCCAAACCCTAAGGTCTTTCATGGATGAATATAAGAAGAAACTGCAACAGAAAAATTCTAACTCTCCTAAGAAGCCTATGTCAAAGGACAAAGAACAAATAGCCTCCTCTTCACAGAGCTAGCCTAAGAAGAAGCTCTTCATGGCAAAAGAACTAGTGGAAGTCAACCCTGGACTTCTTGCACCTAAGCCTGTTTTGTCACCAGTGGAAGTCAACCCTGGTATGAACACTTCAAGCCATGTTCCTGAGTCATCTCATCAAGTATAGCCAAGTAGTGGTATATCTCTCACATATGCCACTCTATCACATGTTTTTTTCTCTTAAGAAAGGAATTTTTTTTTTTTCAGAGCTCGTCATAGAAGAAGAGCCTACTTTAGATAAATTAGTTTCCTCCATTTGTTCTTCGATCAAGAAGAGGAAGAAAAATGAGATACACTCCTATTCGTCCTATGAAGACAGTAGTGACCCTGAGTACATAGAATCAAAAGATGAGGAGGTAGAGTCTAGTAAATTCATACATGGAGGTAAGAGGTCCAAATTCATCCCTAATCCCTATGTTAAGAGACCTCATACTAGACCCAAAATTAAGCTTAGGCTGAACAACAAGTTGATTACCAATCCTAAATTAAGAGATGAAATTATCAACATTGAAGAGAGCCCAGAAGACATAATTGAAAGGAAGAAAATGACTCAATTAAAGAGTCAAGCACAGAGAAAGAGGTCTGATAATAGGATGACTAAAGCAGAGCCCATCAAAATTTTTGCCTTTATTCTAGACCTCTGATAAATGAAGAACATGGTTGCTTTGGAGAAAATTTTGGGTTTATGTTCCATGTTTTCCGGATATAGCTACCTTTTCTGCAAAGGTAGAAATTATTTTGAAATATCAGCTTGTGATGGAAAGGGGATACTTTTTGGTTTAAATCATGATGGTGACATTAAACAGGTGAAGTGGAGGAGTTTTTCAGTTATAATGGATGTTGCCAGGTGTTATGTGTCAAGTTGTTACACTAAAATTTGTCACCATCACGTTTTATTGTCTGTATGTGTACATCATTACTCATACATTACTCCCTTAGAAGTCTACAACATCAAGTTCCTAAAACCAAGCCTTGAAATTGAGAGAAAAGCTTACAAAAGTCATAAAAACACTTGTACCGCACTTTCTCTTAGTATTACCTGTGGTACCGCATCTGTTTTTTCTAGAGCATGCGGACCCGACCGCACTTTTACTTCATTAAAGGTGCGGATCCATGTAAAAGGTAAAGTGAAGGCAGAAGTAAAATTTAGAAGCCCAGTTGGTTGAATCTGGAAGCTTCTGGAAGCAATTATTCGGTGGAAAGTTCGCTCCTTTCATGTACATTCATGCCTCCATTAAAGGAGCCTACCCCTTGGTATGTGGAACTTAATCCCTTTGAAAGAGGATTCTATCCCCTCTTATTTGGAGCTGCAACCTCTTCTCTTTTGCTATAAATTGAGGCCACAGTTCAACCTCAAAGGGAGTTAGGCTTTGGGATTTTTTGAGGAGAATTGCTGGAGAAACTCAGACTCTCTTAACTGATCATCGTATGGGAAGGATTACACACTCATGTGTCTGTTAGGAGAGATAGTGCAAAGGCTTGTCAAAGTAGAGGAAACGCTTGTTCTGAACCCCAGAAGGACTTGTACGACATCAAGGCGAACGCAGTTATAAGGCTCCTTTTTTCATTAAAGATAATAAAAATGGATCCTATTTTCTCAATGAATTGTTTTTTTAAATGGTTTATTTCTTGAACTCCTTGATCATCAAGATAGATTTTGTTGGGAAAAATACTGAGAGGGGGGGGGGGGGGGTGAATCAGTATTTAGGGAAAACTCAAACTTTTTACTTTTTCACTCTCTAAAACCCATACGCTACTTTGATGAAGCCAACTAGCGTATGCACGCGGATATCTCATAAAATCTACGTATACACAGATCTAATTATGCGTATATTTCTTAACTTAGTTAGTGCTCCCCCTGAAAATATGCATCCAAAACATCCTTTCCATATGATCAAGGCTCCTCCTTAGCTTGTGCAACTTGAACATCTTCAGCAGCAAGTCATCAGCAATAATCTCTGCATGATCTGTCCATATTTCTGAATCATAAGACTTCCATCTCATCAAAATATTTTCTTCATCAAATAGCAATCCGGGCTCATCCAAAATCATAAGAAACCATGTAACATGTCATCAACATTTAGAGCTGAGAAATAAACAGATACAGAGCCAATAATACAGTCATTAACAGTCAGACTGATGCTCCCCCTGAACCTCTGCTCCTGATCTTCAGCTGTCATATCAATTCTCTTATCATCAATGCATACGCGACTGTGTCTACTGGAACTCGCGTGTATACGCGGCTTTTGTTCATAGAACCCGCGTATGGAAAGTGAAATATAGAAAATTTCACATTCCTTCATCTCCCCCTGAACTTATGCCTCCTGTACCTGTCTTCTTTACATCAGATGCACTGTCAGAAATAAACATAACCAGAATAGCCAAATCAGTCATGATAATCATCATGCAATGCTCCCCCTGTGACGATACATCACTAATCCCTTTAATGTATCTCACATTACTTCTGCAGTCATTAAGAGAAGTAAGCTTTAGAAGCTGATGACTGCAGTAGGGTCAGTATTCCCTACGTTTCTGACTGGTCCTCCTTCCTTTTCCAGCTTTGCTTGAAATTCCTAAATGTGTGCTGGGAATTATCCATCTTCTCAAACCTGTTCATCCTGCATTCTTTTTCTACATGACCATACTTGTTACAAGCATAACATCTCATGTGACCAAAGAAGTAAGCATAAGGATCATAGTATGTTTCTCTATTCTTTCTTCTATTGCAACCAGCTGCTTTATGACCATACTTGTTACATGAAAAACAATATCCTTTGAAGAAACCAGAGTGCCTTTCTGTGTAGAATCTATTTGTATGTGCCTGGAATGATCTGCTCCTGCAATTTGCTGCAATATGCCCATAATTATGACATCTAAAGCATTCAACATTATTGAATGATTTCCTTTGAGACTTCATAATTGTTGGTTGCCCTTTTGTCTCTTTCACTACTTCAGGTTTTGCTTTGTCATCCTTTGAATCTTTAGCACCTCCTTGTGAACTAGATTCTCCTTTAACTGTTTCATGAAAACCAAGACCAATTTTGATAGAAGGAGACCTTTGACTACTAAGAATATTGTCCAGAATCTTAGTACTATATTGAAATCTCAAGAGTTTATCTTTTTCTTCTAATTTACCTTTGAGAATGTTTACCTCAACCTCCAAGGCTTGGCATTGCTTCTTCATTCTTTCTTCTTTCCTTCTTCCATCTTCTACTTGATCATTCAGATTTAGAATCTCTTCTTTCAAACCATTCTCTTGTTCTTCAAATGTTTGAAGTAGATCTTCATTCTTCTTATTTGACTTTTCCAGATCTGCTTACAGAGAGATGATTTCTGCTTCAAGACCTTCCTTTTCAAATGATAGTAGAGGATCCTCATTCTTCTTGCTTGATACTTCAAGATCTTCTTGTAGAGAGATGATTCCAGCTTCAAGTCCTTCATTCTTCTTTTTTGTTATTTCGAGATCTTCATTTAGATCGATGATTTCTGCTTCAAGTCTTTTATTTCGATTGGTTGCATGATTGTACAGCTTTTGATACATTTCTATTTGTTCTTTCATTCTAGAGATCATTTCTTCGCTGATAGATTCTTTCTTATTATATGCTCTTTGTTGTTCTTCAACTTTAATCTTGAGAGCTTCTTCTATATCCATAACATTAATTTCACCATTGCATGCATAAGAAGGTGAATCACAAGAACAACAATCAGTACCTGTTATATCTTCTTCATTTGCTGCTGCACATGATTTCAGAGATATATCCTTTTGAGTAGCCTTCTTCTTTTGCTTCTTCCCCATTGTGACAGATCTCCTTCAAGCGATCAAGCTTTTGCAGAAGGACCTCCTCTGATACCAATTGTTGGGAAAAATACTGAGAGGGGGGGGGTGAATCAGTATTTAGGGAAAACTCAAACTTTTTACTTTTTCACTCTCTAAAACCCATATGCTACTTTGATGAAGCCAACTAGCGTATGCACGTGGATATCCTTCATAAAAATTGCGTATACACAGAGATCTAATTATGCAGATATTTCTTAACTTAGTTCTTTGCAACATTCATTCATCTGATGTTAAGTTAACAATAAGAATGTGCAGTAACAAAAGAATAAACCATCACACATAAGCATCACACATGAACACCAGGATTTTAGGTGGAAACCCAAGTCGGGAGAAAACCACCGCTGGCGTTGCTCAGCCTTCAATATTTTATTATAGAGAAAACATATTACAACTTATGTGCTGGCGCAGACTCCTACCAGCACGCAGGCACCCACCTACGCTCGTTTACCAGCCTCTCTTGGAAGGGAGCTACAACCCCCTGACTCGTTTACCAGCCTCTCCTGGAAGGGAGCTACGACCCCCTGCTCTCGTTTACCAGCCTCACTTGGAAGGGAGCTACAACCCCCTGACTGAAGGCTACAACCCTCAGCACCACCATGGACCACGTTTCATCAATTTTCATACTGGATCCAAAAGCTTTCTTTAGAACACAACTTGTAGGCCACTTTTCATCATATTTTTAGACTGGACCCACTCCACACATTTAAGCTCAATCATACATCAAACTGATACATATAACTCACTGACAGATATCAGTAAACCATTAGAACAGATCAGACATTTCTTACCACAGACTTCAGCAAACCCTAGTTTTGCACACGCGCTTTCCTTTCACTGATTCCGCGTATATACGCGCTTCCATGCATATAAACTCGCGTATACTACGTGCTTCCTCTTCAGCAAACCTGTGTATATACGTGCTTCCTCTGCGGTGAACTAGCGTATAGTTCTTTAGACATTATAGAGCAGCATACTTCTTCAGATCAGATATTCAGTTCAGATTCAAAAACATTCCATAAACAGATCTAGAAGATACAAATACATTTCAGATCTAGATTCCCTTCTTCATCATTTTCTTCATTGGTGCATTATGATTTCAGATCTATCATCAAACTGTTACCCTTTCCATTCAGATATACTTCAGAGAGAAGTATCCATCAAAACCCAGACATCTTGCCCACTCCTTTGCATAATGAATTTCTTCTCCTTATATAGGATTACCCTTTATCAATACCATGAGCCAAAACCACATCACTTCCAATGGTATTCCTGGACGGGATCACATAGACGAATCATCACTCAATACAATGAGTCAATACCATGGTATTACTCCTGGTTTTACACTTTTAGAGCGCTTTTTCCCATACTCGACTTGGCACGTTATTTCCCGCGTGCATACACTACTTCATCTAGACAGATCCGCGTATGCCTTGAGACACACACTTTTCATCAGTCATCTCATTTCATCAACTAAGTTTCCATCAAGGACAATACATGCCAACAATCTTCATATCAGATTTATATCAAGAACAACTGCATTAAGTAGGTTGCCATCATCTTCATCAAGTGGGTTGCCATCAAGGACAACACTCAGCATCATATTGCCAACAGATTTATGGTTTATGAATTAGTTTATATTATGCAGGTGCTTCTGATTCTTTCATGTCTCTGATTGCAGATCCCAAAAGGCAACTTATTCGAAGCGATAGGAAAGAAGACTACGATCAGCGCTGGACTACAGGTAAGTCCTAAATCCTCCATAATAGATAATTCTAAATGAGGCATAATCTAGAGAAAGTAGTTTACGTTTGTCTGTTTGTTTCTAGTTATCCGTAGGATACTAGGGAGATCTGTCTTGTCCGCAAGAACGACTTATCTACCTAACAAATTGGCGACTCCACTGGGGAATGGATCTTGAACTTAGTTTTCTTTTATTTTTGACTTGTGAAACTATTTTTCTAATTTTGATTGATTGATACTGGCTTGGGTAATTTATTCCTGCAAAATCCCTGAAAAGTGCTTTAGAATTTTTTATTTTTCTTTAAGTTTTCTGGTCCCCGCACTTTGTCTTTAGGCACAGTGCGGTCATCTTCGCTGTTTTCCTGTATAAATAGTGCGGCACCGCACCTGTTTACACTGAAACCTGCGGACCCTGAGAATTTTTTTTGGAAAACTTAAAATTCTATTTTCTAAGATCAGCTTGCAAGATTCTTAGTAAACACCCAAACTTGTATTTTCTATCAGAAAGCTTTGTGTGAGAGTTTCTTTCAACATTTTTAGTTTTGAATGATTTTCTAAAAAGATCTGTATGTTATAAGTGATTTTTGTTTTGTCTTTGTGTCACTCAAAGATTAGAAGCCTTTGTATACCTTAGATCACTGGCATTTCATTGTTTTCTTATTGAGTCTTTGACTTCATAGCAGAAATTGTTTTGTGAGAATTAGATCCCATTTTCTCATTTGCAAATCTTAAAAAACTTTTTTCATAAGTTTTGAATTTCACTTAAAAAACCATAATTAGATGATTTTGATTTTTTGCTGATCTGAGAAAATAATTTCTTAGTTAGATTACAAACTAAGTAAAACGTCCTCAAAATATTTAAAGTTTTAATTTCAGATTTAATTCTTAGTATTTTTAGATCTCAAAATTAGTGTTTTTAGTTTTGAGTGTTATTTCTAGAAATTGTAGTTTTCTTTTGGAGAATTTTTTATTGTAGCTTCAATCTTGAATGATAAAGGGATTTCTTTTTAAGCAATTGATCATTTTTCTATCATATTGAGTTTTCATGAAATAATATTTCTTTTCATATATTCTTGTTTTGAAGAAAAGAATTGTTTTCAAAGATTGCATTTCTAAACTCTTTCTTTTAAATAGAATTCATTGAAAGGAAATGAATTATTTCTCATGATAGATGAATTTTAGTGTGTTTTTGAGTTGGGTCACTATATATCATCAAAGTTTCACTTTTGCACCTATTGTCCTAAGAAATAGTCAACTAAAAGCAACGCTTAGATTAAAATCAATCTTGTCATTTTTATATTTCTAGGACTCTTTTCCATCAACATAGCTTAGGCTAGTGTCTTGGAGTAGGGAGTAATTAACTCTCCAAGACAATTAAAACAAACAAGTAGTTAATCTTGCAGTAGGAAAAATCCAATAGCAACTTGTATGCTCTGGGAAGCTCCTCCTAAAGGAGTCAAGCACGAGATCATATCCGAACCAGTGGGGTGATCAATTCCATCTCATTGGGAACGATAGAAGATGTGTGCATATTAACAACGGTAAACCTCGGATTGACCATTGTTGAGGAGCCTGGGGTCACTTGTCGATATACCTTGGATTATGTCAAGGAGCCTTCAAGGGGATTTAGCTTTGTTATTCTGCCCTTGCGCGTATATCGGATCGTAGACTGTTCCCCCAGGTATATTTGTTCTTGTTGGTGGCCTTAGTGGCCATAAAATTTAAGATTTTTTCCAAGGTGATGGTGGAGGAAAGATCCCACTGTACCTAGAGTAGACGTCGACTAGACTCACTTGGACTCTCCGGAGGGTTATCTTCACTCGAGATGGTTTAAGTGGAGAAACTTGCACCGGTTTGTTTCATTAAGCAGGTTGTCAGGGTAACTTTTCCAACTGCCATTTCTACATTAAAATACTACGATGTTGGATTTCATCACCAACTAATGTTTTTAGTGTGGGAATCTACTGTTTGTGTGTGGTTTGATCTCCTAGATTTTATAGGCGTTTGATCATTTGATTGTCTCCTTAGTGACTTTAGGAATTTTTAGTGAAATTTTCTTTGATTGTGTGTGATTAATAACTTTTAATCGTGGCTTAATTACCAAGACAATCGCGTAGACTCCAGGGGAAACCCCTTGAGTATACACCAGGCCAACTTGAAGGACTAAAAGCTCTGGTACCGCATACTATCAGCAAAATACGATCACCAGAACTAGGAGAATCATCCATAATTACTCATCCTGATTATCATGCAGTAAATCAACCACAAACAACATAATATATTCAAGAGCCAATTTCAATTTCCGAAGTCACTAACATTGTTTCTACAACCAGTGAATTATCTCAAGAACCTGAAATTTCTGAGCCAGAAACTGAACCTGTTGTGTTTGAATCATCTTCAAGATTTGTTACTCTGACTTCTAGTGATCCTGATTTACCTAGAGTAAGACAACGCATTACCGAAAACCTTCCTTCTGATCTCATAATTATTGAAGAACTTGTTGGTCCAGATGAAGACGTAGTTCTTCCTGAAACCCAAGAAACTTTGAATCTTAGAGAGCGTGAATCAATATTCTACAGTCCTTTTATAACTGACACTTGGTATCTATCATTGAAAGATTTTTTACAAAACACAGATCTTACTTATTCACCACCCCGAATTCCCTTTCACCCTACACCAAGAGGTCATCAACCTTCATTAGCTATGTCGGGTGAGTCATCTATGTTTTCTGAATCCCCAGAAATTTTTTTATATGGTGGTCTGTCTGTTCCTGCAGGATACCAGTCACTCTTTGGTACCTTCTTGGGGGTAGCTCCTCAACCAATTGAACAAGTGTTATCATCTGGTACGAATGGAACAAACACTAAAACATTGAACGCATAACAGATTTTTATGATGTCTAGAAATATTCCAAATCCTCAACCTCAAGGAAGTCAATTACCACCTGGGAGGCAACCTCAAGGTAGTCAATTACTGCCCGGAGGGCAACCTCAGGGTAGTCTTTCACCACCTGGGGGTCAACCTGTAGGACCATATTTACCACCTAGGGGGTAAGCTCAAGGACAGTACATACCTCAAGATCAATATCAACCCCAGAGTCAGTTCATGCCTCAAGGTCAATATCAATCCCAGATTCAGTAAATGCCTCAAAGTCACTATCAACCTCAAGGTCAGTACCCAGCCCAAGTTTTTCAACCTACTTCAGTTCAACCATCATTACAAGGAGCTGGAAATTTACCAGTTAATTATCAACCCTACATTCAACCTGGTTATGTTCCTTCATATGCACAACCTTCTATGGGTCAATATCCCAGAATTAATATGGTGTGGGATTCATCTCAAATTCAATAGAATTTGCAACCAAATGTACAGTTACCTAATCAACCTGGACCATCCATAGGTTCTGGTCCAACCTAGCAAACTGTCCAGCCTACCATTCAAGTCCCTGCACCTGGTTCTGTTCCAGCAGTTTGGGCCTAGTACACCTCGAACTCCGCCTCAATCTGCTGCTGCTGCAACATCTGTTCAACCTACTACACCTATTCCTGGAGTATCTGCAGCTACTGTTTCTACTACCCCTGTATTAGTACAAATTCCTCAAGTCTCTGTGCCACAGTCTGGACCTACAATTCAGACTACGGTCCAGATGCCTGTAGGACAATCTGGTACAAGTACGATTCTCACTAGTCAACCATAATTTACTTATCAACCGTACCAGGGGCAGTATCAATTTGGACCTACTGTAAAAAATCCAGCATATCAGTATCAGCCATATCCTGGGTATACTTATCAAACATCTCAAAAACCCCAGTATGGTCCAGTTAATCTTGGTTATCCGGGAGGCTTCACAATTCCCAATGCACATCCGATTCCAAGATATCCTGGATATCCTCCTCCTGGAACTGGTTTGATCACACAAGGTTATCAAGACCTTAATCGTTAGTTACCGTTCATAGCAACTTTAGATTTACTTGATCTATCGCGCCTTATGAATGATCCCATTTTTTATCTTCCGTATTGGCCGCTGATGCCTAATAAGTTGCCCAATGATATTCCAAAGTTTGAAGGTACGTCAGGAGAGGATCCATCTAATCATGTTACAACTTATCACCTCTGATGTGCATCCAATTCACTAATCGATGATTCGATTTGATTACATCTTTTTCAGAAAACTCTCATTGGTCTAGCTGCCAAATGGTACATTGAGTTACCACGATGCTCATTTAATAATTTTAACGCCCTAGCCACTACTTTCTTAACCCATTTTTAGTTTCCTGTCAGATATGACAATGGCACGGAATTTTTGACCTCATTAAAACAATCTACGTCTACGTACATATCCGATCACATTCATGAATGGAGACGTAGGAGGCATTTAGTGAAAGTCTTTATTCCAGATCAAATTTTGGCTGAATGGTTTATCAAATCGTTATTGCCTAAAATTACTGAAGATGTGGCCAAAGGAGGTGTTGTTACAGAAGAGCAAGTCATTGCTCAAGCTCAGTACCTTGACCTTGTATATACACAGTCAGGTACTTTGTATGAGAAAATCCTCAATTTACCAAGACCTGGTTAGTTAGTTACAACTCCCTCAGGGTCTCATGCCGCTGATGGTGTGATTGGTTCAGTTACTACCACTAAGAGTAAGAAGAAATTCAAGACAACTTCTCCTATTATAACTTTACCCGATTCACCAAAGGAGAATCTTCTCTAGAAACTTCTGTCGATATTCACATTGTAGATTCATCAACTACAAAATCGAAATCTGGTAAAAATAAAAAAGGGAAGAATAAAAATAAACAAACATCTCCCAAGGAAAAAACTGATAAAAATGAATCAAGTGATGATAAACGGAAACCTTGTTATCCTTTTCTTATCTGTGACGAGGATCATTTCACCAAGGAATGTCCACACAGGGCCGAGGTATCCAAATTCGTCAAAGGTTCATCTACTCCTGCTGTTTTGAAGGATCCTTTTACTGTTCAAGATAGTAAGATGATTGGATCTTCCTCGAATACGCCAGAAGATATCTTGATGATGTCACATTTAATGGTTGCGATACGATCGCAAGATTATGGTAGTAAAAATCCTATCACTGGTAAAGAAGTAGAAAAATCTAATTCTGCACCAGCTTCATCTCCTTCAGTTTCTAATCCGCTACAGATCGAGAAACCGAATCCTGACTTAGTAATCAAACTGCCTGCTAAAGGTGTGCTTCGTAAATCAGCTTTCAATCCACATGCGAGAGTTGCTCAGAACTACAATATTGTTGAAGACTTGGTGATTTCCCCTTGAGCAATGTCAACTTTGGAAGTGTTGCAATCATGTCTAGCACAAAGAAAATTACTATTGTCAGCCATAGGAGCCGTAGATCTTCAGGATTCGAACCTAATGATCTTCGATTTAGAAAATTTTACACCTCGCCTACCCCATCAAATGGCTTTTCAGATTCCAGTATTAGTCAAAAATAGACGTTGCTTTCATACTGTGATTGATGAAGGGGCTTCTACGTGTATCATGTCATTAAATTGTTGGAAATCACTTGGTTCTCCAACTCTTAACCAGTCACCGACTATCCTCAAAGCTTTTGATGGTAGAAGATTCCATCCATTTGGAATTTTACAGGATCTACCTATAGAGGTCGAAGGAAAAACCGTTAATCTAGATGTGGAAGTGGTTGATGCCCCTCTGGATTACAACCTTCTCCTGGGTCGCAGTTGGTCTTATGCCATGACTGTTGTTGTACCATCGATCTTTCATCTCATCATGTTTCCTCATAAAGGAAAGATCGTTAAAATAGATCATCTCTCATATTATTCATTCGACCCAGCCACTACTGATAGCATCCAACATGTCAGAAAATCGAATATCCCTTATAAATATGTTGGGGTCGGTTTAATTAAAGATTCGACTTTACTAGGAACTGTTTCCCTGACTGCCCCCAACGTACCGCCTCCCATTGCTAACATCAATATGATTACATCAAATACTATTTCCTTTGATGATCCTTGGATAGTACCTTCAGACTCAGCACTGGATTCTTTCGATGGCGCGATGCCTTTGGGTCCTTTTGAATTAGCATATCAGGCAGTACAGTCATTTTCTAATACTCCTTCAACTAAACCTGATCCGATGAATGTGATCAATGAGGAATCACTTTCAATATCGAGCTCAACTTCGACATCAATTCCGGATCCTATCCAACAAGTATTCAATACTGATGAGCATATTCATGAATTTTTGTCTGTAGATGACTTACCATGGGAAGATCTACATCATAGGTCTTCATTTTTACCTGATCTCGATCATTTTGAAAATGATTTTTCCTCCATTTTCACCACTGATTATGTCAACGAACCCCGAAATCCTCTCACAAATTCTGATTCTAAATTGAATTTAGAAAACATTTCTACAATGATTCCCATTGACATCTCATTAAAACCAGGAATTGTTGAAAACATTCATATAGGTGCTTCTTGTACAACAGATGAACTCAAAGCATATAAAGCCCTATTTCAAGAATTCCCTGACAGTTTCACCTGGTCATATGAAGAAATGCCAGGAATCAATCCATCAATTGTTGTTCATGAGATTAAAACATACCCCGACGCTAAACCTGTCTGCCAAAGATTACGTTAGATACATCCACGAAAAGCTGCCACTATTAAAGCAGAAGTTGAGAAATTACTTCGTGCAGGTTTTATTTATCTGATTCCTTTAATGGATTGGGTATCTAATATTGTTCCTGTTAATAAAAAACAAGGGATAATACGAGTATGTATTGATTACAGGGATATAAATCGAGCTTGTCCAAAAGACAATTATCCAACCCCTCATATCGATCAAATTATTGATGATTGTGCCGGAAGTGAAATGTTTTCATTTATGGATGGTTTTTCCGGCTATAATCAAATCAACATACTCCCCGCGATCAACCCAAAACAACTTTCATTTGTCCGTGGGGGAATTTTTCTTACTACAAATTACCTTTTGGACTAAAGAACGCTGGCGCAACTTTTCAGAGGGCAATGTCTTATGCATTTCATGACATTAAACACATTGTGCAACCCTATCTTGATGATTTACTTGCTCATTCATCGCGCAGGGCAGATCATCTTACTCATTTACGAGCCATCTTTATGAGATGTAGGCATTATCAAATTTGTCTGAATCCTCACAAATGTCTCTTTTGTGTACAATCTGGACGATTGTTGGGATTTGTTGTCTCAAAGGCAGGCATTCGTGTCGATCCATCGAAGGTTGAGGCTATCATCAATTTACCTCCTCCTTCTACTCTTCACCAACACCAAAGTTTGCAAGGGAAAGCAAACTTTTTACGTCGATTCATTCCTAACTACACTGAGTTAACAAAATTTTTTACCCGGATGTTGAAACAGAATATTCCTTTCTTTTGAGACGAGATCGCTGATCGATCTTTTGATGCTCTTAAACATGCGTTGACCCATGCACCGTTACTGCATCCTCCCAATTACAACCAGGATTACTTTTTATACCTAGCAGCCTCCAATTCTACGATTGGCATGGTTTTAGTTCAGGAAGATGAATTCCATAATGAACATGTGATTTACTATCTCAGTCGCAATCTGCATCCGATCGAAATCAAATACTCACATGTGGAGAAATTGGCCTTGGTAGCAGTTCAAGGTGTCCAACGATTTCGTCATTACATACTGTTACGCAAAACAACAGTGATTTCTGATTGTAACCCTATGATGTATATTTTGAACAAACAACTGCTAGGGGGAAAATACTCCAAATGGATTGTTATCCTGCAGGAGTTTGATTTGGAATTTGCAAAATCCAAATCAAAGAAATCATTGGTATTCGCTGAACTTATGTGTGACTTCCCACATACTGATACATAAACTGTGGCAAAACATCCGATCACGGATGAATCTTTGTTTCTTATTAGTACCATCGATCCTTGGTATGGAGATATAATCGTTTATCTCCAAACCCAAACCTTTCAGCCCGAACTCTCACGATCGCAACGACGGAAAATCCGATTCCAGTCTCAGCAATATCATATTGTTGGCGACACACTATACCGTCGTGATGCGGACTCTATTTTTCGCCGTTGTCTCACTCATGACGAAGCTGAAAAGGTTTTAAATGACTGTCACTCTGGAGCATGTGGCGGTCATATGTTTGGGTATGCCACAACCAAAAAGATATTGTGCGCTAGCTATTTTTGGTCGTCCTTATTTAAAGATTGTATTTATGCGATCCGAAAATGCCACAACTGTTAGATCTTTGATCGCAAGGTGCGTGAACCACCCGCTCCTCTTCACCCTATAATTGCTGTCGGTCCTTTTGCAAAATGGGGCATTGACTTCATTACATGTAACCCTCACTCGGCTGGGGGGCATGGGTATATTATTCTTGTAGTAGATTATTTTACCAAATGGGCCAAGGTGATGCCTACATTTGCATCCGATGGCAAAGCTACAGCTACTTTCATGTTCAATCATGTGATTGCTCGTTTCGGTGTACCCCAAGCAATAATTACCGACCATGGGAATGATTTTCGAAACATCATGATGACCGAATTAACTGATCAACTTTTCCTACGCCATGACAGTTCTACACCATATTACCCGCAGGCTAATGGTCTGGTTGAAGCTATTAATAAGGTTTTAGTCACCATGATCAAACGAATCATCGGAATTCATAAATTGAATTGGCATACCATGCTTTTTTCAGCACTTTGGGCATATCGAACCTTAGCAAAAACATCGACAAGTTTTACCCCTTTTCAATTGGTTTACGGTTTAGAAGCAGTATTACCGATTGAATGCGAGTTTTTCAACTTCGCATTTTTTTCTCTAGTCAGTTGGCCTTTTACATTGGCCAACACTGCCTCACACCAATTCAAGATGGTGCCTCTGAAACAATCAATTGCAGTCTGCATTTGGGATCTAGTAGCAACGTGTGGCACCGCACTTCCACACAGCCTGGTTACGGTAAATGCAACCACTTTCAATTCAGGATGGATTATTGTTTTGAAATCAATCCATTTGTCTTTGGGATCCACTTCTTCATTACAGAACTCTTGTTGAAGGCTAGTAGCAGACTGGCCACCTGGTCTAGCCCCAAATAGAGAAATTGGTGCACCTCTCTTTGACAAACTAGTGAGAAAATATATATCCTCCAGCTCGATTTCGAGCTGGTGATCTCCAATGATAAAGCATTGGTTCTGAACATCCCACTTGTTTACCAACCAAGTGAGTAAGTCTACTTGGGCCCTCATGCCCTGAATAGCCCAGTATTTGTACAAGCCACATTCTATCAGAACTCGTAAAGTAGGTAGATGAATCGTTGTTGCTTCATCCACCTCCTCATGTTCATGTTCTTGCCATTCAATCATTGTAATTATCCTGCAATGAGTAAATTGAAAGATTAGAATCAACTTGAATGAAAAATTTTGGTTAATTTGGAGGAAAAATAAGTTTTTATTTTCTTCACGGTGCCTCCGCACTTTTCGTTCAGAGATAGTGCAGAGGTCCACACGTGTCTTGTACAAAAAGTGCGGGACCATGACATTTTCCTTTTAAGAAAATGTCGGGGTCCGCAGGTGCCATGTGTCTTGCCTGCGGACCCCCGTGAGCGAAAATTTGAACATATTTTTCTCCTAAAAAATGAATTTAAGGCCTAAATTAAGGAAATGAATGGACAAAAAGGAAGGAGAGGATGATGTGAATTACTTGGAGCTGACGGTTTTCAATTTGAATGGTCAGATTGTCCGAAATCTCTTCTGGAGCATTTTTTTAACAAAAGCTCTTAACTTTGACTCTGAACTCAAACGGTAAAAATGAATTTGGAAAACTCCTTTTTATAAGATTTTTTGAATAAATGAAATGTAATTTTGTTTATTTTTCACTTTAAAAAGTTGTTTTTTTTCAAAATATTTTTATTCATTAAAAGCAAGTATGTTTAAATTTTGAGTTTTTGTGCAGAATACAGGATTTTTCATGTAAAATGGTCATTTTTGACGAAGAGTACACTTTTATCACTTTTTCGGGCTCTTGAAAATTACGAAAAAGCGAAACCCTGGAGTCCTCTTTTAAGCCCTTTTCAAACTCTTTAAACATGAAAAGATTGTCGAGTACTTGACTATTCGAACTCGTTAAAGGAAATGAACAGTCGTCCCTTTAGTATGAGTTTACCCCTTTTCTGGACTGAAATGGACTATTTACGAAAAAGGTATACGTTGACTAATCATGGTCAATAGAGTTCTCTCCTGCATTATTTTATCCTTTTTCATGCTTGAGAGACTAACTTTACAAAAAAGAACACCCACGGAGTTTCTTAATTTTTTCTTCTGACTCCCTAAAACTGAAAAACACCGAGTTTCTCTTATACTAGACTCGTTAAAACTTAACAGTAAAGGACTTGTCGATTAGAAACAATAATGGACCACTCCTTCTTAGGGTTCGATTTTATACTAAGTTGGACTCATCCAAAGGATGAGCTTATATAACAAGAAAATGTTATCCTCCTCAAGCTTGTCAAAAATAAAGAGGTACTTGCCAGAAATGGTGGGGGAAAAAGAGAGAAAATGAATCCATTTGTCACATTTTGTTTAAAAAGCAGTGTACCACTCTTGAACATGACACTTTTTGTCACACTTACACCTGGGTTGGGAAAATCCTTTGCCTATCAGTTAATCAAACCACATTGAAAGTCTTCAGCCGGTTTCTGGGTATTAGCTTAGGTCAATTGTCACCAAACCATCTACAGTGTCGTTATGTGTTCAAGAGGACAGCTCAAACAAACCATTCATTTGCAAACATTTGTCTCCATTCACGTTGACCATCCCTGAGTTAGTCCTTGCAAAAAAATTCTTCAAAAATTGATCTAATGGTTTGGTGTTGTGGGCTTTCCTACGATGGATCACCTTCTATCAACAACAGCTCATCATTTAGGAAGTTGATCTAGAATCCTTTAGTACCTTGGAATCTGCATGCCTCAATGGCTGGTTTCTCACCTTCGATGACAGGTTGCATCATTGACCTTCGATTGAACGATTACATGAAGTGTTTGAATTCAGATCATTTATTCACATTTCATGGATTGTACTAAGTACTTTGAGAGCCATTGTCATTATTGGTGGTTTCTCTCACACTTGTTAACAGTTCACATCATTGACTGGTAATCAAGTGGTTTCTACCATGTTCGACTTCAACATAATCAATCACATGGATAGAATCGTACTAGTTCGGGTAGCGGAAATCAAGACCCTGAATTTAGTTTCTACCATTCAGGATGCGAGGAGTTTTATTATTCATTATGCAGTAGACTATTCATAACAGATGGTTGCGTCCATAATGTGTCTACAAAATTGATGTGATAGTAAGATCATTTCTATATCAGAACAAGTTTTTAGTTAGTGTTTGATCTGAGTATGGGAATGCCTACCTCACCGATGATATATCTATATATATGTTTGCATTGAATGTTTTTACAGGATTCCGACTGGGGTGTCCACAAGCTGATTCTTGAAATGATAAAGCACTTCACTCTTCGAATGGTCTCAGGCTTCGCACTTTAGGGGCAATCTGTTACACAAAAATTTGTCACCATGATGTTTTATTGTTTGTATGGGTACATCATTGCTCATACATTACTCCCTTAGAAGTCTACAAAATCAAGTTCCTAAAACCAAGCCTTGAAATTAAGAGAAAAGCTTACAAAAGTCATAAAAACACTTGTATCGCACTTTCTCTTAGTATTACCTGCAGTACTGCATCTGTTTTTCTAGAGCATGTGGACTCGACTGCACTTTTACTTCATTAAAGGTGCGGATCCATGTAAAAGGTCAAGTGAAGGCGGAAGTAAAATTTAGAAGCCCAGCTGGTTGAATCTGGAAGCTTCTGGAAGCAATTATTTGGTGGAAAGTTCGCTCCTTTCATGTACATTCATGCCTCCATTAAAGGAGCCTACCCCTTGGTATGTGGAACTTAATCCCTTTGAAAGAGGATTCTATCCCCTCTTATTTGGAGCTGCAACCTCTTCTATTTTGCTATAAATTGAGGCCATAGTTCAGCCTCAAAGGGAGTTAGGCTTTGGGATTTTTTTGAGGAGAATTGTTGGAGAAACTCAGACTCTCTTAACTGATCATCATATGGGAAGGATTACACACTCATGTGTCTGTTAGTAGAGAGAGTGCAAAGGCTTGTCAGAGTAGAGGAAATGCTTGTTCCAGACCCCAGAAGGACCTGCACGACATCAAGGCGAACACAGTTTCATTAAAGATAATACAAATGAATCCTATTTTCTCAATGAATTGTTTGTTTAAATGGTTTATTTCTTGAACTCCTTGATCATCAAGATAGATTTATGGTTTATGAATTAGTTTATATTATGCAGGTGCTTCTGATTCTTTCATATCTCTGATTGCAGATCCCAAAAGGAAACTTATTCAAAGCGATAGGAAAGAAGACTATGATCAGTGCTGGACTACAGGTAAGTCCTAAATCCTCCATAATAGATAATTCTAAATCAGGCATAATCTAGAGAAAGTAGTTTACGTTTGTCTGTTTGTTTCTAGTTATCCGTAGGATACTAGGGAGATCTGTCTTGTCCACAAGAACGATTTATCGCCTAACACAAGTCTTCTCCGAAATACCATGGTTATGTTTTGCACGTTTGAAGGAGATAGCCACATGTCACTCCCATTGTTTTTACACTTTTTTCTGAAGATTGGTTGCACCAGAATATGAGAGTGGTCTTCAAATAGGCTGCCACCTCATACAACCATTTCGGAGTAACAACCTTCATGATGTTTATCTTGTTTTTAATACAACACTTTGTATTTAAGATTAGGGATAAGCCTCACCTCTTTCACGAGTTTGTAATGACTTTTGAAATAGATTTACCTTTTTCTGTGGAGGTGACAGTATCATATTTTATATATATATGGAAAAGTGATATGATGTAAAGGTTGGTGGTTTTAGAATTTTGACTCATATGATCTGTAATCTTTTTTGTGCATGAAATGGAATGATACGATTGAGGAATTATTACCAATTTTCTAAATGTATTGTTAATTGTACTTGTGTTTCCATATCCTCTCTCTTTCAGTTTCAGTTTGCAAACAATTATGTTGTTATGTGTTTTTATTAGCCTCTTAAACATGTTATCTATTTTATCAGTTTTTGTTAGTGTCACACAATGAGCATTCCTAGTAAAATATATGTCATAACAATGGAAGAGCATCACTCATGATATCACTGAGAATATTGTAAGACTAGAAATAGCTTTCTCTTAATGGAATATTGACAAACTGCTACTTTTGTTAATTTCTACCAAATGAAGTAAATTTCTCTTTTGCATACCTATTGTTTCCTCTCTCATTTTACAATTTCCTCTCCTCATAGGTTACAAACTTGCACTCTACTACCACATCAGATTCCAATACCCTCATTAGTAGCACTGTGGATTTGACTGAAATCTCTTTTCAGTGAATCAGAGTTTATGCCACCTACCAATCTCATAAAACAAACCATGAAATTGCCTTAGAGTTTAAGATGTGTCTGGTTAGGCACTTGCTACAGTCCAAGTGCTGATTCTAGTGCCAACATCTTTTGGTGTGTCTGTCAGGAGACGAAGGCCTTGTAACTAAGTATTCTCCCGAGTCTATTGTTATGAATTGTTGATAATCAGTTCTTGATGGTGAACAAGAATTGGTGACGTGAAGAAGACTGAAAATTTGTTCACCTGGTGACTCCACAAAGAGGAAGAGGGGTTTCAAGACATCCTTCTACAAGGAGGAATTAGAGATCTCCAACTATGACTCCAGTTGCTGACCCAGAGAATATCATTAAAGATGCAAAAGGAAAACATAAATTAGTTGAAGCCACATCTCAGTCAGTGAAGAAGATACAAAAAAAGTACGCTCCAAAGCAAAAGGTACCTTCATCTACTTTAGAATCAAAAGAGGTTTTAGTTTCAAAACATTCTGCTGAAAAATATCAAGTTGAAGCTACTCCCCTAGAAAATAAAGTGGATTTTGTTAACCTAGGCTCAGCTGAAAGTGTTTCTCACTCATCACCTAATAAATCTGAAATAAGTATTGTTCTAGTCAAAGAGGAAGAAAATGAATTTCTAAGTGTTGATAAGAAATCAGAAGACTTTGTGCTAACTGAATGATCTGAAAATGGGTTGGATAACTTGTTATGCTTTTCAATAACCTCCCACTCAGTTAAACATATAAAATATCTAGCTTTTACTTGAATTTTTGCGGAATTTATACTTGAAATAAGTGTATGATTTTTAACTGTTTAAGTGACTTAAGTCTATTATTTCTTGCTTAAATTAAACATGTGTAACAACAATATAAGATAGTAAGAAAAAATGGACTTAAGACACTTAAACAGTTAAAATCATACACCTATTTCAAGTATAAATTCCGCAAAAAGTCAAGTACAAGCTAGATCTTTTATTTTTGTAACTGAGTGAGAGGTTCTTGAAAAGAATAACAAGTTATCCAACCCATTTTCAGATCAGGTTGGTATCAAAGCACTTGGTTGCTTGATTGACAGAGAAATAGGAAGCTATTTTACAGAGAAATAGCTAAATCGTTTGACTTGAAAGGTGTTTAAACAATGCAAACAATTTGACTATTTTACTGTTTCCAAACTGACGGTTGCTTGAGTTTGCTAGAGGTGAAGGGAAATCTACTGTCAGCTAAGTCCAGAAAAGGACAAGAAGGAAGAAAGGGCTGAAGGCATCTTCCTTACCTAAAGGACCTCAAGACAACCCTTGAAGCACAAGAGGGTGTTTGCAAAAGGCTGCTTGAATAAGAGCTTGACTCTGAAACCATTTGGTTCAGAAGCTTTGGCATTGTTTCAAAATGTTTGGAATTTTTGATTGAAGTTATTTTTGTTCATTATCATAATGACAACTTCATCAAGTGAGGTTTCAAAATCCTCCTCCTTCACAATATTATTCGATGAAGACATGAAGCTTGACTTCTACATGTTGAAGGACATGGTGCAGATTCTATTTGAATATAGAAGAGAAAGCACTATACTTCATGAGCAATTGGTTGCAATGAAGCAAGAGAAGGAAGAAATTCTTCAAATAATGCATGATATGGATATGCAGCTCCATCAAGCCCAAGAGGCTTTGACCAAGAACACACATGAAGCAGAGGTAATTCACTCTAATTTGTCTTCAGTTTCCTCATCAGATAGATGTGTTGGTTCATTTGAAAAGAACACTAGAGGTATAGGGCCCAAGTTTATGTTTAAAATGGGCTATGAAGGCAAGGGTTTAGGCAAGCATGTACAAGGCATGATTGATCCTATTTTGGTTGAGGAACGACCCAAGAAATTTGGTCTTGGTTATGTTCAATCTAATGGAAAAAACTCCAAAGCCATGAAGGCATGTGAAACAACTTCAAAAAGAAATTTTCTCGCAAGTTCTAAACCAAAAAAATTTCAAGTTTGTTTTCAAGTTGATTGTTGTTGTTTGAAGCCTATCTTGCAGCAAGAAGATTGTAGACATGCAGCTTATGGTGAGCATGCAAGTTCAAACAGTTTTCAAGACATGAACACTGATGTTAGTCTGCAAAATAAAGTTGGAAACTCTACTAGTTCATCTCCTCAAGAAGGAAAAAAGAATGGACATGCAAGGTAGCATTTGAGGTATAATTCTTCCCATGGTAAAGTTGATATGTTTCTGCAAGACATGACAATTCTGCATGCTTGAATGGAAGAAATAGTTGTTGTGCATATTGTGGTATGTTTAACCATGATGTTTCGAGCTGCTGGAAGAGGATGAAGACATACAGGAAGCAGTTGAGGCAAAGGAAACTTGCAAAGAAGGTGCATAATACTTGCACACATTGCCAAAAGAGGGGACATGTTGTTTCCCAATGTTGGACATTGCATCCAACTAATCTTCCCAAGCATATGAGGCAAGAGGATAGAAAAACTGGCGAAAGTGGAACCAAGGACTCCATCATTGATGTGAGAACAAATGATTCATATGAAGAAGATTTGTAGTAGAAAAATTCATCGTGGAAGTGGCTTGGTAAGAAGTGGTTTGACTTCTTGACATAGTAAGACATACTTTCATTTGTACATATGAAAAATTTCAGTCAAGTATGCATGTATTTATGCTCTATCTCACGTTTGTTTGAGCCACCTTGGATCGATGATCAAGGAAGCAATGTTCAGCTACCTTCTGTAAATTTCTTGCCGGAAATTTCTGAGTGAGTTCAAGGAAGACAGTTCTTGACAGGAGGACAAGTGCATCCAAGAAGGGAAGTGTTGACTACCTTTGAGTTGTGGTTCAAAGGCACTAGCCATGCAAAGCAAATGTATGGAGGCTGAAGAGAAGAGGGTGCAGTACTCTCATCTAATGTACAGATCATTATACCAGTATTTTGGGGTCCAAAAGATTCCTAATGGGGAGGTGTGATCAGAATTGGATCATGGACCAATGATAGTTCAAAATTCAAAGTGTTCATAAGTGTGACGAACCTAAGTGACTGGATATATCTTGTCTTCCTGATTTCGATACCACGAACGGTTCAAAAAACCAACACAGTATGAAGAAGTTATCACAGTTGGAAAAGTCTAGTAAACTGTAAAATTGGGACTTTGACCAAGTTTGACTTGGATTTGGGAAAATGAAAAAGAGATATTCTAGGGAATATTCTTGGAATATTCCTCGAAATATTCCATTCAAACCAATCATATGCGGCCAAGTGGCACGTTTTGGTTTGTTGAGAAAGAACACGTGTTTTAATTTGGGCCAATAGGAGGCCTCCACATGGCCTTGGAATGGTCTATTAAAATTTTGGAGCCGGCTAGGTTCGATCGTGAGACCTCTTGCCTGCAGCTTCGGAGTCTTACCGTCAGGTTATATCATAAGTTCTTAACATATTATGGGAGCGTTTTTATGTTAACGTGATAAGGTTATGGGTTTGTGGGTCTAGAGGGGCCAGCCCCTCTCCTCGTGACCAAGTGCTCGAAACCTAGGGCTTAATGTCGACACAAAGTTTTAAATGCCGGCGGTCTAAATGGTCACATGTCATTATTACACCACAACTACAAACGGCTTCTCCAGCGGTTATGGCTAATTAACCACGGGTATTCCGGTCATATGCCAACCGCCACATTTAATGCTAGCGGCTAGCTTGGCAGGTTTATAGGCAGAGCACCATTGTTGGCAGAAATCCCAAATTTAACTAAATTTAAGTTCAGTCTCTCTACAATTAGTGGAGCTTTTTTGGGTGTCATTGGGAAAAAATGAGTTCAGGCTCTATTTTGAGCTAGATTCAACAAATTTTGGAGTGCCAATAGTCAATTTCAACTATCTCCAACATTCTAGACTCATTGGTGAGGTATGAAGAGCCATCAAAGGACTTTTGAGAAGGTTTTTGCTTTAGTGAAGTTCAAGGGGCCACCAGGGCCACCAGGGGGCAGCAGTAGTTTGAGGCCTAGCCAGGGGAACTAGAGGCCTTATTCAGAAATTAAATAGTCAATTTTGGATGTTTCAGATGTTATGGAACTAATGGTGTGTATTGAAGAGCTTTTAGGGGACTTTTGAAAGCCGAGATGCTTCAGTGAAGTTCCATGTGCCACTAGTGCCAACAATTTCCAACAGCTGTTCAGGGCCTAGCTAGGGCAACTAGAGGCCTTATTAAGCGAACCAATAGTCATTTATGACTGTAATAAGAATTATAAATCCATTTATGGAGGTTTTAGAATATTTTTATGAATTCTATAGGTCGAGAACCCAACAGAGAAGTTTTCAGTGACCCTAGTGCCAAGGGGTGCCGACAGGTGTTGGAGGCGAAACCGGAGCAACCAGAGGCCATTTCCAATGAAAAAATAGTCTATTATGACTATTTTTAGCATTATGAATCCAATGAAGGGATTTTTAGAGCCATTTGAAGACTTCTAGAGCTCGATAAGCTTTAGGGAATTTTTGGGCAGCCCAGGGCAAACCGTGGAGGAAGGCCTAGTTTGGGGATGCAATGCTCGTTTTGAGAAAATGATCCATCCATTTTTGGTGTTTAATGTGTGATGGAGATAGTAGGTGAGGTTTTCGGGACATTAAAATAATTCGGAAGGAGTTAGTACCATGGAGAAGCTCAGTGTAGCTCAAAGCACCGATAGAAGGAATCAAGTCGAAGGGATCCTAGATCTGTTTGCAGAGTGATAACAGCCATGACAGGGATATAGATGGTATTATAATCCCATTGGTTCAGTTCAATAACCATTGGAGTTAAGTGTGGAACTTGTAAAAGAAACTTTTCCATAATCCCAAAGAGCCAAGTCAAGATGACAAAAGCTCAAGGAGATGTAGCCCACGATATTCGGGTGAACTCCTCGATTAACTTTGTTGTTATGTGTGGATTTTTATTTGTTGCATTATATTGCTATTACACATGTTTAATTTCAGAAATAAAAAATGGACTTAAGACACTTAAATAGTTAAAAATCATACATCTATTTCAAGTATAAATTTCGCAAAAAGTCAAGTACAAGCTAGATCTTTTATTTGTTTAACTGAGTGGGAGGTTCTTGAAAAGCATAACAAGTTATCCAACCCATTTTCAGATCAACTGGATCACTGAAGGGGAATTACAACAAGTATTGGCTATTGCTTCTTTTCTTGATAGGGATGTTTTGACTGTAGAAGACTTCAAGACTATTTTAAATTTCCTTCAAACTCATCCTGAATACCAGTCTCTTATCACCCCTCAGCAAGAATATTTTCCCTTTTCTCCAATTCCAGCTGTTGGGGAATCTTCTTCTCATCCACAAGAAAAGACTGTACCTAAAGACCTTACTTTTAACTTATCTGATTTCCTTGCTCAACAAAATAAATCTGAATTAACTCCATCCCCCCAAGAGACAACTTTAGAATCTGATTCTTCTACAAAAGGATAAGTCAAGACATCCTCTGTTCATATTTTTGAAAACCCACTCTTTTTGGTTCCAAAGCCTGAAAAATCAGCTCAAGATCTTCAATTTTTTGTTGTCTTAAATCATAATCATAATTCACCAATTGTAATTCCTATTTCCCAAACGACTACATCAACTGTACATCAGAAAAATATGGCTCAGCCTACCCTTACAAGGATGCAGCAGATAGTGGATGCGAGATATGTGCCACTTGTTCTCCCTCAACCTTTGCATCCACTTCCCCAAGGAGATTACTTGAAATATCTTCCAAAATACACTGGGGAGGGAGAAGGAGTTTCCGCTGAGGAACATTTAGTGGCTTTCTATAGTTTTGCTAACAATCATAATATTGAACATGAAGATGTCTGGTCAAGACTCTTTGTTCAGAGCTTGGATGGTGAAGCTCGTAAATGGTTTAGATGTTTGGCTCCAAATTCAATAACAAGAATTGATGAATTAGAAGAGATATTTGTGAAGCATTAGGTGAAAGGAAATACTATGTCTATTATCTTATGGAATATGGAACTCTGAAGAAGAAGGCAGATGAGTCATTAGTTGATTTTACTAAGAGGTTTAATAATATTTATCAAAAAATTCCTGAAGAAATTAAACCTACTGAGACTACATCTATGATAAACTTTTCAAATGCTTTAGATTTCGAGTTTTTTTTTATGGTTGAGGGCTGAAAAAGCATAGACATTGACAAGCATGCAAGAGGTTGCAATTGGAGTGCAATCTAATCTCATGGCTTCTAATAAATAAAAAATGGAGGAAGAAAAGGCAGCAAAAGACAAAAAGAAGTTGAAAGAAGAAAAACCTTCTTCTCTTACAACAAAAGAAAATATCAATCAAATGTCCAATTTGATCAAGGAACATGCCTCTAAGATGTCAAAATTAGAGGTAGAAAATAAACCAGTTGCTAGAGCCAATCAAAACGAAGTTAATAGAAATCAGGCTCCCTTCAAGAGGCCTTTTCAGCCTCAACAAATCCTACAGCTCCCAAGGAGGAATTATGATGATCAAAATGTTCAATCTCCTTTGAATAATTTTGCTGAAGAAGAACAACAAGGAAATGAAGAAGAAAATGAAGAAATAAACCTTGTGGGAGAAACTTCACAGTCAACATGTTTGACATTGCAAGAATATGAAGATCGATCAAGGATTTGTTTATTTTCAGATGATGTGAATGCTCAAATTTATGCACAAAATGATAAAAAATAGCAAGAAGTTCAAAACAAAAATTACCCTTTGAGGTCCAAAGGTCATGTTCAGCAACCTCAACAAAAATCAGATTCAAATAAACAAGCTGCTAAACAGAAGACCAAGGTCAATTAGGTTCCTCCACCTCAAAATTCTGCCCTATTTGTTAAAATTACTACAGAAAATAAGGAATTAGTTCCAATTTATTTCAGTTTCAAATCTAAATTGAATAAAATCAAAATTCCAGTTCCACTTATGGAATTATTCAAAAATCCAGCATATAAAGAGTCTTTTAAAACTATGCTACAGCCTCCTCTCGCTCCTGATTCAGTCAAATTTGAGGATGAGCATCCCATTTTTTATCTAGGCTGTCATGTTCAAGACCAAAATGATGATAACTTACCACCTTTCTACCTGTCACTCAATATACATGAAAAATTGATGCATAATTTTCTGTTAGTTTCTGGAGCTTCCCACAATGTCATGCCAAAGAAAGTGATGTGTGAATTGGGATTAGATATCACCAACCAATACCATGACTTATACACCTTTGACTCCAAAAAAGTCAAGTGTCTATGAGTGGTTAAGGACTTGGTTGTTTCCCTTACCCAGCTACCTATGAAGAGCTTAGTGATGGAAATTGTGGTTGCCAACATTCCTTCTAGATTTGGGATGTTAATTTCTAGATCTTGGTCTAAGAAATTGGGAGGTACCCTTCAGATGGACATGTCATATGCTACCATCCCAATGTTTGGAGGGGAATTCAGAAGGTTGTATAGGGAAACCCAAATGGCCTACATCATTAGTGATCAGCATAATCCTTCAAACCATCCCATATATGTTGAAGAAAATGAATTGGGGTCATCAATTCTGCACCTTTCTGCTGATGATAATGATGCCCAACCTAAAATAAGTGAAATACATCACTTTCAAGGTGAAAATGAGCAACATTTAGAAGGAGGACAGATTTGGAAATTGTACTTTGATAAAGGCTCATCAAGAGAAGGATCGGGAGCCGGTGTAGTCCTCATTTCTCCTACTTAGCATAAGGTAACCATATCATACAAACTGCAATTTGCTACCATTAACAACACTGTTGAGTATGAAGCACTTGTGCTGGGTATGAAGGCAGTGAAAGATTTAGGAGCAGAACAACTAATTTCTTTTGGTGATTCAGAGTTGGTGATTAAGCAGGTGAGAAACAATTACCATGTGAAAACTTCCAAATTGAAGAATTATAGGAATGAAGTCTGGGATTTGATTGAGCATTAATTTTCAGCATTTAATATAAATTTTGTCACTAGAGAAGAAAATCAAATTGCTGATTCACTAGCTATTGCTGCTAGTAATTTCAAAGTTCCTCTAGATGTCAAAGCAGCCTATGATGTTCAAATAAAAAACAGACCTTCAATTCCTGATAACATCAAACATTGGCAAGTATTTGAGGATGACAAGGAAATTCAGAAATTTTTAGAGTGTGTTGAAGAGTTTGCAAACATACAAATTGATGATGAGCAGGATATTGTTGAAAACCAAAATAGCTTCCCTTTTAAGAAAGCTATGGCTAGGAAAAACATTTTAGATCTGAAAACTAACTATATTCCTAAGGGTTTAGTTCCTTTAGAAAGGCTATTTGATAATAATGATGTTTTTCTCAACCCTAAAAGCAAAGTTGATGGAGAGAGTACAATATAATGTAACATTGGTACATAAGATCATCCAAAATTAGTCAAAGTGTCCAAATTCCTTTCTCTTCAAACCAGAACAAAATATATCAAATTGCTAATAGAATTTGTTGATATTTTTGCGTGGTCTTATAGTGAGCTGAAAACGTATGATAACAGCATAATGGAGCACAAGATTCCTTTGAAAACATACGCAAAGCCTGTGGCACAAAAAATCAGACATATCAATCCCATGTTGCTCCCAATCATTGAGAAAGAAATCTGAAAATTATGGGAAGCAAAGATAATTTTGCCTTTGATATTTTCTAACTGGGTAGCTAATATAGTCCCGGTTCGGAAAAAGAATGGAGAGATAAGAATTTGTGTCGATTTTCACAACCTGAACTGGTGTTCCTTGAAAGATAACTATCCACTACCCAAGATGGATTATATCTTGCAGAAGGTTGTAGGATCTAAAATATTGTCAATGATTGATGGCTTTTCAGGTATAATCAGATTTCAATTGATAGGAAAGAGAGAGAAAAGACAACATTTACCACACCCTGGGGTACATTCATGTACAACAAAATGCCATTTGGTCTAATGAATGCAGGCGCAACCTTTTAGCGGGCAATGGATATTTCCTTTACGGGAGAAAATGACAAATTTGTAGTCATCTATTCAGATGATATCACAGTCTATTAAAAATCTGATGAAGACCACTTGAAAGATTTGAAACAAGTTTTTGACAAATGCAGAAAGTTCGGTTTGTCCTTGAACCCAAAAAAGTCATCTTTTGTTGTCCAAGAAGGTAAAATATTGGGACATATTGTAACAGAAAGTGGCATCTGTATTGATTCGAGAAGATTATAAGCTATTCAGAAGATTGGTTTGCCAAGGAATAAAAAATAATTACAGTCATTTTTAGGGAAAATCAATTTTCTGAGGCGTTTTGTTCCTAACTTTGAAGAGCTGATCAAACACATAAATGTCTTGCTAAAAAAAGATGCAGAATTTAAGTGGTGAGATGAAGCAAAGAATTCTTTTTCAGCAATTAAATATGCTTTGAATGAAGCTCTAGTTTTGATTAGTCCTAACTTTGAAAACATTTTCTGATTTTTTCATATGCTTCAAAAGAAACAATTGCAGTTGTCTCACTACAGAGGAACAAGGAAGGTTTAAAGCAGCCAATTTCATTTTTCAGTCGTGCTTTAAGGGATGCTGAATTAAAGTACATCTTGATTGAAAAACAAGCATATGCACTATTTAAGGCTTTTAAGTCTTTTTGACTTTATGTGTTGCATTCAAAAATAGTTGTTTTTGTGCCTGATATCATTATAAAGATGTGTTGTTGTAGCTAGATATAGATGGCAGAAGGGGACGATGGCTAACCAAAATTATAGAATTTGATGTCGAAATCAAACCAACTAAATTGATAAAAGGTCAAGGCTTGGCTCGCTTGATGGTTGAATCTAACTGCAAAGCTTTAAATCTGAATGTAGATGCAGCTAAAGGAGAAGATGGAGAAGGTATTGCTAATTATCCTGAAATATTTAATTCAGATTGGTACAAGGATATAGTTTAATTTTTCTTAAATTTCAATTGTCCACCTGAAATGGAGAAGTCTAAAAGGAGAGATTTTAAATTGAGAGCTATGAAGTATTGCATTTGGGAAGACCATTTTTACTAGAAGGATCGTGTTGGAGTCTTATTAAGATGTGTAGATGAAGCATAATCCCAGGATATTATGACAAAGATACATGCAGGAGTGTGTGGAGGGAATTTGTATTGGAGAGCCACTGCAAACAAAATCTTAAGAGCTGGCTATTATTGTCCAACTCTTTTCTCTGGTGTTTTTGCCAAAGTTAGGATTTGTGTCGAATGTCGGAAATTTGTTGGAAAACAAAAATTGCTACCATTACCTCTCATTCCTATTTTAGCAGATGTTCCTTTCCAACAGTGGGGGCTAGACTTCATCAATGAAATTCATCCACCTTATTCAGGACAACATAGATGGATTCTCACATCTACAGACTATTTCACTAAATGGATTGAAGTTGTACCAACTAGGAATGCTACTGATATGGTAATTATCAAATTTATGTTGGAAAACATTATGTCAAGATTTGGTTGTACACAAAAGTTAGTAACTGATAATTCAATGGCCTTTAAGTCCACCAACATGTACAACTTTTGTCAGTAATATTGGATTGAATTGATTCATTTCACGCCTTATTACCCTCAAGGTAATGGATTAGCTGAGTTGTCCAATAAAATTTTTGTGAGGATCATTAAGAAAATGTTGCCTGAAAATAAGAGAAATTGCGACACTCGGTTGGTACATGCTCTATGGGAAAATAGGGGAAGTGGTAAAAAATCAATTGGAATGTCTCCATTTTAGCTTGTATATGGTACTGATGCTATAATGCCTTTTCAATTAGCTCTTCTTGTGATGAATTTCTTTCAAGATGAAGTTGATGATAAAAATCTAGTCCAAAGGAGAATGCTATAGTTGATAGAGGCACACCAAATCAGAGAATCATTGCTGGAAAAAGTACAAAAGTCTCAGGCTAACTTTCAAATCTATTTTTGACAAAAGAGAAAATCAGCAGTTGTTTCAAGAGAATGATTTGGTGTTGCGTTGGGATGTTAGGAGAGAAGACCATGGAAAGCATGGTAAGTTTGAAATTTTTTGGTTTGGGCCATTTAGAATTGCTAAAGTTTTGGAGAACAATACTTTTCTTCTCAAACATCTCGATGATGATCAGCTAACTCGAGGCCCAGTCAATGGTCATTTTCTTAAGAAGTTCTTTATTTAGTAATTCAGTTGAGTCATTCCATTGTAAATATTCGGTGTGATGTGTCAGTAAACTCCATGCCCAAATTTTCTTATGTCTGTATATATGGTCATTCTTGAGTCCAATCTGTCAATGGTCAATCCTATTCTTTATTTTCAAGAAGTCTTCTGAATTTCAAGAGCTTTTGAGGCACTGAGTCTACAGTCCTTAAAGCCTCACAGCGAGGACTTCATCCCCAATAGGAGCCACCGTTAGCACTAAAAATGTTAATGGTTTAATCGCCATTATGTCACTGTTTTCAAATTTTTTAAAATTTCTTAGTCTATGTCCAAGTTTGAGTCATTTCCAACAAAGGTGAAGAAGGGTCCCAAAATCAAGGTACTTTTAAGTGAATAGGTATCATTAGTGTTTTAGAGTCATAAAATAAGTTGAAATCACTATTTTAACTTATGTTAGTGCTGAAGTCTAGTCGTCATTTGGGTAATAAAGTTACAGTCACCTTGTAATTTGGAATAATAGCTACCTCTGTTGTGATTTCATTGTCAAAACAGTAATGCAATAAAGGGCAGCTATTTCTTAGAATTTAAAGTTATATATTTCACATACTGAAAAGCGTAGCTATTTCACTGAGATTTTGGTTATCTCAATTCAGAGGAGAAGACAGTTGTTCATCAAACATATAGGAGCAGCAGAGAATGTTTAAAGGCAAGGACCATTCATATTTGAATATCATTGAAGACCCCTATGCTATGAATATGATTATTATTTTAATTAATATTAATTATTATTCGACCCAAGGGGATCATTATTAATGAATGGTTAATTTACCTAGGCTGCTAACCTGTAGCTATTTCACCTAAGACAAGCAGAAATCATAATATGAGGAATCTGACATTTAATGATAACGTGGAGTGTGAAGCTTAGTGGGATGACTTGGCGCTTGTTTTTTAGTTATTTCAAATCATGTCATTACTCCTTGCCATAATTGCGGGCCCAAAATTAGAGAAGAGAGATCAGCGTCCACTCAACCTAAGTCTTCTGTGTAGGCTACATGAAAACAAAGACCATTCCTCCAACAAGCAGTTTCAGTTTTCAAAGCAGGCAAATCAAGGCTTCGTGGAGAGTATTGCAACTAGAGTTCAACAGTTGTATTTGTGAGCAGTTTAGATGTTGGAAAAATGGGGAAAGGAGGAAATGCCAATAGGTCAAAGCCAAATAATAAAATAGTCATGGATGCTAGGGCTAAACCACAGTTCATATCCACTGGTTAGTATAAATTCCTGCAAAAAAATTATGGGGAGAATGTGGCTCTAGCTCAGGCTTTCGCCGAGACTTTCAATGGTGAAATGGTCAAGTTGGGCAGCAAAAAATTCAACATTTCCGAGGCTATCATAGCTCGTGCTACCCAGAATTCTGCAACTTGTGAACATTGGTTTAAAAGAAAAACGCTTCCTGAAGAAGTAAGTTCTTACCTTAACCCTGAATATGCTAATATTAAGTGGAATCCAACTGCTCACATTTCTGTTTTTAAGGCAGAGTGGTAGCATGTTATTACCTTAGTCCAAAAATACATCACATGCGAGGGGAGGTTTTCTTTTGTTCATCATTATTAGTTAACATTCCTTGCTCACATCTCAGGAGATAAACTTCTAAACCTACCCTCTTTTCTGTATAAATCTCTGCTCAAAATGTCCCTCAAGTTACAGAAAATTCCAAACTACTCCTTACACAATTTGTATCACAGAGGGCTGATTAAAATTTTAATTGTCTATCATCTCAAACAGAAGAAAATTACTTGGGATAGGTTTTTAAGAGAGGAAGGGTTTTGTAGCATCAATTCCAAAAGAAGGGTAGGGAGGGCAAAGAAAAAAGACATCCATGAGTAAACTAGTGTTGCCCCTATTTCACACAGTTCACCATCTAACTCTGTACATTCATAAGTATTCTGTCAAATTAACCCTACCTTTATCTTAGCCAAAAGGCTAACCAAAATCTTAGTTAGAAAGGCTAGAAATCCTATGCATGTACCAGTAGTGTCACCAATTAATGAATTTCATGTCAGTAGCTCACCTAGATAACCCCAAACCCTAAGGTCTTTCGTGGATGAATACAAGAAGAAACTGCAACAGAAAAATGCAAACTCTCCTAAGAAGCCTATGTCAAAGGAAAAAGAACAAATATCCTCCTCTTCATGGAGCCAACCTAAGAAGAAGCTCTTCATGGCAGAAGAACCAGTGGAAGTCAACCCTGGGCTTCTTACACCTAAGCCTGTTTTGTCACCAGTCGAAGTCAACCCTGGTATGAAAATTTCAAGCCATGTTCATGAGTCATCTCATCAAGTACAACCAAGTAGTGGTACTTCTCTCACAGAGTCCACACTCTCACATGTTTTTCTTTCTCTTAAGAAAGGCAAACAGAAAAATTTAGAGCCTGTCATAGAATAATATCCTACTTTGGCTAAATTAGTTTCCTCCATTTGTTCTTCTATCAAGAAGAGGAAGAAAAATGAGATACAATCCTATTCCTCCTATGAAGACATCAGTGACCCTGAGTACACAGAATCAGAAGATGAGGAGGCAGAGTCTATTAAATTCATACATGGAGGTAAGAGGTCCAAATTCATCCCTAATCAGTATGTCAAGAGACCTCATACTAGACCCAAAAATAAACTCAGGCTTAAAATCAAGTTGATTTCCAATCCTAAATTAAGAGATGAAATTATCAACATTGAAGAGAGCCCATAAGACAAAATTGAAAGGAAGAAAAAGACTCAGTAAAAGAGTCAAGCACAGAGAAAGAGGTTTGATAAGAGGGTGACTAAAGCAGAGGTCATCAAATTTTTTTCCTCTATTTTGGACCTATGATAAATGAAGAATAGGGTTGCTTTGGAGAAAATTTTTGGGTTAATGTTCCATGTTTTCCGGATATAGCTACCTTTTCTGTGAAGGTAGCAATTATTTTGAAATATCAGCATGTGAAGGAAAGGGGATACTTTTTGGTTTGAATCATGATGGTGACATTAAACATGTTAAGTGCAGGAGTTTTTCAGTTATAATGGATGCTTCCAAGTGTCATGTATCAAGTCTTCTCTGAAAGACCATGGTTCTATTTTGCATGTTTGAAGGAGACAGCCACATGTCACTCCCACTATTTTACATGTTTTGCTGAAGATTGGTTGCACCAGAACAGGAGAGTGGTCTTCAAATAGGCTGCCACCTCATACAACAATTTCGGAGTAACAACCTTCATGATGTTTATCTTGTTTTTAATATAGCACTTTGTATTTAAGATTAGGGATAAGCCTCACCTCTTGCACGAGGTTGTAATGACTTTTGAAACATATTTACATTTTTATGTGGAGATGACAGTGTCATATTTTGTATATATATGCCAAACTGATATGAAGTGAAGGTTGGTGGTTTTAGAATTTTGACTCATATGATCTGTAATCTTTTTTGTGAATGAAATGGAATGATACTACTGAGGACTTATTACCAATTTTTTGTGTGTATTGCTAACTGTACTTGTGTTTCCATATCCTCTCTCTTTGAGTTTTAGTTTGAAAACCATTATGTTGTTATGTGTTTTTATTGGCCTCTTAAACATGTTATCTATTTTTGTTAGTCTCACACAGTGAGAATTCCTGGTAAAATATATGTTATAACAATGCAAGAGCATCACTCATGATAGTTATTTTTCATGATATTTCACTAAGAATCTTGTAAGACTAGAAATAGCTTTCTTTTAATGGAATATTGTCAAACTGCTACTTTTGTTAATTTCTACCAAATGCAGTAAATTTCTCTTTTGCAGATCTATTGTTTCCTCTCTCATTTTACAGTTTCCTCTCCTCATAGGATACAAACTTGCACTCTGCTACCACATAAGATTCTAATACCCTTATTAGTAGAACCATGGATTTGACTGAAATCTCTTTTCAATGAATCAGATTTTATGCCACCTACCAATATCATAAAAAAATCATTAAATTTCCTTAGAGTTTAGGATGTGTCTGGTCAGGGGCTTGCTGTAGTCCAAGTGCTGATTCCAATGCCAGCACAGGCTATGGTGGAATTTGAAAATTTAACACAATAACATATTAAATTATATGTAAAAGTTTTTTTTGAACCAGGTTTTGTGTACATTACAACCTGACAATACCGAACCATATACATTACACAAATACCATAAATTAGCCTTTAATCTTGATCAATAAAACCACAACACAATATCCAATCCTTATAAGGGATATGTCAAATGAGACTGTAAAAATCTCTTTGAGATCCACATTCCAACGTTCATATACTCAACTTCATACAAGCACAAAGAAATTCTATAAAACCAACTAGTATTTCATGAAAATAAAAATCAATAAAATAATAATTTTGCATAAAGAATCAAAATACCTAAGACAAATTCTAAAACGTTACACAACTTCACTCACACAGAGAGTGAGTATCGATTTCACGATGACATGAATGAAGTTCTCCTTCTCCCTGACCCTGAAATTTAAAGAATGCAAGAATACTATTTACGACATAGATAGCTCTCCAGCGAATAATGAAAAGCCCATACAGAAAGAGGGACCTCAGAATTAAGTCGAGAATGCCATGATCCCCCAAAGAGCCAAAACATCCTTTGATTTTCGCAAAGAAAGGAGTTTCTGATTTGATTTTTCTAAGAAGACACCGCCTAATTTCAAAATTTCATTATCCCTCCATTACATAATTTATACATGATGATTAACATCAACATGGTGCACATGACTGGCAGGGATTGCTAACCGAGATAGATGCAAATGTTGTCAGAGATAGGATGGGTCATTGGATTTTGGATGGGTCCGCATGTCGAGGTGGCTATCTCACTCAACGACCATTCGCCATTCTCCGTCATCTGAATCAGAATGTTTTCCGACCGGTTACAATTCTCGGGAAATTCCTCTGCCTGGATAGACTACTCCAGCCAGTGTAATTTTCACTTTTGTTATGAGCTTCCTCGGTGATTGGACCCTTACTCGACATAGCCCTCCAGCGATCCTTTCATGTCCAACTTGATCCACCAACTCGTTCGGCCTCCGACAACCCAACCCATCTCCAGAAATATTCACCTCTCGCCCTCCGTTTGTTATTCGTGTAAGCCGAGCTCCTGAAGTGATGGCATCCTCCATACATGTTCATGTTGAAAATATTTTCTGCGCAGGATAATACAATTTTGAAATCATGGTGGAATTTTTTTCTGCATTGGATGATACAATTTTGAAATATTAGAAAGGGTGTTTAGAAAACCAGGCCGCCTTTGTATTTTGTTCAGCACATCATTTTGGCAGGCAACTAGTTGTATCTTCTCTGTTGATGTTTGCAAACGAATGCCTAAACCAAAGGGCTTTAAAAAGCGAACTAGCGAACTAGGTGTTGGGAAAAATACTGAGAGGGGGGGGTGAATCAGTATTTAGGGCATACTCAAAACTTTTCACTTTTTCTTACTTCTAAAACCCATACGCTACTTTCCTGATACATACTCGCGTATATACGTGGATACCCTTTATGAAACTCGCGTATACACAGAGATCTAATTATGCCATTAATTCTTCACATATATCATTCCATCATTCATTCATCAGATGTTCAATAAACAGTAAACATGTGCAGTAAGAACAGAATAAGCCATCACACATAAGCATCACACATGAACACCAGGATTTTAGGTGGAAACCCAAGTCGGGAGAAAACCACCGCTGCAGTTGCTCAGCCTTCAATATTTTATTATAGAGAAAACATCTTACAACATATGTGCTGGTGCAAACTCCTACCAGCACGCAGGCACCCACCCGCGCTCGTTTACCAGCCTCTCCTGGAAGGGAGCTCCAACCCCCTGACTCGTTTACCAGCCTCTCCTGGAAGGGAGCTACGACCCCCCGATCTCGTTTACCAGCCTCACCTGGAAGGGAGCTACAACCCCCTGACTGAAGGCTACAACCTTCAGCACCACCTTGGACCACGTTTCATCAATTTTCACACTGGATCCAACAACTTCAAAAGAGCACAACTTGTAGGCCACGTTTCATCATATTTTCAGACTGGACCCACTCCATACATTTAAGCACAGTCAACCATGAAACAGATACATATAACTCACTGACAGATATCAGTAAACCAACAGAACAGATCAGACATTTCTTACCACAGACTTCAGAAAACCCTAGTTTGCATACGCGCTTTCCTTTCTATGATGTCGCGTATATACACGCTTCCGTTCACACAAACTAGCGTATACTTCTGTACATATTACAGAGCTAATTTTATTGCGCATACGCGCTTTCTCTTCATCGAAGCCACATATATACGCGCTTCCTCTTCGGTGAACTAGCGTATGGTTATTCGTATATTTAGGTCATTGCAATTCTTCGTAATCGTATATATCATGCCTATTTAACCCTTTATCTGCATGTATGTTCGCCATATCTCGCATCTAATCATTTCATAAATCGTATCTAGCAAATACGTATACATTTCGATCTAGATATCCAATACCATCATTTCTTCATAGGTGCATCATAGATTCAGATCTATCATCAAGCCTTTACCCTTTCCATATAGATATACTTCACAGAGAAGTATTCATTCAAGCTCAGACATCTTGCACCCACACTCATGATTTGCACAATGAATTTCTTTTCCTTATATAGGTTTACCCTTTTTCAATACCATGAGCCAAAACCACATTACTTCCGATGGTATTCCTGGACGGGGTCATTTAGACGAATCATTACCCAATACAATGGGTCAATACCATGGTGGTTACCCCCGGTTTTGCACTTTATGAGCGCTTTTGCCCATACGCGACTTGGCACGTACTTTACCGCGTGCATACGCGACTTCTCCTAGGCAAATCCGCGTATGCCTTGAGACATACTCTTTTCATCATAGATCTAACACATACTGAATTCCTTTCTTCATTACCTTCTGTACTCACTGTAGATACATTAGATTTACATCATTTAACAAGTTTATCAAGACATATTCTATCAAGCATAACTTCATCAAGTAGGTTTCCATCATCTTCATCAAGTGGGTTGCCATTCAAGGACAACACTCTCTATCTATATTGCTAATCATCTCATTTCATCAATACATGCCAACAATCTCCATATTAGATTTATATCAAGAACAACTTCATTAAGTAGGTTGCCATCTTCATCAAGTAAGGTCGCTTATCATGACAACACTCATCAAATTGCTATCATGGACAAGATCATTGCCGCTACTCTGTAGACACATCGCATTTACATCATTTACTAAGTCCATCAAGTCAAGTATAACTTCATCAGGTGGATTGCCATCAAGGACAACACATGTCAACAGTCGTATGTCTTCATCTTCATTCAGTGGGTTGCCATCAAGGACAACACTCTGCATCATATTTCCAACAATCTCCCCCTTTGGACTTGATGGCAACCACGATGGTGTTTGATCACCACAAAAGATAGGTACATTAAGAATACCATGACACCATGTCACTCTCTCCATTTTTGACACCATTCTTTCTCTTCATTCAAACACCATGTCACTCTCCCCCTTTGACATCAAGGGAAAAGGGCGGATCAAAACCAACACACTCTCCCCTTTTCTCCTCATGTAGAAGAAACGTTCTGCAGATCTGGTATATACTGAAGTGACCAAGCTCCCCCTGAGTTCATGCTGAATCTTCAACCATATTTTCCAATGAAGTACATGACTCTATGAAGTTCCTATCATCAATGACTCATACTTACATCAAAGATCCAACCAAGTGGATTTACATATCAGACTCAAGTACCCAACCAAGTGGGTTTACACATTACAACTCAGCTACACAACCAAGTGGGTTTACAAAATTTGACAAGTCCTTACATGACTGAATATTACAATTTTACATCATGGGTCTCAATAAGACCTTTTCATCAAAATACAAATATGACCATTTATGACCAACACCAGAAAGTCCTCAAGAGAGAGAACATATTTCAACACTGCATTATAGTCAGCAAAGCTAATGCTCCCCCTGAATCTGTGCAACCAAGCAATCTTTCCAAATGACTAAGGCTCCCCCTTAGTTTGTGCATCCTGAAAACTTCCACCAACAAATCATCAAGGAATCTTCATCAAAGCATTAGAAACAAGACCATGAGAATCAGAACACCTCAATGTATCAAGCAACAAGATCGTGATATACCAAATCAAAGATCACAAATTGCGGTCAAGAAAGTCGATCCCAAACGTAATGTCGCGAATCGATATACGCGTTTTATGAATGAATCGCGATATACTTAATCGTGTTTGAAGCCAAACCCACGATCCGATACTGCCACCATATTCTATACTTTAACCAGATCTGATCCTCTCGTGAGAAAAAGACAAGAACCACCTCTTTCTCATATATTTGAATGCTTTCCGAATACGATAGATGTGAACAGTAAAGTTGTGGTTTTCAAGCTATCCAATGGTAGTGGTGATATGCATATTAGTAACCAAGCTCCTTCATTCTTCTAAGATTCGAAACACATCTTTCCAAGAAACAGAAGAACAACATCTCAAATCACGCCTCAATCAAGCAGCAATCCTAACACCTTCAACAGCAAGTCATCGGCAACAATCTCTGCATGATCTGTCCTTATCTCTAAATTAAAGACTTCCATCTCAGCAACGAATACTCTTCATCAAAAAGCAAACAAGATTCATCCATAATCTTCAACATAAGAAACCATGTATCATTTCATTAGCATGAGTATAACCAGAATAATGCTAACAGTACAATCATTAGCAGTCAGACTGATGCTCCCCCTGAACTTCTGCTCCTGATCTTCAGCTGTCATCCCAATTCTCTTATCATTAATGCATACACGACTGTGTCTGCTGGAACTCGCGTGTATACGCGACTTTTGTTCATCTAACCCGCGTATGGAAAGTGAAGCATAGAAATTTTCACATTCCTTCATCTCCCCCTGAATTTGTCCTTCCTATACCTGTCTTCTTCATATCAGATGCTCTGTCAGAAATACATATAACCATAATAATCAAATCAACCATGATAATCATCATACATTGCTCCCCCTGTGACGATACATCCCCATGTAGCTCACATTACTCTTGCAACACATAAATAAGCTTTAAGCCGATGATCGCGTAGGCCGGCATTCTCACGTCGACTCGTCCTCCTTCTTTCTCCAGCTTTGTTTGAGACCTCTTATTATGGGCTGGAAGTTATCCAATTTCTCATATCTGTTCATCCTACAATATTTTTCCACATGTCCATACTTGTTACAAGCATAACATCTCAAGTAACCAGAGAAATAAGCATAAGAATCATAATAAGTCTTTCCATTTTTCCTTGTATTACAATCAGCAGCTTTATGACCATACTTGTTGCATGAAAAACAATATCCTTTGAAGAAACCAGAGTACCTTTGTGAATAAAATCTGTTTGATTGTGACTGAAATGATCTGCTTCTGCAATTTGCTGCAACATGTCCATAATTATGACATTTAAAGCATTCAACATTATTGAATGATTTCCTTTGAGAATTCATCATTGTTGGTTGATCTTTTGTTTCTTTCACCATGTCAGGTTTTTCTTTGTCATCTTTTGAATCTTTAGCATCTCCTTGTGAACTAGATTCTCCTTTAACCGTTTCATGAAAACCAAGACCAAGTTTGATAGCAGGAGACCTTTGAATACTAAGAATATTATCAAGAATCTTAGTACTATCTTGAAACCTCAAAAGTTTAACCTTTTCTTCTAATTTACCTTTGAGAACGTTTACCTCCACCTCCAAGGCTTGGCATTCCTTCTTCATGCTTTCTTCCTTCCTTCTTCCGTCTTCTACTTGGTTATTTAGTTTTAGAATCTCTTCTTTCAACCCATTTTCTTGCTCTTCAAAAGTTTGTATGAGTTCTTCATTCTTCTTATTCGATGCTTCCAGATCTGCTTTCAGAGAGATGACTTCTGCTTCAAGTTCTTCATTCTTGTTTCTGGATATTTCTAGGTCTTCTTTGAGAGAAATGACTTATGCTGCACTCTTCTTGTTTGATTTTTTGAGATCTGCTTTTAGAGAGATGATTTCTGCTTCTAGACTTTTACCTTGATTGGTTGCATAAGCATACAACCCTTGATACTTATCTATCTGCCCATTTAGTGTTTCTATCTTTTCATTCATCCTAGTGATCACATCTTTGTAGATAGATTCCTTCTTTTCAAATTGACACCAATCATTACTTTCATCATTTGCTTCTAGAATTTTACTCTCTTTAGATTATTTTTGTTGATCTTCAACTTTAATCTTGACAGCTTCTTCTAGATCCATACTGTTACTTTCACTATCTTTGCCTTTGCATGCACAAGAGAGTAAAATACAAGAACATTGATCAATACCTGTTTCATCTTCTTCAATTTTTGCTATACATGATTTCTGGGGTATCTCCTTTCCTTGAGTAACCTTCTTCTTTTGCTTCTTTGCCATGAGCACTTGTAGGGCTTGGTCAGAATCTTCTTCATCTTCGCTGGACACTTCATCATCACCTTCATTTGCATAATAACTCTTCCTCTTTTCAAATTGTTTCCCTTTACCATGTTTTTCTCTATAAGGACATTTAGCAGCATAGTGACCAACTCTTCCACAATCAAAACATTTGAAAGTAAAGCCACTTTTGAATCCTTCCCATCTAGTTGGAGTTTTCTCACAAAATTCGCTTCTTCTTCTTCTGACATAGCCTGATCTTGTTAAACTGCCTTTTCCTTTTGCACATGCCTTAAAAGCAGCTTCTTTAATTTGGGAAGGACCTTCTTGTCTCATTTCATAAGCAGTTAGGATACCATGCAATTGAACAATAGTAAGAGTTTGCAGATCTTGCCTTTCTTCAATAGCTGCTACTTTTGACTCAAATTTTGAAGTCAAAGATCTTAAGACCTTTTCAACAAGAGTAGTATCAGTTATGGTTTCACCCAAACTTCTCATACGATTTACAATATCATCTAGACGTAAAAAGAGACTGGCAATACTCTCATCACTATGCATCTTCAAATTTTCATATTCAATTCTGAGGGTTTGGAGTTTGGCACTTTTTACCTTTGTATCTCCTTCATAGCTTAGGATGATTTTGTCCCATATTTCTTTTGGTCGAATTTAGTCGCATCACTTTTAGCAAATTCCTCGTTCAGACATGCTTCCAGCTAGAGCATTCATCGCTTGGCATTGATTTCATATTTCTTCCTTTTTGCTGCATCAGTGGGAATACTTGTCGGATATTGATAACCTTCTTCCACGATAGCCCATACTTCTGCACCAAGACTTTGCAGATATGCTTTTGTTCGTATCTTCTGGAATAACAGATTATCTCCATTGAATAGAGGTGGCCTTATAGACATTACTCCTTCATGACTTCCCATTGCGACGGATCTCCTTCAAGCGATCAAGCTTCTACAGAAGGACCTGCTCGGATACCAATTGTTGGGAAAAATACTGAGAGGGGGGGGTGAATCAGTATTTAGGGCATACTCAAAACTTTTTACTTTTTCATCCCTTCCTAAAACCCATACACTACTTTTACTTCACAATACTTCATGATATACGCTGATACCCTTTGTTAAACCCTTTTCGCGTATACCTGTAGATTCATTTACACTTGTCTTACTTAGATCCTGCATATATTCAACTATCGATGTTACATAACACTTGCACATGTGTAATAAGTCCACAAACCATCAAACGTAATAAGCTTTCATCACACATAAGCATCACACATGAACACCAGGATTTTAGGTGAAACCTGCCTGGAGAAACCACCGCCGCCGTTGCTCACCTCTTCAATATTTAGTTATAGAGAAAGAGTATTACAAACATATGTGTCAGGCAGACTGCACAAAGACGTTAGCAATCTAATTGCCGCTTCGTTTACTGCCTCTCCCCCGGAAGGGAGCACCAACCCCCGCTCTCGTTTACCAAATCTAAAGATGAAGGGAGCACAACTTCGATACCATTACCAAATTTCACTCGAAGGGAGCTACAACCCCCGATCAAGGCTACGTCACAATAGTTGTGACGGAACACGTCATCAATTTTCACACCGGATCCAACAACTTCAATAGAACACCACTTGCAGGCCACATTTCATCATATTTCCAGACTGGACCCTTTCCAAACTTTTAAGCACAAACATCCATCACCAACAGATACTTAACAACACAGATCAGATAGCAGAAACACAGCAGAACAGATCAGATATTTCATACCCTTTGCTTCAGCAAACCCTAGTTTGCATACGCGCTTTCACTTCACTGATGTCGCGTATATACGCGCTTCCGTCCACACAAACTAGCGTATACCTCAGTGTATATTTTATTGCGCATGCGCGCTTTCTCTTCGCTGAAGCCGCGTATATACGCGTCTCCTCTTCGGCGTAACCTAGTCGTATGGTTATTCGTATATTTGTGGTCATTGCAATCTCTGCACAACGTATTACGTCACATTTATTTAACCCTTTACTCCTATTCTCGTATGTTTCGTCATATCTCAGATCTAATTCTATTCATAAATGATTCATAAATGCAAGATACATTTCAGATCTAGATATCCACTTTCATTATTTCTTCATAAAAGACTATAGATTCGTATCTATCATCAAACCTTTTACCCTTCATACATATATATTCTCGTATAGTTATCATTTTATTTGTATTATCTTTCTCTCACATCCATCAGATGTATATCGCACAATGAATTTCTTTTCCTTATATAGGTTTACCCTTTTTCAATACCATGAGCCAAAACCACATTACTTCCGATGGTATTCCTGGACGGGGTCATTTAGACGAATCATTACCCAATACAATGGGTCAATACCATGGTGGTTACCCCAGGTTTTGCACTTTATGAGCGCTTTTTCCCATACGCGACTTGGAACGTTTTTTCCCGCGTGCATATGAGACTTCTCCTAGACATATCCGCGTATGACTTGAGACATACTCTTTTCACCATAGAATTAGAACATGCTGAATTCCTTTCTTCATTAACTTCTGTATTGATTGAAGATACATCAGATTTACATCATTAACAAGTTTATCAAGACATATTCCATCAAGGACAACTTTATCAAGTAGGGACTTCATCGTATAGATTTATCTCGAACAACACTCTCTATTCATATTGCTAATCAATCTCATTTCATCAATACATGCCAACAATCTCCATATTAGATTTACATCAAGAACAACTTCCCATAAGTAGGTTGCCATCATCTTCATCAAGTGGGTCCCTGCTCAGTGGACAACACTCAATCAAATGGGTTGCTATCAGACAACATCATACTGCCGCATCATCATATCACATCGATTTACATCATTACCAAGTCCATCAAGTCAAGAATAATTCATCGTGTGATTGCCATCAAGACAACATGCCAACAAGCTCTTATGTCTTCATCTTCATTAAGTGGTTGCCATCAAGGACAATCCATTCAGATCATATTGCCACCATATGGTGTCTGCGGCCTGTAGCTGCAGTGCCCCAAGCATCGCTGGCAGTCGTGAAGTGAGTGCCCCAGTTTAATGTTCTTACCCATGCATTGATGGCATTATTCCTCACACATAGTGGTTTGAACTCTTCAATGGAAAGCATGAGCATGAGAGTTCCAATGGTGGGATTCTTTATTTCGGTGATCAGTTTATCAATTGCAGATTTTCCAAGGAGGCATGGAAGATGGGCCTGGATTTTGAATGGTTTCCATTTTAAATGGCCCTCCAAAGTTAAAGCTACATGTATTCCCCATCTAGCGATTGCTAAAAGGTCTCTGATATGATTTTCAAGTGTGTCCCTGCTGGTTGATGATCCCCAACATCTATCACTTCCCATTCTCTTACGTTACAAGAATGATTAAAAATAATAATGAATAATTCCTAGAGGGATGATCCCCACATCTATCACTCCCCATTCTGTTACGTTACAGGATTGATTAAAACAACTAATGAAGATTCCTAAAGGAAATAGTTCTCTTTTGTTATGAAAAATATGCATCGTCCTCTTGTTGGTTTTAGAAAATATTTTCTTTTGGTCTTGTTTGCTACATACGCCATTGGATTGGGGTGCTCGATTTTTTAGTTTTAGGAAGAAAGCATTGTAACTGGGTGGTTTCACCTTTTGTTTCACTAGGTTTTATTTTTTTAGGAGATTTTTTCTAGTTTTGATGTAAGGAATGTGGTTCTGGAATTTTTATTTTCTTAAAAGATTTTTTCTAGTTTTGATGTAAGGAATGTGGTTCTGAAATTTTTATTTTGATATAAGGAATGTGGTTATGGAATTTTTATTTTGATATAAAGAATGTGCTTATGAAAATTTGTTTGATTAAAAGTTAGTATTCTTTTTTAATGATATAAACAAATAGAAATACCTTAATTGACTTGAATAAAAATAAAAATGAGTTAATAGCCTAAAAAAAGACATTTACCAGAAGTGAATACCTAAGAGTATGTAAAAGTGATGAATGAATCAAATCTACATTAATAAATTAACTATTTTGTAATTAGATTTTGAACTACATGAAAGGTATAAGGTATAGTAAGTTTTCCCAATAATAATAATAATAATATGCATATATAGTTTTAAAATGTGAAGCCTCTAATCCAATAACGAGTATTCATTATCTGGCGGCTTGCCTTCTCTGAAGTTGTTCTCTGGCTATACTTCATGATTGGTGCCCCAGTTCATCAATATGACATGTGATGTCAAGTATATATTTGCACATATTTTAGTTTTGGATTTAGGTGTTCCAAATATTTGTAAAATAAAAAAAGAATTTTGTCTTTTCATTTTCTAGTGGTAAATAATGAAGATAAAAAACTCATCTTTAACTATATTTTCAAAGTAACCACTTTAGTTTTATGGTTCAAAATTTGATTTTTTAATACAATAAATATAATTTTAAAATAATTATTAAAATAAGTTAAAATTAAAATTATTATTAAAATAGGTTAAAAAGTTATTTTTCCATATATTTATTTTGTTATTGAAATGATTATTTTGTAAATAGTTATCAGTGTGTGGGCTTTTAAGAGTTTATATTTCGGAAGAGATAAAGTAGGTACACTTTTGTAAGTTAATATGAAGTAAGAATAATTAGAAAGTAAGAAAATAAATTTAAAATTAAATTAAAAAAAAAAATCCTGTTTGAGGGTGGACAATGAAGTAAATGAGGGGTAGACAGGCAAGTTAATGCCACATCCACATAACAATAAGAATGATAAGAAATGGTGAATGAGCAAGACATTAGGTTTTTCGCTAGAGAATTCTCTAGGTAATGTAGAGTATGTTGGTCATAGCATTGACAAGTTGGTATGCCTTGTGCATAGCGGAGATGAACACCTAGAACGTGGATGGAGATGAAAATTAAAGACATGTATGCAATATTCATAACGAGTATTCAAGAATGAAAGAAAGATTTGGTTCAACCCAATCTATGGTCAGGTGGTACATGGAAGTCCCTGACTTGGTTTCATTTTGCATATGTTAATAATATCTCTTTTCCTATTGAGTGTTATGTGTAAATGTGCTTGTTCTTATGTGATCTTAATGGATGTTCTATCATTGTTATGCTACTTGTTATATGATGGTTATAAGCTTGGTTTTATGACAGATTGTTATAGGTCAATTTGGGAATCATTCCCAATGACTTGGTTAACTGGGCTTCATCTCTAAGACCAATGACTAAGGGTATATCATCCCCTATCATTTCAAGTTGCTACATGCCCTAAGACAAGAGCAGACAAATCAAGCATGAATTTCATCAAGCAAAGGTTTCCAAGGTTTGAAGTTTATTATATAGCATATGAGAGCTCACCAACGCTGCCTCTAAGGGGACTAAGTGCATTGCATATGCAGGTAGCCCCATGCAAGGCTGTTCTGCAAAGCACTTCCCGACATCTATGGGTGCATTGGTCACATTGGGAGCGAAATTCTCATTGTTCCGGAATCTCCACTTGGCCAGTGCCTTCTAGAAGAGTTCACATGTGTAAAACTTCGAATCCAAGTGTCCATTTGACATCTACACGATTGGGAACATGTCTTGCCTATTATTGGAAAGTCATTGATTGCAAAACAGCCTTCAGCTCCTCTATAAATTGAGCACATATCTGAGTGTTTGTGGGGGAAGAATTTGAGTAGAGAAATGCTAGTGGATTTTCAATTGAGAGTTAGATTTGTGTAACAACTGCTGGAGAGATTTATACTGTGATGGGGCTAGGGATGCTGCTGGAAGGGTCACTTCAAATCAGTCACTAGGTTGTAACCTCTCCTTCTATCATTCAATAAAGAATACAACTTACTTTTCCCTATATGCATCTGTATTGGCTTTGATTTTCCATATTGTAAGATCTTAGTTGATGTATATGGTTTATGCTTTACTGATTTAGCTAACTAACTTGAATAGATTGTTGGCTCCCTGTGATTTGCTAGATTGGAAAGAACAAACACTGCAGGGACCACATCAGAACCATTTTGGAATCCTAGGACCTAGCCTTCCTAGATTCAGAGAGAGATCTCTCTAAATAAGTGTTTTTGAAAGATATATCTTTATGCTTTGTTTAAGATATTAGGCTAGTTATGAAGCTCTAAGAACTTTGTTTGGTTTTGGTTGATTAAAAAGGTACTTTGAGGATTAAAGGTTGGAGAAGATTGAGGGAATGTTTCAGCTGGAAGGATAGACTATAAGATAGCATTAATCCATTGGGCTATGAAGTCATAAAAGGATTTAAATGTTCAACAACTATTCAAGGGTTTTCATAGGGCAAGTTATCTAGATTAAATGGGTCTTTTAGATTAAGTTGTGATATGAAACATTAAGGTGTTGTGAAGGCAATAAAGCTATATTCAGTTAAAATCTTCTAGGTCTATTTAAACAAGAAAAGCCTTTCAAAGTAACTATTTGAAGTAAACCAAAGGACAGGGCAAACCATAGACTTCTTTGGACAGACTTTTATTAAAGCAAACTTTTAAGACAAAAATTCAGTAATCCTAAGACTACTTTCAGATAAAGAAAACAAGCAAGATAACGATAAGAGCAGCCTAAGATCAATAAAAAATAATCTAATCTGCTTTTGACAAACTCTTTAGGGATCTTTCAAAGCAACCTTTAAAGACTAGCCAGAGGACAGGGCATACCATAGACTTCCCTAGTTCAAACTCTACTTAGCATACTTTGAAAAGATCTTTCAAGAACAATATCTCAAGTTTTACTCATAAGGATATGGGCTTACCAACACTTCCCTGGTTATACTCTATTGAATCATTCTTAAAAACAACAAGCTAGATAAAACTGGAGGGCAATTAAGAATCCTTCAATCAAACCTTGCAGAAGCAAACATGAAGATAAAGCTTGTAGACATAAATAGGGTACTTTTGACAGTAAATACTAATCTAAATTTTTTGTTCTTTATTAGAGAAAATGGACACAATGAAAACATAAGGAGAAAACAAAAAACAGTGAGGAAAAACATCACCATTAACATAGACTAGGATCCTGTGAATCAGCTTGTTTTATTGATGTTCAAACCAATTACATGCTCCAGCACAGTGAGTCTTTACAGCTCAAAGCTTCTCTATCCATCTTAGCACTCCTCAACTAGCTTAGCAACACTCTAAACAAAAAACAGTAACAACCTTCTACAACCAAGCAAGAACCCTTTCTAATGAAGTCCTTATGCTATATTTATAAGCAATTGAGGAGGTGAAATGAAAGCTAGGGTTAATATATTTCATTTATGACTGAGTTAATGATTTTTTTACCTTTGAGACCATGCAAGGCCCAAGGCAAAAATATATTAAATGAGTTACTCTTTATAATGAATGTTGTTTAATTTCTGAGCTACTTAGTTGCAATATTTGACTTTTAGGATTTTTAATAACTTTTGAAATAACTATTGAGCTACCCTTTTGGAAATATCTCTGATTGCAATAACTATTGTATGTTTTTTAGGAAAATATGTGTTTGTAGGTGGCATCTTTAGCCTTTGATGAAGTAACTGCTTCATGGATTTAACATTCGAAGCACGCTTTAGGCTGATTTGTCTTGATCTATTTCTTTAAACTCTGTTTTGAGGCTTGATTTTGTTTTGGCCTTTATAATCACCTTTGTTGTCTTTTTCACTTTATTGACTGTTTTAATCTCTTAATCATTTGTCTTTGACTGTGTCCTTTATCCTTAATCTTTATGCTTATCCTCTATTTTACTTTAATTTCTTTGATTAGGCCTTTATCTCTTTTTTCTTCATTCTTCACTGATTCTCTTCTAGCTTTTCTATGTGCAGGTGTCTTCTTTGCTGCACTGGAGGGTTTCATGAACTTAACCAATGGCCATGAAGCATTGATCCAAACCTTTAAAACTTGAACCTTGGATTTCCCCTTTTCCCTTTATTTAGCCTCATGGATCGTCATCCAAGGCCGTGCCACTGATATTGGCTGTGGGCAGGCCTTTTAGGTCGAGCCACCATTAAACCTGCAACAAAAAATAAGAACATTAATTTTAAATCCTGCGTTTTTGGCTAAAATGTGTCTCAGAGGCTTGGTGAGGTGTTTGGAGCGATTGCAGAGGAGGGTTCTATGAATGAAACCGGGAAGAGTAGTGGACCAGTTTAATTATTGGTGCGAAATGGAGATAGGCGATTTTGTGCGAAACTGGGTGGTATCGTGCTGAAGTTGGGCGATAAGCAGTAAAGGCCCAAATGGACGTGATGCCACTCACGAAGCGACACCTGTCCCTGGGAAAACCGCCCATTTCACGTGGAAATGGGGTGTTAACCTGTATGGAGAAATGCGCGCGAAATGGACTGTAGACCGTTGGATCTGGGGGAGCCAGATCAACGGTGGAGGTTGAGCATGATTAGGGAAAGTGATCAGTGGTGGGAATAGAGGAGGATAGGTGGACCAATGATGACATCAGCTGCTTTGTTGGGTAGCGGGGGTGTTATTGGTGGGATTTAGAACTACAAGAGTCGTGGTGGCCGTTGGATTGACGAGATCAATGGTGGAGATTTGAAGGAGAAAGTGAATGGAAGTAGGGTTAGGAGGATGGATAACGGGAGGGAGAACGATCATCATTGGATCTAGGAGATCGACAGCTGCGATTTTTTCAGGGGAAAGTAATGGCAGAGGTAGAAAAATAAGGAAAACGGACTTAAGTGAAGAGGAGATGTGGTTTGGCGGGGAAAAATTAGAATCAGGGTTATAGGCTTAGCGAACGGTCGCAGGCCTTGGGTCACATGAAGGAGCGAAGAGCTTAAGCCTGAAGGGGCTTAAGGCCTAATTTCTCAAATGATCGGATCTAGGCTAAAACAGGGTGTTTTAAGCCTTTTTAAAGGTTTCGGTAGGGTTAGAAAAGGGTTTTTTAAACCAAATAACATTAGGGGAATTTTGAGGTCTAAAATGGGCCTGCTAAGGAAATTATAAAATAATAGTGGAAATAATAAAATAAGATTACATTACATCATCAAATTTTGGAGGGAAAAAAGAAAAAATTTATTTTTTCAACTCATATTTTCAACTTATCTCCTTATGCGTCTGCTCAAATTTTGAGTGGAAACACTCGTTGGATGCAAAATTTGATTCCTCATCCAAGGAGTACCCATGTTGCATACTTTCTATGGACCCTGCTACAAAAAAAAAATGAGAAATACATGAAAAACGCAATTGCAATCACGTTTTTCATGTATTTCTCATTTTTCGTGTAGCAGAGTCTATTGAAAATTTGCAACATGGGTACTCCTTGGATGAGGAATCAAATTATGCATCCAACAAGTGCTCCCGCTTGAAATTTAAGTAAAACCTAAGGGAGATAAGTTGAAAATACGAGTTGAAAAAGTAGTTTTATTATTTTAATATTTTTAATTTTTTACTCCAAAAATGGTGAATCATCCCCCATGGTTGACGTCATCATTTTGAATCCTATTGGTTCCTATAAAGTTTATTTTGGTTGTACATTTTTCTTAGTAGGCCCTTTTTAGACCTCAAAATTCCCCTAATGAGAGATTTTCATGGTTTAAATAGGCTTTTCAAGGGAAATGAAAAATTAGTGAAGGGGTAAATGGGTTTTTTCAGAGGGAAAAGGACTGATAGAAATAAGAGTAAAGCATGGAAAAAATGGGGAAATGAAATGGAGGTGAAAATGGTGAAAATAGCATGAAATCAGTCTCTTTTTGAAGCAGCGGGTTAACTTGGAATAGATTTGAATGAAGATTTTAGTAAATGGATAATTTGTAGGATAATGAACACAATGAGATTTCAAAAACTCACAAATTTTTCATAAAAGATTTGTTTTTGGAAATCTAAGGAACTATTTAGCCATCCTATATAACAAATTTTTACTGATGGCTAACATAGACATTTGTATTATTGCTATCTTCTACTGTTTTAGTGTTCTTTCTTGCAGGAAGCATTTCGCACAAACCGCTTGAATTTGAAGCTACAACAGAAGTGACAGAAGGAGCCATTTAAAAGCACTTGTATTACAAGTAAGCCTCTAATCCTTTCTGTGTGTCTACTCTGGGTTAGGAAAGGTAGTCGTATAGTCTTTAATCTGTTGTTCTAGACTATCACCTGTCTAGGGAAGCGTGTTTTATCCGTAATTCACAATTCTGCCCAACAAATTGGCGACTCCACTAGGGAGAATTTCTCTTAGTTCTAGGTGGTTTAGCCTCTGATTTGCTTTGTTTATCCACCCAATAGTTGTTATTCAAAAAAATAAAACTTTTTCAAATCTTAATTTGCAAAAGAAGTGTGTTAAAAAGTGGTGTTTTTCATTATACACTGCGCCCAATGCACTCTTGGATAGGACACAGTGCTTTGCATAACACTGTCTCCCTTTCAGGCCTGCGTTGCAAAGCACTGTCTCCCCTTAGAGACTACGTTGCCTCCTGAAACCATCCAGATTCCCTTGAATTTGTCTTTGCAAATTGATTCAGTTTGTTTGCTGCTGTGTTTTGAAGAGTTTGAACCTCATATTGACCAGTGAGTCTATATATTTCTTCCTCCTTTGAAAGAAAATTTGTTTAATGTCTGTTTAAAGCATTTTTCTTTATCATTGGAAATTTTATTTCAAAGTATATTTATTGTTGCATTAGATCCATTTGCTTTTGAAAAAGGAAATTGTAGTAAAATCTTCGTTTCCTGATAGGGGAAATTGTTGTTTCATTCCTCATTTTTCCTTCAAAAGAGAAATTGTTGTTTATATTCCTCATTTCTTAAAAGTAAAAGGCATTTGATTTTTGTTGATTTAGTGCACTTAGTTTCTTTTCTAAATTCATAACATTAAAGGAATTGAAAAGAAAAATCTGCATTTGCATGTAGTGGTTTGTGTGTTTTGCAAAAAGGAACAATTAGGAAATCTGCATTTAGCTTGTGTTTTTTTATTTGTTTGCTCGCAAATTGATTGCTTTTTCCCTCTAGTAGCTAGGATTTTCATTGAAAAACTAAAAGTGAAAGATTTCTTATCATTCTTAGTTGCATTTTAGGAATTTTCCAATACATCATCGCGATGAACCTTTGAAAGGAAAATTGTTAAGCAAGATCAACATAAAATTAATCTCAATTTACCTAACAAAGCATTGGAACCATAACGATAACATTTAGAAGGTCTTGGCTAGAGACGTGTTCCAGCATCGTAAAACATAGCAGCTGTCATTAACTTATCTGCGATACATTCCAAGTGTGATACCTCACTCCACGTACGTAAGTATATCATAGCTTGTCCATGTACTTTCGTGTATATCGGGCGGTGTTACAATATGATAAGTATAAAGGGGTGCTCTCTCTGTGCAGTTTCGCATCAGATAGTGCTAATACGGACTTGGGCCTCCATGTACCTTCGGGTATATTTGGGAGGACAACTTTTAGGTGCTATCCATCCATAGTGAACTGAGTTAGCTGCCTTGTAAATTGTGATACACCTAACACAGTATTAGGGGAGATTTCCTGCCCGTACTTCTTGGTTCGCCAGGAGTTATTCTGCAGTTCACAGTTTCTTGGTAAACACTTTTACCTAGCATTACCCTTTTATTTTGTTTATTTGTTTTTGGTTAAAATTAATCAGTAATCATGGAAGAACAAAATTCTTTCCCCAGTCGTTCGTGTATACTTGCATTAAAACCACTTTACCACCAAAAGTTACTTCTAGTAGGCGAAGGTGATCACAATCTGCCAAATCAAGTACAATCCGTACCTCTAGTGAAACATCATTTTCCAATAAACCAAAGTTAGCTCAATTTGTTTCTACACATCCCGGTTCGTCTACTATTGTGTAAACGGAGTCTTCATAGCTACCCGTGGTCACAATACATCCAATCAGTGATACCATACCTCCTGGACCCGACGTTGTTCAACCAAAAATTGATCCAGATCCTATCTCTCCTTTGCCAGAACATCTGAATCCTGAAGTCGAACAACCGAAAGTTGTTCCTACCTTGGTCATCCCACAAAGTTCTGTAGCTATTGAATCTCCCATATCACACAGTCAACCGCTTGAAATATACTTTGGGCCTGACAGTGAAATACTTCCACCTGGTTTAATTGCGATTGAAGAAATCCCACAAGACAATCCACCTTTAACTCCAACCCATTTTGGGGAGGACCTTTACCTATACGAGTCTTTTTCTCAATCGACACCCTCTGCTTTTGTTGATCCTGCTCCTTTTCAAATTCCCGTTGATTCAAAAGGGTATACCTTTGATCAAGTAACCATGACTGAACCAAAATTTTTGGTTGGGCCATCTGTTCCAATTACCTCAACTCCCGCCCTAGCTACCTCGTTGATGTTTACTACTTCACCAAAGTCATATTTTCATGGTGGCGCTATGATCCCATCAAGTTACAAATCATTATCTGGAATTTTCTCTGGTGCATCTTCAAATCCATGGACTGTACCAATGTCATCATCCGATATTTTAACTGGTAATCCTATCATAAGTACTGAATGACTTGATTCATTATACACATCATCAGGGCAATATCTTCTGGGTCAATTCCTTCAAGTACTATATCAACTAGACTCCCAGCATTCAGAGAACAATATTTTCCGTCTTATTATCCTCCTTATGCTGGGGGACAACCTTTGGTCACCCAATATGACAGTACTCCATCACTTTTTGGTCAATCTCATGTTGAAACAAATGTTTGTTAATGGCAGCCCACTCTGCCTATCCAACCACAAACGATTGTACAATCGTATCAACCGGTTCAGCCTATTACACCCACTTCATTACCACTTGTTAATACATCTATACCCCTGTTACAGAATCAAAAGGTTGTACATCAACCTTATCAAGCGGGTCCTTCTACTCAATACCATCAAATTTTTGGTCCATAGACTCCAAATCCTTTGGTTAATTTACAACAACCTGTATCTAGAATCATTTATTCACAAGCTGGTTTACCATTTGATGGGATGTCACAACCGCAACCTGGTTATACGTATCAACCGAATTCAAGTCATTTTAATTTGGGTTATAACATTGGTGGACAGACCCCTTGGCAGCCATAGGCGCAAATGCCTCAAACTTCTTTTCAACAAGTATCATATCCAGGTTTTGGTCAACAGAATCCTCTAGCATTTGCTATGCAAAAAAACCCCTATCTAGGTTACCAGCAGCAGAATCCTTATGCTGGTGCTCAAAGGCCTATTGCTCAAGCAATTCCATCTTACCCTGGCTATGCTCAACCTGACCTTAATAGACAGTTGCCCTTTGTTGCAACCTTAGAGTTACCAGATTTAAATCGGCTAACTAATGATCCAATTAATTATGCTCCTTGGTGGCCAGTGATACCTCACAAATTACCCTTGGATATTCCTAAGTTCAATGGAAACCCTGGAGAAGATCCGTCGACTCATGTTATGACTTATCATTTATGGTGTTCATCAAATTCCTTGAATGATGATTCTGTTCGACTATGCCTTTTCCAGCGTATGCTCACAAGTCTGGCTGCAAAATGGTACATTGAATTACCTAGAGCTTCTTTTGATAATTTCATAGCCCCAGCTACTGTCTTTTTGACTCATTTCCAGTTACCCATCAAATATGAAATTAGAACGGAACTCTTGACCAATTTCAAATAGACTAATGTTGCTCACATTTCTAATCATATTCATGAGTGGCATCGTCGTCATTGAATGGTTAAAACCTTTGTTCCGGATTAGCTCCTTGCTTAATGGTTCATTAATTCCCTGTTACCATCTATAATTGAGGATGTGGCTAAGGGTGGCGTCATCATAGAAGAGCAAGTTATCACTCATGCCCAATATTTAGACCTAATTTATACTCAGTCTGGCACACTTTATGAAAAAATTCCTAATGCGCCAAGATCTAATTTCAATGCTCCTCCTCAATTAAAGGACTCTCATGCCAAAGATGGATTGATAGGCACTGCAAGCACACAACACACTACTGCATCTGATTCGGATCCTACTTCCTAAATTAATGTCATGTCATTTGACAAAGGCAATAGTGAGAAGCAACAAGGAAGTAAGAAAAAGGGGAAATCAAAGAAAAATCAAACTTCTAACCTGCAGGAAAGATCATTTGATCCACCGTCTGGACCTTGGAAACCTCGTTATCCATGTATAATCTGTAATGAGGAACACTTTGTTAGGGATTGTCCTCACCACGTTGAAGTCTCAAAAATCATCAAGACTTCTCATGCGTCAGCTGTGTTGACAAACCCATTTCCAAATCTAGACACAAACATGGTTGCTACAGATCCAACTCCTAGTTCCCAAGTGTTAATGTTATCTATCAAAAAACCTTCAATAGATATTTTGGTGTCAACGTGAAATAAATATTATGGTAGTCAAGCCATTGATCAACCTACTACCTTGACAATGAATCCATCTACAGAATCAGTACCGCCTACTACTATTCCTGAATTGACAATCAAGCCACCAAAGGGAGTAATTCATAAATAAACATATAATCCTCGAGCAAGAGCTGCACAAAATTATAATATCGTTGAAGATTTGGCTCAATCCCCTTCAGCTATGTCTGCTCTTGACGTATTACAAAATTGTCCCTCCCAAAAACAGGCTTTATTTTCGGTTATTGGTGGAATTGATCCGACTAATTCTAATCTTGTCGTCTTTAATCATACAGGCTATGTGCCGCAACTACGAGTAGAATTGACATTATCTATACAAGTAAATGTTCTCAATCACCTTGTTCATCGCACTATTATTGATGAGGGAGCATCTACATGCATTATGTCTCTAAATTGTTGGAAGTCACTTGGCTCGCCGCGCTTATCACAATCATCAACGACGTTGAAGGCATTTGATGGACGCACATATAAACCTTGTGGTATTATTAATAACCTGCATGTTGAACTAGGGGAAAAAATAGTGAATATTGATGTTGAGGTTGTTGACATACCCCTTGACTATAATATTTTACGTGGAAGGCCATGGGTATATGCGATGACTGCTATTGTTTCTACATATTTCAGAATGATTGCCTTTCCACATAAAGGTATGATTACAGTCATTAATCAACTATCCTTCTTTGCCTCTGCTTCGCAGGGAACTAGAAGCGTTCCGTTCGTTCACATACCCCAACTAGAACTTCAGAACATTGGTGTAGCACTCTTAAATGATTCCACTCTCATGGGAACCTTTGCATTATCGTCGCCCGTGACGTCGGCATAAATTGCAATTATAGAGACCTGCTACATGATCTCTTCCACTCTATCTGGCTTAAGGAAGAGTACAAGTGATTCTTTAATATTTCTACATTGGATGAGTTTCTGCTGCCCAGCCCTATTGAGTTGGCATAACAATCAATCTATCTGGCTTGGGCGGAAAATCCGAAATCAACGTCACCGAGTGTTTGGGTTGATCTTTCCTTAGATTTTGGTACTCCATCTGATCCATTTTATTCAATGTTCTTGACATATGAGAATATTTTGGAAGCCATGATGTCAGAGGGAGAACCATGGGAAGATTATCATCATCGTTCCCATCTTCCTGATTATGAAGAAAATAATCTTGGTGAACTATATCTCCCATCCATCAAAATTTCTTTTCGAATTCTTTTCCCATTAATGCAATCGATTCCCAGCGAAATCTGTAAAATATTGAAGAAACCATTTCTATCGATATTTCGACCAAACCTGGCATTGTAGAGAATATTCATGTCGGTGTATCTTGTTCTCCATCAAAACTCGAATCATATCGCTCTCTCTTTCATGAATTTCGTGACGTATTTGCTTGGTCTTATGAGGAAATGCTAGGGATAGATAATAGTATAGTTGAACACACTATTAATATGTATCCTGATGTCAAACCGGTGTGTCAACGACTTTGTCCTATTCATCCGAAGAAAGCCACTTCCATCAAAGTAGAAGTTGAAAAAATTTTGCGTGTTGGTTTCATATACCCTGTTCCGCTAACTGAGTGTGTTTCCAATATCGTTCCTATCATGAAAAAACAAGGAACCATTAGAGTGTGCATCAATTATCAGGATTTAATCATGCTTGTCCAAAAGACAACTATCCTACTCCCTTTATCGACCATATTATTGACGATTGTGCTGGATGTGAAATATTTTCATTCATGGATGGATTTTCCAGCTATAATCAAATCAATATCCGCCCAAATGATCAACATAAGACAACATTCATCTGTCCCTGGAGCACATTCACTTATAGGAAACTTCCATTTGGTTTAAAGAATGCTGGGGAAACTTTTCAGAGAGCAATGGATTATGCTTTCAATGACATCAAGCACATTGTTCAACCATATCTAGATGATTTACCAGTGCATTCACGAAATCAGACTGATCACCCAATGCATTTGAGAGTCATTTCCTTACGCTGCCGACACTACAAAATACGCCTCAATCCACATAAATGTGTGTTTTGTGTTGGTTCTAGTTGTTTGCATGGATTCGTTGTCTCAAAAGAAGTGATTCGAATCAACCCTTTGAAGGTTCAGGAATTTCTTGATTTTCCTGCGCCATCAAACTTACTTCAGATACAGAAGCTTCAAGGAAAGGCAAACTTCCTAAGGAGGTTCATTCCAACTTACACCAAAATGGCTAAATGATTTACTTGACTCTTGAAAATGGGGGTTCCCTTCCATTGGAACCAAGTTGTGCAAGCTTCTTTTGATGCTGTCAAGGAAACTCTTGTCCGAGCATCATTAATGTATCCTCCTAACTATCAAAATGATTATTTCCTATATATCATCGTGGCCGAAACGACCATTGCTATGGTATTGGTCCAAGTAGAAGATGGAATTGAACATCTGATCTATTATTTGAGTCGTAATCTCAATGATACGGAAGTTAAGTACTCATATGTAGAAAAGCTTGCCTTGACAGCTGTTCAATATGTCCAAAGATTTCGCCATTATATCCTGCTCCGAAAAACAACAATAGTTTCAGATTACAACCCCATGACTTATTTCTTATCACATCAATTACTAGGGGGGGGGGATATTCAAAATGGATAGTCATTTTGCAGGAATTTGATTTGGAATTCATCAAATCCAAGTCAAAGAAATCTTTAGTTTTGGCTGAGCTTCTCTGTGACCTTCCCTCTGGTAGTACTGAAACTATGTCGAAACCATAAATTCCAGACGAGTCTCTATTTCTGATCAGATTATCTAACCCTTGGTATGGGGATTTCATCATTTATCTCCAAAACCAAACTTTTCGACCTAATACCTCTCGCTCTGAACAACGACATATTTGATACCAAGCCAAAGATTATTTGATCATCAGCGATACACTTTATCATCGTGGTGTCGATACCATTTTAAGGAGGTGCCTCACTCATGAGGAGGCCGAAAAAGTGTTAAATGATTATCATGCTGGGGCTTGCGGTGGACATTTATCTGGATATGCTACTGTGCAGAAGATACTTTGCACTGGTTACTTTTGGCCTACTATTTTTCAAGACTGCATACTCACGGTCAGAAGTTGTCATGCATCCCAGATTTTTTATCGTAAGATCCGCAAACCGCCAACGCCAATGCATCATGTTGTCTCTGCTGGACTATTTAGGAAATGGGGTATTGACTTCATGACTTGTAACCCTCCTTCGTCCAGGGGGCATGGTTATATTATTGTCGCAGTTGAATATTTTACCAAATGGGCCGAAGCAATGCCTACATTCAACAACACAGGACAGAAAACTGCATTTTCTTTCTTTAATCATGTTATTGCATGGTTTGGGGTCCCACAAGCTATAGTTACAGATCATGGGAAGCATTTTCGCAACCACATGATGTTTGAATTGACTGCCAAGTTAGGATTGTCACATGATAATTCTACTCCTTATTATCCACAATCAAATGGAAAAGTTGAGGCTATTAACAAAATTCTTAAACGAATGCTTCAACAAATGATAGGAGTTCATAAAAGAAACTGGCATTTGATCTTGTACTCCGCCTTATGGGCATATCGAACCTCGGTGAGAAACGTGTCCGAGTTTACCCCTTTTTAATTGGTGTATGGTCTAGAAGCTATCTTACCAATCCAATGCGAAATATCATCGTTAAAACACACAATAGACTTGTTACCTGACACCTCAGAAGAATAAGCGCGTCTCCTTAACCTCATCCAGCTTGATGAAATGTGTCGTGAAGCCCAATTGGCCAACAAAGCACATAAGAGATGTATAAAGGCACAATACGAAAAAAATGTCCAGCCTCGCATTTTCTTAGAGGGTGACTTGGTCCTTCTTTACGATCAAGAAGCTGATGTAATAGGTACAGGAAAATTTGAGCCATTATGGAATGGCTGCTATATTTTCAAAAGAGTTCTTGCTAAGGTGCCTATGAGTTAGTTGATTACAATGGAATTCCGTTGGCGCAGCCTAGAAATGGGTTGTATTTGAAACGTTACTATGCTTAATCATGAATGTAGTAATTTTTTCTATTATATTGTAAATATATGTTGTTGATTTGCATTCACTATCTTAATTTGTTTTTAGATTTTCTAAATTAATCCTCTTCCTTCATCACATATATACAAATCTGAATGATTAGTTGGATATGTAAGTAGTTGTATGTTCAATCAAGTGCTCACCATGAATCTATCCTACTGCACAGTGTGAGCCATTTTGCCCGACAAACTAGTTAGTGGACCTAAAAGGATTTATTAGTATATAAAACCATCAATGTCTGTGTGCAGTATATGCGTTGATCAGAATATCTGATGCCATTTCATTTGGTATTAACCACATAATCATAAGGTTAGACTCACAACTTGTGGTATTACAACTTACTAGTATTTATATTGTTAGAAATACAACACTTCTTATATTGTTCCTAAGAGTTTGACTTTTGGAAAGACATTTTGATTTTATTCAATATCAACACATTTCCAAAAATTTGAACACATTGACTGATTCATTAGCTAATCAAGTTTTAGACAGACATTTTCAACATATGTAAAGAAAACATTCACATCATTGAATAGGATTTCACAATAAACATAGGAAAACACTGAAATCATATAGATAGATAGTTATAGGTTTTTACAAAATTTGTGCCCAAGACACATTGGTCATCTGACCTCAAAATGTATGCAAAATTTCACAAGTAAACTAGTGGTGCTCATGGTAACATGCTATAGATCTAGCTATCCTATGAAGTAACCACATCCAACGGTTAGGAACCCCAATAGTGTGTCGCTGCAGTCGCATAGGAAGCTCTTTGATCCGGCAATCCAAAATCCCGAAGGTCAAACCTTCTATGTGCTACTGAAGTTCAGTTAGAGTCTTAGCCATATCAAGATCCTGAAGGACTACTCTCCCGACAACCCTCTCTGCTGGCACATCTGCTTCGTGCTCTAGTTCCACTACTGGTTGAACATGACCAACATCTGCATTACATCAAACATTTAGTTTAGTCTTGGAAAGAAATCAAAAATAAAAAAACATTGTATAAACCTTAGGAAAATAAAAAAACATGGTCAAAACATTCTTACCCATTGCACCCCACTGAGCACCTTCTGGTAATGCTAAATCTAGATCTCCTCGGAATTCAACGCCTGCGTATGCGTCCTCATCGATGGCGACGATCTGTCACCGGAACCAAGCAAATAATGTAGTAGAGAACACAACAGTCGATTGGCCTGCATGCCTACCCATGAGTTCTACCCATCTCTACATTTGAAAATCTCTAGGACTAGCGATATCTAGTGTCACATGTTGTGGTTGCATTAGTGGAATCCGTTCCAAGGCGAAGGATATAAGGATAGAACCATAACTGAAATTCTTCTTCCTTCCTCCCTTTGCTTTATTCAGTTTTTCCTTTATCTGAGATAGAACAACTTCAGACCAATTGAAGACTATTGGCTCCATACACTCTAGTTCATACTGCATATACGATTTATTCGCTACATGTAGTGTAACGGTGCCAGCAAGTTTAGTGATCATGAAAAGGATAGTTCTCAAAGGAAAATATCTAACATCCCAGATGTTTATTTTTCCATCTTTGCTAGGTTCTGCCCCTAGATAGCAATACTACAAAACATAATCCCTCACTATCTCTCCTCCAATGGTAGACCCTGAGAGTGAAATGGGCAAACCTCTCCTTGACAAACCTGTGAGAAAATACACATCTTCAAATGTTATGGGAGCCACTTGGTTCTTAATATGAAATTCCTCTATCACTGGATCCCATGCTCGAACTAAGAACTCCAAGAGTTCTATTTGTTGCCTCATCCCAGACAATTTGAAGTACTTAAGCAGTCCACAATCTCCTAGGGCTCTTACGGTACCCGGATCATTTAAGGCAATCATATATTGTTCTTCATGTTCTCTTTCCCTCCATGTAATCATCATTATAATCTGATGAAAACCTGAAATACAACCATAAGATCTATTATATTCCATTCATTGCAAAAATCTAGGTCAATTTTGGGCATAATGAGAGAAAAAAAACTTAGACTGTGCCCAACGCACTCCATAACAAGAGAAAGTGCATTGCACATGCAAGTACACTTCACTCTACCTACTATGCAACACAGGTTTTGACATTCAGGGGTGTGTTGCCCTCATTTTGGGCAGAATTTACTCTAGGGGCCTTAAAACCCTAAAAATTTGTAGAAATTGGAGATGAAATGAATACCAAAGGAAAGAGGACGTTCATGGCACTAACCTAGATCAAATGGTGATGAAATCCATCCACAGAAACGATCACAATCAGAAACTGAAGTTCGGGGGAAAAATTAGGTTCAGAGCTCCAAAATGCAAATGGAACTATGGAATGGTAAAAATGAATAATGAAACTACTTTTAATAGTCATTTAATTATTTTCAAGTTAAATTTATTGCTATGACTATAGTTTTATTTTGTTTTTATCATGAAACAGGTATTTAATCCATTTGATGTTGTTCTAAACAGGAAATACAACTGATGAACAAATTAGTCGTGCAGATTTATTCAAAGAATAACTTGACCACAAAGCATACTTTTTCTCCTTATTTTTCGAGCTTTGTTAAAAATGAAAAAGGATTTGAAGCACACTTTTATCTCTTTTTCGAGCTTTGATAACAGCAAAAAAGGAACCCCTGGAGTCTTCTTTCAGCTCTTTTCAGACTCCGATAATGTGAAAAGATCGCCAAGCACTTGTCTTTTCAAGCTCGTAAAAGTAAATGAATTGATATCTACTCAGTATAAGTCTAACTCTTTTCTGGACTGAGATAGATTATTTACAAAAAAATAATACCTTGGTTAAACATGACCAAAGAGGTTCTCTCAGATATTATTTTACTCTTTTTCAGATCAAAGTGAAAAATTTATGAAAAATTACTTATGGAGTTTTCTTTCGTCCTCTTTTTCAAACTCTCTAAATATGAAAAAGGACCGGGCTATCACTATCGTTAAGCTCGTTAAAACATAAAATAGCGATGGGCTTATCGATCATGGCAAGAATCGAGTTTCATTCATCGCTAGACTCATTAAATTATTAAATAGCGATACTTTATTCGCCTGAAGGGTTGAATTATAAATCAAGAAAATGTTATCCTCCTCAAGCTTGTTAAAAAATAAAGAGGTACTAGTTGACAAATGACCGGGGAAAATTTGGGAAAAGTGAGAAAATTTTCTTTAAGGTAGCAAGTCGCTCTTGAACATGACACTTCCTTCACTCCATGTCCGTGAATGTTTGGTTTGGGTAATCATCTTGACAGTTCATTCACACCTATGGTTCATCATACCTCCACTTCGGTTTTGGGTCAATGCTGCCAACTCATCACAGTGTCGCCGATATGTTCAAGAGAATTCATCTAGTGAATAAACTCATCCTTCTGTAATACTCATAAACCTTTATTCTCATGATCGTCATCCCTGAAAATTGATATATCAAGTCATACCCTTGTCTCTGAAATCAGTAACTCTCGTTTCGCAATAAGGTGACTACCTGTCGACGACAAATCAATATCCAGGAAATTCACTTAGAAACATTAGATTCCAGTACCATGAGGCTTGTTACAGCATTGACAAGATCCTTGCTTCCGGACCTTTGACCGAAATATTTTGTTTGGCGTTCAACATCAAATCATCTATTCACGCCTTACGAAATATACTGCAGTACCTTGAGGGCCATTTTCATTAATGGTGGTTCTCTCGCATTTGTTAACAGCTCACATGATTGGCTGGTAATCAAACGATGTCTTTCCATGTTCGACGACAAATCATATATTCGCATGGCTAGAATTGTACCCGAATGATCAAGTGAATGAGATAAGAAGACCCCGGATCTAGTTTCAGCCATCCGGGCTGCAATTTTAGGATTGTTGTACACATCATCTATACGGTGACCTTACATACAGATTGTCATCCGAACATGGGCCTATATCTGTAGGCATGTCTGCATTGGGCAACATTCCAATGTCGGCGACTTTCTGAATTTTGTACATGTTATTAGATTGTTTATGTGTTGAACATGGGAATTCCTACCCTCAGCAATTATTATCAAAGAGGATATATCACGATGTAATGTATTGTAAGATTGATGCAGGTGACCACTCCGCTTCATCTCCAGCCCATCACAGTGTAAAGCATCTCAATCAAATGTTTTTATTATTTTGACCTCATACTTTAGGGGGCAATTTTTATAGGTCAATTTGGGCATCATTCCCAATGACCTGGTTAACTAGGCATCATCTCCAGGACCAATGACTAAGGGTCTATCATACCCTATCATTTCAAGTTGCTACATCCCTTAAGACAAGAACAAGACAAATCAAGCATGACTTTCATCAAGGAAAGGTTTCCAAGGTTTGAATTTTATTATATAGCATATGAGAGCTCACCAACGCTGCCTCTAAGGGGATTAAGTGTGTTGCATATGCAGTTAGCCCCATGCAAGGCTGCTCTGCAAAGCACTTCTCGACATCTATGGATGCGTTGGTCACATTGGGAGCAAAATTCTCATTGTTCCAGAATCTCCACTTGTCCAGTGCCTTATAGAAGAGTTCACATGTGTCAAGCTTCGAATCCAATTGTCCATTTGACATCTACAAGATTGGGAACATGTCTTGCCTATTATTGGAAAGTCATTGATTGCAAAACAACCTTCAGCTCCTCTATAAATTGAGCACAGATCTGAGTGTTTGTGGGGGGAGAATTTGAGTAGAGAAATGCTGGTGGATTTTCAATTGAGAGTTAGATTTGTGTAACAGCTGTTGGAGAGATTTATACTATGATGGGGCTAGGGATGCTGCTGAAAGGGTCACTTCAAATCAGTCACTAGGTTGTAACCTCTCCTTCTATCATCAATAAATAATACAACTTACTTTTCCCTATATGCATCTGTATTGGCTTTGATTTTCCATATTGTAAGATCTTAGTTGATGTATATGGTTTATGCTTTACTAATTTAGCTATATAACTTGAATAGACATCTATATTATTGCCATCTTCTGTTGTTTTAGTGTTCTTTCTTGCAGGAAGCATTTCACACAAACCGCTTGAATTTGAAGCTACAACGAAAGCGACAGAAGGAGCCATTTAGAAGCGCTTGGATTACATTTAAGCCTCTAATCCTTTCTATGTGTCTGCTCTGAGTTAGGAAAGGTAGTTGTATAGTCTTTAATCTGTTGTTCTAGACTATCACCTATCTAGGGAAGCATGTTGAATCTGTAATTCACAATTCTGCCCAACATAGATATTAGTCATGGATCTCATTATGTTTTGTTTAGGAAATGAAAGAACAATGAGTGGATGACCTAATATATGGTAATGCAACTATTATGAGAGGACACCATTCCTCCTTGGCGATTATCAGATAAGTATGAAGTCCCTATGCTCAGATGTGTTTATATGACCTGTAGGTTGCAAGTTCATGATGTGTTGACAGAATGTTTGTCATGGATAGGCCTTGCCAGGTTAGGTCCTTGTTCAAGTTTTTCACTAGATTCCTTGCCTTCATGTCATTTTTGTAAGTTTCATGAAGTTCTGGGTAGAGGCTTGAGTCCTAGCCCTGAAAAATTGGCTCAGATTTCAGGGTTGTGGGCATAGAACTGCCTGAAAAAGGCTACAGTCACATGGATGCCTTATTTTGCATGCAACTGGAGGGTTTCAGTCACATGGAGGGCTTTTCATCAGTGCAATTGGGGCTCTAATTCAGTCAAACAACAATTTGTCTCGGGGGTTGAGCACCTAGAAGGGTTGGTTTGATCTTGAAGGTCCTATAGCATTTTAGGAAGGTTATATTGGTCTTGTCTTGTCGATTCCACTTTCTTAACTGTACCCGGGGAGTTGAATCATATAATACTAAATATTCATCACATGTTTACCTCGATGGACCAGTTAAATGTGGGTAAATGTGAGACACCCAATGTTACATCCAACCACAATTCCAACCTCAATTGACCTTAAGTCAACCACTTCCACTACCTATTTCATTTCCTCATAAATCTAATCAGCTACCTTCATAACCACTCCTCAATCTAAATAATAAAGTACCTCAACAACCCATCTATAATATTGAGGACCAAATGTTTCAATTTTGTATGATAACTCTGTAACAACCTCCTCCCACACTTACCCAAGTTCACCAGTCCACCAGGGTAAATATGTGACGAAGAGTTCTTATAATATGACGAAACGTCCTAGGTACAATTAAGGAAGTGGAATATTCCAACCAAAACATTACTGACCACCCTCAAGGACTACAAGACACCCAGGAGCTAACCAACCACTCTAGGTGCGCAACCCCTGAGTTAACTTGAATTTTTAATGATCTGGACTCCCAGTTGCTCCCATGATAAGGAAATATAGTGATTATAACTTTGTAGTCACTCCCATAAGGCTGATTCCTAGTTACTATAAACTAAATTACTCAGTTTTGTGCTAGTGACCTTGAGATTTGAGCCACTTTTTCAGGGCTAGGATCAAGACCTATGCCCAGAACTTGATGAAACTCTCAAAAATTATAAACGATGCAAATAAAAAGCCTTAATTCAAAAATTTATCAAGGAATTAACCTAACTCGTCCTAACCTTGGTAGACATTTCGTCAAACACATAATGACATGTAATCTATAGGTCATAATTACATATTTGAACATAAGGGTCTCATACTTATCTGAGAATCTTCAAGAAGATATGGTTCCTTCTCTTAATAGGTACAATGTTATCTAATAAGTCACGCATTGACAATAACCAATGAACATAAGCTTGCTACATTTATGGCAGCATATTTTCAGCGGATGTATCATCTTCCTGAGCTAATGAATATCATGGAATCATTGTTTTATGCCACCCAAACCTATGTGAATGTGAATGATATCATTAATATTTGGTTGAAGGAGCCATCAAAATTTAGACAGACACCCACCCACATGTACAAGACAAGGTCACTCAGGAAGGCCTACCATATTTTGGTCATCCTAGCTTGCAGAATGTAGGTTTTAACCCTGTACAGAAATTATCTACAAACGAATCTTTAACATAGAAAATAAACAATAGTGAGAGCATAAAACATAAAATAGATAAACACAAAGATTTTCCCCTGGATCCAAAATTGGGATGACCAGCTTGATTTTTCATTATATTCCTTTTAGTGTTATAGCACATATATATACATGTCAAAGCATACATAAACCCCAATTCATTAACCCTAGATTAGAACATAACCGTAGTTCCCTTGACCATATCTACAAAATACCAGGGGCTAAAAACCATCATGCCCCAAAACCATGTGCAAACCCATGCACAAAACCATGGGTAGGTTTGCCCATAGAAAAATAAGGTCCAAAATTTTTTTCTCGAGGCGCTGCCTTGGACCCCGAACAAGGGGGGCTGCGCCTGGCACGACGTACAGGGGGGACTTTTGCCCCCCTACATGTGACTTGTCATGGAAAAAATATAACTCATACCCAACATTCTCCCACTTGTTTTTTTCTTTCTGCAGGGGACCACAAGAGATCTTAGTCATTAGTCTAGCTCTGCAACACCCATTGTTTCTCAACACCAAGAGAACTTCTGAGTGCTCACAGACTTCGTCAATGCATCTGCAACATTCTTCAAGGTGTCCAACTTTACCAGCAACACCCTTTTAGCCTCAACCATATCTCTCACAAAGTGATATTGAACATCAATGTGCTTTGTCTTTGAATGATAAGCAGGGTTCTTAGCCAAGAAAATTGCACTTTGCCTATCACAGTCTATCCTTATAGCTTGCTATACCAACCCCATACTTGAACACAATCTCTGCAACCAAACTGCTTCTTTGCTTGCATGAGTTGCTGCTATGTTTCTGCCTTTGTAGTTGAAAGAGCCACTACAGATTGTCTTTTACTCTTCCAACTAACTGCACCTCCAAATAGGCTAAACACATACCCACTTGTAGATATTATTTGGTCCAGATCTCCAACCCAGTCTGCATCAGCAAAACCATGAATGTCCAACACTCTTTCCAATCCTAGTCTTCCTTGGTAGCACAAGCCATAATCAGTACTGCCACACAAATATCTGAAAACCTGCTTCACTGCTGTCCAATGCTCCTTCCCCGGGTTTGACAAAAACCTACTCAATACTCCCACTACATGTGCAATGTATGGTCTAGTACAGACCATTGCATACATCAAGCTACCCATTGCACTTGCATTTGGAACACGAGACATATCCTCCTCTTCTTCTTGTGTCTTGGGACATTATTCAGCAGACAGCTTTGTACCTACAGGAATCAGAACATTCACCGGTTTACTATCCTGCATATTGATCTTTGCAATATAGTATTGACATACTTCCTCTGGTTTAACCAGAGCTTCCTCTTTGCTCGATCTTTCTTAATTTCCATGCCCAAAATATAGTTTGCAGCACCAATATCCTTCATGTCGAATTTGGATAATATTTGGGTCTTCAAATCTTGGATAATTTCTTTGTCATTTCCAATCAACAACATATCATCCACATACAAGACCAAATAAATAACACGATCACCAATTAATTTAAAATAAACACAGTGATCCTCCTTGCTTATGGTGAAGCGAAGTCCCCATATATAGGTATCAAATTTATGATACCATATCCTTGGTGACTGTTTTAACCCATACAGAGACTTCTTTAACCTGCATACCAGTTCTTTCTTCCCCTTCACCATAAATCCTTCAGGTTGTTTCATGTAGATTTCCTCTTCCAGATCCCTGTGAAGAAATGTTGTCTTCACATCCATCTATTCTACCTCAAATCAAATGCAACAACAACAAATAAAAGTAATCTAATAGAAGTGACTTTGGCAACAGGAGAAAAAATATCACCAAAATCAATTCCCAGCACATGGGAATAACGTTTTTCTACCAACCTAGCTTTGTATTTCTCTACCTTGCCTTCTACATTCATCTTCTTCTTAAACACCCATTTTCTCCCCATGGGCTTCCTTCCAGCCGACAACTCCACCAGATCCCATGCCTCATTTTTATGCAAGGATGCCATTTCATCAACCATGGCCTCCTTCCAGAGTTTTCCATCCTCTGAATCTATGACCTCCCTGACGGTTCTGGGATCATCATCAGTTATAGTTAAAGAAAAACCTGAATAGAAAGTATATGGACTATACCTTTCTAGTTGTCTTCTTTCCCAAACTGATCTTCTCACAACTGGAGTTTGTGGCTCTTCCTCTTCTGAGTCTTCTTCTGTTGTAGAGTCTGATTCATCCTCCTTTAGCTCAAACTCTATCTTCTCAGGTTCCTTTGGAAGGACTTCATTTTTAACAGCGTCTTTCACCTCTCTAAACAACACATCTCGGTTGTACACAACCTTCCTTGTTTTCGACTTCCAAAGATTATAACCCTTTAAACCATCCTTATACCCAATATAGATGCACCTTTCAAATTTATTATCCAACTTGCTCATTTTCTCCTTTGGAAAATGTACATATGCATCACATCCAAATACCCTCAGATTTGAAAGAGAGGGTTTCTTACTAGTCCATACCTCATGTGGAGTCTTATCCTCCAACACTGATGAAGGTGATCTATTAACCAAGTAACATGCAGTCTTCACTGCCTCTGTCCAGAATTCTTGTCCTAACCTAGTACCATTGAGCATGATTCTTGCCTTTTCCATCAGTGTTTTGTTCATTCTTTCTGCACCTCTGTTTTTCCAAGGTGTGTATGGAGTAGTCTTCTTTCATGCTATACCACACTTCTTATAGAACTCTTCAAATTTCTTCTTGAATAACTCCCCACCATTATCTGTCCTCAGCACCTTTATCTTCCTCTCTGTTTGGTTTTCCACCAGAGCCTTAAATTCTTAAAATCTGTCAAAGAATTCAGATTTCTTCCTCAATAAATATATCCATGTATTCCTTGAGAATTCATCTATGAATGAAACATAATACATAGACTTACCTAGTGATGGAACCGACACAGTTCCAAACACATCACTGTGCACAAGCTCTAATATCTTGTTCACCCTCTTAGCACCAAAAGGAAAACTCACGCGATTCTGCTTCCCATATACATAGTGTTCACAGAAATAAAAATCTATAGAGCTATTAGACATACCTTCTACCATACCATTTCCATGCAGTATTCGAAGGCCCTTCTCTCCAATATGTCCAAGCCTTTGATGTCATAGCATGGTCTTTTCTCTAGAGACCGCTAGGCTTTTTGCTCCACTTTTTGGAACCATAGAACTGTTGCACCCATCAATAATAGTGTTTCCCTGAAGCTTGTATAGAGTTCCAATCCGAACTCCCCGCATTAATACCAGTGCTGCCCAAACCATCTTATAGGTATCTTTCTCGAACACTATTTTTACACTTGCATCATCCATCTTGCTTACAGAAATTAAATTTCTGGCCAATGCAGGAATGTGCAGAACACCAGGAAGTGTTCTAATCCTTCCACCTTGCATCTTTAGCTTGAATTTTCCACGTCCGATAATTCTGGCCTTCCTATCATCACCTAAGAAGACATCACCGCCATCATATTTCTCATACTCGCAGAACCACTCCCTATGGGGAGTGAAGTGAAAGGATGCACCTGAGTCAATCAACCATGACTTATGATCTACATGTGTATTTGAAGAAGAAGCTAAATACACATCCCCACTTTCATCCAAGGTGGTTTCTGCCTTTGCAAAAGGAGCATCATCAGATCCCTTTCCTTTCTCAGGAGCTTTAGATCTGCAATCCTTTTTGTAGTGTCCTTCCTTTCCGCATTTCCAGCACACCTTTACAAACTTTCCAGGAGATTTAGAGCTCCCTCTAAATTTATATCTCCCACTCGAAACATTATTCTTGTTTTTGTTTTGAGACCTTCCTCGTACAGATAAGGCATCACCATTATGACCTTGTATAATTCTCTGTCTCATTTCCTTCGACAGCAAGGCTGAGACAATGTCATCAAAATTCAAGGTAGTTGTATTGCTACCTATTGCAATAACCAGACTATCCCACGAGTCTGGTAGAGAACACAACAAATTGATGTACTTATCTTCATCTGAGATTTTAATATCAACAGATGATAGTTGACTTACCATAGTATTGAAGGTGTTCAGATGCTCTGTTACCGAGTCTCCATCCTTCATTCTTAGGTTATACAACTTTTTCTACAAGAACAATTTATTCACCAAACACTTAGATTGGTACAAAGTCCCAAGTTTGTCCCACAAATTCTTCGTTGTAGCTTCCCTAGATACATTAAGCAATACTGAATCTGAGACACACAATTTTATTGTGCTCTTCACCTTCCGATCCAACTTCCTTCAGTCTTCATCTGACATTGCCGTTGGTTTAGTACCTGGATCTACTGCGATCCACTGGTCTTTATCCACCAGCAGATCCTCCATCTTGAGCTTCCACAACTAAAAACTCTGACCATTAAATTTCTTAATCTTTGTCTTTCCATTGCTCCCATCTTCTTTCACCGTAAGAATCGATCCTGTAGATCTCCCACTAAACAGGGTCTCCCACAGGCCCGAGAAAAAAATCCTCAGCAGCAAAGGTGTCCCCTTGAAGCCGAAATAACTCCGATACCAAATGTAGGTTTTAACCTTGTACAACGAGAGCATAAAACATAAAACAGATAAACACAAAGATTTTCCCCTGGATCCCAAATCTAGACGACCAGTTTGATTTTTCATTATATTCCTTTTAGTGTTACAACACATATATATACATGCCAAAGCATACATAAAACTCAATCCATTAACCCTGGATTAGAACATAACCATAGTTCCCTTAACCGTTTCTACAAAATACCAGGGGTCGAAAACCATCATGCCCCAAAACCATGTGCAAACCCATGCACAAAACGATGGGCAGGCCTGCCCATCGAAAAATAAGGTCCAAAAAAATTTCCTGGAGCGCTGCCTCGGACCCCAAACAAGGGGGGATGCCGCCCCCCCGTGACCCCCCTGCTGCACCTGACACAATGTAAAGGGGGGGATTTCGCCCCCCCTGTAACCCCCCCATGCATGACTAGTCATGGAAAGAATATAACACATACCCAACACAGAATGTATGGTTGACCGAGTACATAGTCCTTTCCTAAAGGGTGGGCTATTTATTGAACCAGGTGGTGAAAGAGGGGAAGTCTTTCAACTTGTCAGAACTTTTGGCTTATCATCTAAGAGGCCATGTAACATAAGCCTGAGATCCTCCCAAGGGCGAGAAAGCAAGATTATATATGTGTGCATACATACTGGATCCGATTTGTGTGCATAATCAGTTTCATGGCATGAACTGGATGTGGACACCAAGAGAAATTGTCATGTATATCTAATGCAATATGCTTTCAGATTGTAGCCATAGAGGAGTTATGGAGTAGCTAACTGATCACTTCATTATCCCTCTTTACATGCTTATCTTTCAAGAGGACCCACCTTTCATGTCACAAAGAGCGATGGAGGTGATATCATAGATTGAAAATTGGTTTGCCTACTAGATGGAACATTTATCAGAGTGTTCGGTGGGCAGAATCCGCCACATATTTTGCCAAGCTATGCCACCGAAAAAATTTTCATGCAAGGATTATCTTACCATATAGCCACATGGTTGTCAGCACCACTGCATAAGATGAAGAAGGGACCATGGCCCACTCTTCCTTTGCAAATCAGATTATACGAGATTAAGAATCTCAAAGTTGTAGATACCAAATCAAAATCCATAATGAAGTTTGAATTTGGTACAAAATACTTCAATCCGTATGATCTGAGGGGAATTTTCAAGGACCACTGTGCAAAAATTTACTACAATTGGGTCAACAGGGCATACTGATGATAAGTGGAGGAACCATGCAATAATTTATATAACTTCTCTAGACCACATGAGTTGATCAGTATAGCTAGGACTTCTCAAGTTGTCCCTTAGACAACATTAGTTCTGGAAGAGACAACAAGAGAAGAAAAAAACTTTATACAGGATAAGGGAAAGAGGAAGGTTGTTGACAGTGTTGAGGAGGCAAAAGGTTGGAAGATGCAAGCAGATCCTATCATTCAGCAAGAAAATTTGGAAATATAATCAAAGAGGAGGCAGATGAAGCAAATATCAGAGCAGAGAAAGGGAGAGAAGGAAAGCTTGAAGGAAGTAGAGCTAAGAGTTCAGAAAGTAGAACAAGAGTTAAGGGAAGAACGAGATTTAAGATGAAGAGAATAGGATGAGAAGCAGAAGTAGGAAGAAGAAAGAAGGAAAGGCACCATAGCGAAAGGGATGGCACCCATACAGGTTGAAGATAAGATACAAGATCAAATAGCAACAGAAGGAGTGAGCGAGCAGTTGTAGGATCGAGAGCTTGCTTAGGAGATTGAGTAGTTGATTGAAGTTGCAGACATGGAGTTGGGACTGGAGCCAGAAGACGAAGATGTGGACCTGAAGCCTAGTGCACCACAGATAACTGTTCATACTCCACCACCTCCAATCGTAGAGCCAGCCACAAGCGAGGAAGGGGAAATAGTTCCCCCTTGATGATGATCCGGTGATGGATGTGTACAATGTATCATTTAATGAACTCCAAAAGAATATTGTATAAGCACGAAGAAAGCACTTCCTAGATGACCATGCATCACCTACATTCATGAGAGAAAGGGTGATAGTAGTAGACACCAACAAGAATCCAAACAATATTTTCGATGCCAACTTGGCCTTTGCAGGTGTAGTGAGATATAACACTCGATATTTGTCGGTTGAGAATAAGAAATTAGCGCAGAATATACAGGAATTCCTGCAAGAGAGTGAGAAGCTCCATGCAACAAAGAAGAATGCACCGTCTGCACAGGTCTACCTGGAGGAGATGAGAGTAGCGTTACTTGTTGAAGTATCCACACTTGAAGACACTACGTGAGAATTTATGTGGATTTTGCGACCGTACATAAGGCAGTTGTCTGCTTACATGACTTGCAATGACAGAGAAAATATTTTGTCAGGATCCTTAAGAATGTACAAAATTCCATCACCTCTGTGCATGAGTGGACAATGCGATACAAGGCGGCACCACTTACACTGGTGAAGAAGATGAAGCTGCAGGGGGAGCTAGAGAAAGTACGAGTTTGGATGTTGATCCAAAACAACACGAAACTTGCCTCATTCATCAAAAACATTCACGCCTCATATGTACGGATACATAGCAGTTTGGAATTCATGGTGATAACCCAACAATTGGTACACTCAATGAGATAAAAAAAAAATGACAAGTCCGACAGGAGATAGATCGGTACTTGGAGCAGCTGGAGTAGATGGCCACCCAGGAGGACTGTGAGTTGAATAGACAGAACATGCCAAATTACATTGGTGGCCCGGTTCATATTAGAACAATGTTTCTCATGATTCAGAAAGAGGTTCAGACCAGTTCCAAGACATTGTACCCATATGCTATGGAGGCGAGAGTTTGCTTCCAACATGACACTATCTTGCAGTTTGGGAGACTTGATCATATTGATCGACTTGATTCCTTATATGCACTAGTTAAATATATGTAAGATCCAAAGCAAGTAATTAATCAATATATCTGGCACATTTAGGTGTTATAATTAAAATACTTTCAAAAAAACATTGAACACAAAAGGGATATGGAAAAATGCAGCCCCTATTTCAATTAATACTTATAAAATGAGACATGCCCAAATACAATAAAAATAATGGAGCCCCTGCCTCAGCATACATGACTGATCAATGCACAAGAAAAAAAGACATTGAAGCACAAACGTGAACCCTGAATGGATCCATCAACAAAAGTGTCTGCAGGGTTTTCGTCCCGGGATCAAACTAGAACTGGCCAAGCCAAGTTCTCAACAAAACACAAATAGATAGAAAAATCCAAATAATCCAAATGCATAGCTCCTATCCCCCTTTATAGGTTTTATGTGCACTCTAGAAACCTTATTTTATTATTTTCCCTAAAAAAATGAAGGCAAATACCATGGGAAAATACAACGGTAAATACCATGGACAATTTATGTCCATTCTGAGCATATCAAGAAAAGGGAATATTACAAATCCTCCCACCCAAATATTGTTTGCCCTCAAGAAATATACCTTTGACCACATCAGAAGCATTTTTACATTGATACCAGTATCCCTTACAAACATGTGTGCTATCCCATGTTAAAGGATCTTGAATGGATCCTTTGATATTCGAATCTCAAACAATCCTCTGACCAATCTTGCCCTCAATAGTTCCACTTGGATCCCAATGCCACCTAATTCCTGGGACCTGTCGGTTATGATACTGCCTCAACCATCCATCACTACATGTGTCTAAGGGTCCATGTTGTGATATTCCCTTGGCTAATATTTTCCTCCTTAAAATCACATCATTAGTAGAGTATCAACTCATAATCTCTTTCTAGTCCATACCATGGGAAGGATGAATACTTGCACATGGAACAAATATACTATGTTCATGTTGCTCTATGCCCCACTAATGTTGTTCCACCTAGTCACTCAACATGATCAATTTGGAGAAATTTTCCCTTCTCTCCCCAATGTATAAAGGTGGGTTGGTAGTGTTTTAGGCCTGATCTATGTACTCCTATATAGGGTTGCTCTAGAACTCCCAGTTGTGCTCTTCTTGAGGCCTTGTGAGGGATATGAGTCATTCCTCAACACTAGACAACTTGGTCTTTGATTCAACACATACCCCTATGAGCTCCTCAATTTTACTATTATCTTGTAAGATAGTGTCTCATACTATCAAGATTATCTACTTGAGCATCATAAGATATGGCTTGAAATGGATGATCTTTTCCCTAAATTTATCTACTGGCAATCCTCGAGCCCTGTTGAATGTCTTTGTATCTGTCTGCACTGAATTCTCAACTATAACAACTCCAATTTGAACCTTTGATAGACTCTCTAGAAATGTATCATCTTGCATACTATATTTGTCATGCTGCCCCTCGTGATCATGTTCATCATGTTGGTTTACTACTACTAGATCCTCACTTAAGTCTCCTTGAATCTCTTCTCCCTAGAATTATCCACCTGTGGGGGGGGGGGAATGTTGTTCATCCTCTCTTATTTTCAAACATAGATGCATTGGTGGACTGCTATACTTGGCTTCTCATATATTTTATGTACATCCTCCTAGAGACCTATGGACCCATTTGTATATTAGTCTCCCTCATCAATACCATTAGGTAGAATTTCCTCATGCACTTATAAATGCTTGTCATCCTATAAGTATGTCTAAATAATATCACAATGTTGGTCACCATCCTGAAAAATCAATAGACCCAACTATAGAAGACTTCCCATGATTTGAAGGAATCTCCTTTTATTCTATCCATGTTGCCTATTTCCTATCACCTGGACATGAATGGTTATGTGCCCAAGGTCTCTTGAATTTAAAGCATAGTCCTCTCCTTCTTAGTTCATTCTTGTTTCTTTTCTTACTACCTTTGTTCTTGCTTCCTCCATCAATCGTTTTAAGCTCCTTCTTAGTCAACACCCTTCTAAGCAATTTTATGTTTTGAATGACCAACTTCTCAACTAGATCGTAGGTGGCTCATGATACAATTAGTTCCTTTCTCAAAATGGTCAACAATTTGGATCTTAGTATCTTGTAGATGTCGACATATCCTTCTAAAAACAAGGAAATAATATTTTGCATGCTTGTTTTGACATAGTCTGGATGACCTAATGTAATGATGGTGTAAAAATTCTGGAACACCTAAGAGATTAAGTCCTTACGTTCTAGATTCAGCATGAATGTACCAAAGCTAAACTCTCTGATGATTTCTAAGATTTTTTGTTGCTTCTGAAAGGAAGGAAGCATGATGTTGTTAAACCCTTGAAGAGCCTCTGCTATCAGCTGTAATATCTCACTCATGATATCATTATTGTAAGGCAGTAGTGGTGTTCTTAAATTTATGATCTCGCTGAGACAAGAAACGATAGTGAGCTTGAATTCTTCACAAGATGCTCCCAGAGTTTGGCTTGTATCAATGCAAGCATGGATGGCTCGAGAACCCAACTAGTTTTCTTCCATTCTGGCTTCCCCAACCTAGATAGACATGTGTCTAATTCCTCCAACTTACGAAGGTCTATGACATTGTTCATTTGTTGTAGTTCATATCCAAGTGACTGAAGAGCTTAGCCCCTCTTCCTCATCCTTCCTTCACTTCCCATGGGTGCTTTAGTTGTAGAATGACATGGATTTTTATCGAGATGGTTTGTTGATTTGACCATCATTTTGGTCTAAGGAGGGATTGCTGCATAAAGGACCATATATTCTCACTAGTTCATCAAGAAGTTTCTAGGTTTTTTCCAAGGTATCTTCAAGAGGATCCATATTCTCCCATACCAAAGCAAGAAAATATGTAGGAATACACTAATTCTTCATAGGGAGATTCTATCAATCATGCCTTCCCAAATATTTTCAATAAATATGACCCAAAGATAATATAGTCACAGAATTAGAAATTATCCTCTTTTTTTTCTTCTTATTTATTATTATTATTATTTAATTAATTTTTGTATTATATACAATACAATAAACCCTTATATCTCCAGCAGCCAAGTGCTCACATAATAATACTATAATTTCTAAGAACCAAGTGCCCTAAATACATAATTTAATGATTATGGCTTACCTTCTCCTTGCTAGTAAAATGCTAGCATAAACCAATGCACCAATGATACAACGGTCCACTCATTAGACTAAATTGTATAGGGTTGCTCTAGAACTCCCAATTGTGCTCTTCTTGTTACCTTGTGAGGGACTTGAGTCATTCCTCAGCACTAGACAGCTTAGCCGTTGATTCAACACATACCCCTATGAGCTCCTCAATTTTACTATTCTCTTATAAGACAAAGTCTTAGACTATTCAAATTCTTTGCTTCGGCGTCATAAGATATGTCTTGAAATGCATGATCTTTTCCTAAAATTTCTCTACTAGCAATCCTCGAGCCCTTTTGAATGTCTTTGTATTTTTCTGCACTGAATGCTCAAGTATCACAACTCCAATTTGAACCTTTAACTGACTCTCTAGAAATGTCTCATCTTGCATACTATATTTTTCACGTTTCCCCTCATGATCATGTTCATCATGTTAATTTACTACTACTGGCTCCTCACTTAAGTCTCCTTGAATGTCTTCTTCCTAGCATTATCCACCTGTGGGGGAAAAATGTTGTTCATCCTCTCTTATTTTCAAACATAGATGCATTGGTGGACTGCTATCTATACTTGACTGCTCATATATTTTATGTACATCATCCTGGAGACCTATGGACTCAATTGTATTAGTCTACCTCATCAATACCATTAGGTAGAATTTCCTCATGCACTTATAAATGATTTTCATACTGTAAGTCCATCTGAATAATATCACAATGCTGCTCACCATCCTGAAAAATCAATAGACCCAACTATAGAATACTCCCCATGATCTAAAGGAATCTGCTCTTGTTCTGTCCATGTTGCCTATTTCCTATCACCTGGACATGAATGGTTATGTACCCAAGGTCCCTTGCAGTTAAAGCATAGTCCTTTCCTTCTTAGTTCATTCTTGTTTCTTTTCTTACCATCTTTTTTCTTGCTTCCTCCATCAATCATTTTAATCTCCTTCTTAGTCAGCACCCTCTTGAGCAATTTTATGTTTTGAATTACCAACTTCTCGACTAGATTGTAGGCAACTCATTTCTCCAAATGGTCAACAATTTAGATCTTAGTATCTTGTAGATTTCGACATATCCTTCTAAAAACAAGGAAATAATATTTTGCATGCTTGTTTTAACACGGTCTGGATGAACTAATGTAATGATGGTGTAAAAATTATGGAACACCTAAGAGATTAAGTCCTTACATTCTAGATTCAACATGAATGTACCAAAGATAAAATATGTGATGATTTCTAAGATTATGTGTTGCTTCTGAAAGGTAGGAAGCATGATGTTGTTCAACCCTTGAAGAGCTTCTGCTATCAACTCTAATATCTCCCTCATGATATCGTTATTGTAAGGTAGTAGTGGTCATGTTAAAGTTATGATCCTACTGAGACAAGAAGCAATAGTGAGCTTGAATTCTTCACAAGGATCCTCCCAGAGTTTGGGTTGTATCAATGCAAGCATGGATGGATTGAGAGCCCAACTGAGTTTCTTCCATTCTGGTTTCCCCAGCCTAGACATACATGTGTCTAATTCCTCCAACTTACAAAGGCCTATGATTTTTTTTGTTCGTTGTAGTTCAGATCCAAGTGACTAAAGAGATTAACCCCTCTTCCTCATCCTTCCTTGACTTCCCATGGGTGCTTCAGTTGTAGAATGGCATGGACTCTTTTCGAGAATGGTTTTTTGATTTGATCATCATTTTGGTCTAAGAAAGGATTGTTGCATAAATGACCTTATATTATCACTAGTTCATCAAGAAGTTTCTAGGTGCTTTCCAAAGTTTCTTCAAAAAAATATGTAGAAATACACTAATTCTTCATAAGGAGATTCTATCAATCATGCCTTCCCAAATATTTTCAATAAATACGACCCGAAAATAATATAGTCACAGACTTAGAGATGATCCTCTTTTTTTTCTTCTTATTTATTTATTTATTATTATTATTAAATTTATTTATTATTATTTAATTAATTTATTATTTATTTATTATATACAATACAATAAACCCTTATATCTCCCATAACCCTTATATATCCACCATCCAAGTGCTCACATAATAATACTCTAATTGCTAAGAACCAAGTGCCCTAAATACATAATTTAATGATTATGGCCTACCTTCTCCTTGGTGGTAAAATGCTAAGCATAAACAAATGTGCAAATGATACAATGGTCCACTCATGAGACTAAATTGTGCAGCCTTAGTAATTTTCTCAAGCTTTCGAGGTCGAACGTTGAAATTGATATGCCCAAGCTTCTTCAAGCGTACCATTGTCATTGATTTTGATTCTCTAGCATCCACTCAACCAATATCCACAATATTTAATAGAGTGCTAAATATGTTGCTAAATACAAAAAAGTGAACCTCTCTTATAGCTCCTTAACAATGATAAGAGAGTATATATCTTTAAACTAGTGACATAAGAAAAAACTTACAGGGTTGAAAATTAAAAGAGTTTTCTTACTATGTCCTTAGAAATTTTACATCTAGGAAAACATTGTACGCTTTTTTCAATGCTACAACTGTTGATGTAAACTTTGGTATGGCCTCTTGGCCTTGGAGAGATGCTCTCTGTCCCACCAACTACCAACATGATATTCTTAATTATATGAAACCCCTTGGTCCCTCAACAGATCCACAATGACACGGATCCTATCCGGATAGATTCACCTCCTTGACTGAGAAATGATAAATCTCTCTACCCAGGAAACAACTCGATCCAAAAAAAATTCGAAGAACACACCCATCAGATCTCCATATGCATAAGAAACATTCAAATTTGGATCAACTTCCAATCTGGATTCTCGTCTTATTGTTTAAAAATGATATTATGTGCCACAACAATTCGCCTGCACTGTTCCATGACTGCAACACCTCACAACTTCCACGTATTGGCACATCTACATCCATTGGCATCTGAGTGGATGGTCCTTGGAGAAACCATTTTGCAAATCACCCACATCTCTTGACTCCTTAATAGTGTGTAACAGGGGTTTGACCTGTTGGTCTAGAGATCAGCATATGGATGACTAGCTTCGACCCTGTGCTCTTCAATGGTGGATTATGACATTAAAATGGCTTTATGGCCTTTGAATTTACTATAGTGATGAATACCTAGTGGCAGAAAAGATGAAACCCGAAGCAATGAGGGATCGGTCGTGTGGTCTTGCATGTAGTGACAAATCTGCAATGCTCAACTCTACATCAATTCTGTTGGAATTAATCCCAACCATCACCATGAATAAACAGTGGTTGCAGCCCATGCTTCATTGAATTTTCTATGCAGGGAAGGACAAGCCTCAGTTTTCAAATTTGGAGGCGTTCACGCAAAAAAAAAAAGAAAAAGAAAAAACAGAGTACTGGGAGCCATACTCTGCGTTTATTTCTTACTTTCCACGTTGACTTACCATTTGCCCACAGATTCGTGCCCGTAAATTTCTTCGTTTACCACTTAAGCCCTTCGCATAAGTTGTTTCCCCGCCGATGCGATATCGGCGGGACCCACCACCTACCTTACCACATTTGTAATTTTCGAGAAAACCTTTGTATTCTGCCCATTTCCTTTGTTTTATGCATTTCGCACTTACCAAGATTTTCTGCATCGCCACATGCACATTGCAACTTTTATGATTTAACTCTTAAGCCCGCACTGAAACTTATTTCTCCTTCGATTTGATATTGGCGGGACCCACAACCTTACCTCATTGCAAACCGCATAAACCTTCGTATTTACTTATTTCATTACCTTTATGCATTTCGCACTTACCGCGTTTTTTCGGCCTGCAGCCCACACTTCAGAAAGTTTAACATTTAACTTTAAAGCCGCCCGCAAGTTGTTTTATGTTATTTGCGATGCAATCGCAAAGGGGGCACGTTTCAAGCTTAGGAGGGTAGCACAAAGCGCACATCACAAATCTCAGGAGTTAACGGATAGCGCCCACAGGTTATTATGTTTTGGATGTGATGCGATGTGCCACGTCACATTGTACATCGCAATGTACATATGTTAAGTTTTAAGATCGCCGATGTGTGATGAAGCGACGGATGCGATGTGTTTCCTCAACCGAATCGCATAAAATTTCAAGTGTGCCATTTTGTGAGTTGAACGTTGTTTCGTGTGCAAACAACAAAAACAGAGTGGAAGGACGATTGGTTGTTGAACTTCCATTTCAGCAGTGAATTTCTTTGAATGCTCAGGCTCCGACCAATTTTGTATAAACCTATACTAGGATGGAGCCTCATCCTATTTTTAAGTGGATGTCTATTTATAGATGCATGAGAAAATTATATTTATAGAAGCATGTCTATATATATATGTATGTGAAAGTTCTATTTATATATTCTATGTATATTTATAGATGAATGTCGACTATTATTTTCCCTTATATTAGTTGGACAATAAACAATAATTTATTCTCAATGAGCACTTGGAAATAGTTAACTAAAGTGGCAAATCAGTTAGCTAAAGGAATTTCGAGTTAAGAGGTTGGTTGGTGGGACATGCAAGTGGACTTAGTTGTAACTGAGTGATTTGATGTTGTAACATAGTTGGAAGTGCAGTTATGCAAGTTGTAAATTATTTTAACTCAATTAAGTGAGTTAAAATCAGTTGTGCTATTTGTAACTGAAGATACACTAGTGAGAGATCTAGTGAATTAATTATTAATTAATTCACAATCAGTGGTATCACATGCAACTAAAGATTTACTACTATTAACTGCATGCATGTCAGATCTAGTGGAGACCTAGTTGATTTCTAGGTGAAAGGGAAGTAAATTATCAGTTGTGACATTATCCGGTTGCACACATGCAACCACACACACATTGGATGTGCCCATTAGGATTGCACAGTCAAGGCAAGAAGGATTCCATTCATTCAGGGATTGCTATCAGATGGTATTGCGCAGTGGAGGCAGGCTGTCTGAAGACAGTAAATTGGCTATGGAACTTTCCAATTTATGT